>CM077644.1:246417296-246894796 GCA_039707465.1 Rhabdophis nuchalis
GCTCAGCATCTTAGCCACTGAGCCGCCGCGTCCCTATGTGCAAGCTTACAGGAAGGTGAACTCCTCGTCTGGTATTTCTTCACCTTAGCTAGTAACAAGTAACAGTAACAGAGTTGGAAGGGACCTTGGAGGTCATCTAGTTCAATCCCCTGCTCATGCAGGAGCACTAGCAGTTTTAAGCTGCATGGACTTCGACTCCCAGAATTCCCAGCCACCTTCTGGGAGTTGAAGTCCGCACAACTTTCTATTCTATTCTATTCTATTCGATTCGATTCGATTCGATTCTACAATACAATACAATACAATACAATACAATACAATACAATACATACAATACACTACAATACAATACAATACAATACAATATCAGAGTTGGAAGGGACCTTGGAGGTCTTCTAGTCCAACCCCCTGCCTATTCTGGGAGTTGAAGTCCATACAACTTTCTATTCTACTCTATTCTATTCTACTCTACTCTACTCTACTCTACTCTACAATACAATACAATACAATACAATACAATACAATACAATACAATACAATACAATACAATACAATACAATACAATACAAGTACAATACAATAGCAGAGTTGGAAGGGACCTTGGAGGTCTTCTAGTCCAACCCCCTGCCTATTCCGGGAGTTGAAGTCCATACAACTTTTCCTATTCTACTCTATTCTATTCTACTCTACTCTACTCTACTCTACTCTACTCTACTCTACAATACAATACAATACAATACAATACAATACAATACAATACAATACAATACAATACAATACAATACAATACAATAGCAGAGTTGGAAGGGACCTTGGAGGTCTTCTAGTCCAACCCCTGCCTATTCCGGGAGTTGAAGTCCATACAACTTTCTATTCTACTCTATTCTATTCTACTCTACTCTACTCTACTCTACTCTACTCTACTCTACTCTACTCTACTCCATTCCATTCCATCCCATTCCCGTATCCTATCCTATCCTCTTTGTTAAACCAGACATTCCCAATTCCTGCCATCTCTTCTTGGTATGTTTTGGCCAGTCTCCCAATGGACATTTTAACCTCAGAGATCTACAGAGGCCCATGAAGACCAGCAAACCGACTTAACTCAGAACCAAAAGGGCTTCAAATAACCTTGGTAGGACAATCGCAGAAGCCAAGAGAAAGTTGCTGAGGGCTTCAGCCAGAAGCTGCTGCCTTGCACAGACCGAAGAAATTACTTACAGTAAGTTGTTTGGCTCTAACCCATGGAACAACCCTCTTACCCTGTAGGAATTTGGCCTCGAGGGAAGATAGGAGATAATTTTATTACCCCCATTGCTGGCCAAATATTTCTTTCTTTGTCAGATTGCCAGTTAATTATCCAGGTGAAAACTGAAGATGTTTACGGTATGCATCAAATCAACTTTGGAATGATGTCAGGGCCATAGATCGAAAGGGCTGGGCATCGCTCCGCGGAATTCCGCGCCATAGGTTTCTCAGAGCTGGGTGAGACTTCTTCCAGCCCATGTGCAGAGTGCCTCAATCTGCAGAGCTGTGTCTCCCGCAAACAACACATATGCACACACACATCCCAAAAAATAATAATCCACAACCCTCTAAAATTTACACTTCAGTTTTTGAACCCTCACTGGAGGTTTTAAGGAGAGACTGGGCAGTCATTTGTCTGCAATGGTAGAGGGTCTCCTGCTTGAGCAGAGGGTTGGACTAGAAGACCTCCAAGGTCCCTTCCAAACCCTGTTATTCTGTCATTCTGAATAGGGTCTCCTGCTGGAGCAGGGGGTTGGACTAGAAGACCTCCAAGGTCCCTTCCAACCCTGTTATTCTGTCATTCTGAATAGGGTCTCCTGCTTGAGCAGAGGGTTGGACTAGAAGACCTCCAAGGTCCCTTCAAGCCTGTTATTCTGTCATTCTGAATAGGGTCTCCTGCTTGAGCAGGGGGCTGGACTAGAAGACCTCCAAGATCCCTTCCAACCCTGTTATCCTGTCATTCTGAATAGGGTCTCCTGCTTGAGCAGAGGGTTGGACTAGAAGACCTCCAAGGCCCCTTCCAACTCTCTTATTCTATGTTCCAACTGGGCAATGCCTTCAGTGATGGAAGGGATTTGCTCTCTGTTCTTGATTGGTTACCCTCTCAATAAAGAATAGCCGAATCAAGAACATTCACACCAGCACTGACAGGAAGCCACTAGAGAGCAACACACCCAGCACTTCTGGCATTGATGAAGTTGCCTAGTTGGGTAATGAAACATCTGCAAGAAAACCACCAAGCTCCACAAACCCCACTCCCTTCTAACACTGATGATGTTCCCAGTTGGGTCATGAAACGTTGGTGAGAAAACCACCAAGCTCAGAGAGCACCAAGGACCCCATAAGTTTTCCTCTTCCTCCTCCTCCTCGCTCCCCTTCTCCACAAACCCCACTTCTTTCTAGCCCTGATGATATTCCCCTGTTGGGTCATGAAACGTCTGCAAGCCAACCACCCAGCAGACAGAGAGAGAGAAAAGGAGGGAGAGGGAGAGGGAGAGGGGGAGAGAGGGAAAGGGAGGGAGAGAGAGAAAGAAAGGAGAGAGGGGAAGAGGGAGGGAGGGGAGAGAGAGCGAGGGAGGGGAGAGGGAGGGAGGGAGGGGGAGAGAGGGGGGAGAGGGAGGGAGGGAGAGAGAGAGGGAGGGAGAGGGAGAGAGAGAGAGGGAGAGAGGGAGGTTGGAGGAGGGAGGGGGGAGAGAGGGGGAGGAGGGAGAGGAAGAGAGAGAGGGAGGGAGAGAGCAAGGGAAAGGGAAAGGGAGAGAGAGGGGGAGGGAGTGGGGGAGAGAGAGGGAGAGAGAGAGAAAGGGAGGGAGGGGGAGAGAGGGAGAGGGGAGAGAGGGAGGTTAGGAGAGAGAGGGGGAGAGGGAGGGAGAGAGGGAGAGAAAGGGAGGGAAAGGGAGGTAGGGGAAGAGAAGGGGAGGGGGAGGGAGGGAGGGGGAGGGAGGGGAGGGGAGAGGGAGGGAGAGGAGAGAGAGCGAGGGAAATGGAGAGAGAGAGGGAGGGAGTGGGGGGAGAGAGGGAGAAAGGGAGGGAGGGGGAGAGAGGGAGAGGGAGAGAGGGAGGTTAGGGGGAGAGGAGGGGGGAGAGGGAGGGGAGAGGGAGAGAAAGGGAGGGAAAGGGAGGGAGGGGAAGAGAGGGGAGGGGGAGGGAGGGAGAGGGAGAGAGGGAGGTTGGGAGGAGGGAGGGGGAGGGAGGGAGAGGGAGAGGGAGGGAGAGGGAGAGAGAGCGAGAGAAATGGAGAGAGAGAGGGAGGGAGTGGGAGAGAGGGGGGAGAGGGAGAGAGAGGGAGGGAGGTTGGGGGGAGAGAGGGGGGAGGGAGGGAGAGGGAGAGGGAGGGGGAGGGGGAGAGAGGGAAATGGAGAGAGAGAGGGAGGGAGTGGGAGAGAGAGAGAGGGAGAGGGAGAGAAAGGGAGGGAGGGGGAGAGAGAGAGGGAGAGAGAGAGGGGGGAGGGAGTGGGAGAGAGAGAGAGGGAGAGAGAGAGAAAGGGAGGGAGGGGAGAGAGGGAGAGGGAGAGAGGGAGGTTAGGGGGAGAGGGAGGGAGAGAGGAGGGAAAGGGAGGGAAAGGGAGGGGAAGAGGAGGGGGAGGGAGAGGGAGAGAGGGAGGTTGGGGGGAGGGAGGGGGAGGGAGAGGGAGAGAGAGCGAGGGAAATGGAGAGAGAGAGGGAGGGAGTGGGAAAGAAGGGAGGGAAGAGAGAGGGGAGGGGGAGGAGGTTGGGGGAGGTGAGGGGAGGGGAAGGGAGGAGAGGGTGAGGGAGAGGGAGGGAGAGGGAGGGAGAGGGAGAGAGAGCGAGGGAAATGGAGAGAGAGAGGGAGGGAGTGGGAGAGAGAGAGGGAGAGGGAGGGAGGGAGGTGGGGGGGGAGAGGGGGAGGGAGGGAGAGGGAGGGAGAAGGAGAGAGAGCGAGGGAAATGGAGAGAGAGAGGGAGGGAGTGGGAGAGAGAGAGAGGGAGAGAGAGGAGAAAGGGAGGGAGGGGGAGAGAGAGAGAGGGAGAGAGAGAGGGAGGGAGGGAGGTTGGGGGGGAGAGAGGGGGGAGAGGGAAGGAGAGAGAGAGAGAGAGAAAGAGAGAAAGAGAGAGAGAGACAGAGAGAGAGAGAAAGAGAGAGAGAGAGAGAGAGAGAGAGAAGAGAGAGAGACCACCAAGGGCCCACAGTTACAAATCTTCCGTAGATTTCTTTACAGATTCTACCCAGCGCCCATCTTATACCAGACTTGGCGGATCCCAATAGGATCGAGATAAGGGGCTTCGGCTCCCTTGATTTGCAGGGATGGCTCTGCGCAAGGGGGCCGTGGCTAGATGGCAGAAGCAATGCGCGAACGGCGTGGCTACACCGGTGCAAAGGGTCACGGTTGCGATCGCAACAACGCCCTGCTATTTCCTCGCTGCTGCGGTTGCTTTCCAGCTTTCTTTCTTTCTTTCCAGCTTTCTTTCTTTCTTTCTTTCCTTCTTTCTTTCTTTTTTTGCAAACCTCTCAGCAGCCCCTTGAATCGAGGAGGGGGAGGCCTCCCCCCTCCCCACCTTCTTCTCCCCGTGGAGCAAGGGAGCTGGGAATCCCAAGGCCTGGGAAAAGCCACTTCGGCTTGTGGCGGTTGTGTAAATAGCGCTGCGCCTCCCTCCAAGGCTCTTAGGAAAGTTTACTTAAAGTAGGAAAGCAAAGAATCGCCCTGCCTTCGTCACCCCACTCACGCTGCAGGGAGCGATTAAAATACTCAAAGCTTCCCAGATCCTTTTGCTGGAAGAGACGGGTTGAGTTTGGCCAACGAGCTAGACTCAAAGTCAACAGTCTCCGACTTACAACAGTTCGCGTCGTGCCGCTTCGAAGTTACAACGGCCCTGAGAAATGGGACTTACATCCAGGTAGTCGCGTGACCAAAATACAGACGCTTGCCAGTTGACTCGTATTTATGACGGCCGCAGCGTCCCCGGGGTCACGCCGCCCCCTTTTGCGACCTTCAAAGGCCAATGGGGAAGCCAGATTCGCTTAACAACCAGGGTGCTAACTTATCCACTGCGGTGATTCAAGAAGCGGTCGTAGAAATGGGGCAGAATTCGTTCGTTTGGCTTAGCGACGGAAATGACGGGCTTGGTTGTGCTCGGAAGTCCACAACTCCCGCTCCGTGAATCGAGCCCATTGAAATGACTTCAGCAAATTCTACTTCGCTGTAGAGAGAGCCAACACGAACCCTAACCTTGGAAAATTTGCACGATGAGTATGCTTTAAGTAAGGTTTTAGCTGCTTTCAAACTGCTAAGGTAAAGGTAAAAATTCCCCTTGCACATAGGTGCTAATCGTTCCTGACTCTAGGGGGCGGCGCTCATCTCCGTTTCAAAGCCGAAGAGCCAGCGCTGTCCGAAGACGTCTCTGTGGTCATGTGGCCGGTGTGACTCAATGCTGAAGGCGCACGGAACGCTGTTCCCTTCCCACCAAAGGTGGCTCCTGTTTTTCTACTTGCATTTTTTGACCTGCTCTCGAACGGCTAGGTTGGGAGAAGCTGGGAGACTAAAACATATGAAGAACGGCTGCAGGAGCTGGGTATGTCTAGTTTGATGAAGAGAAGGACCAGGGGAGACATGATAGCAGTGTTCCGATATCTCAGAGGGTGCCACAAAGAAGAGGGAGTCAAACTATTCTCCAAGGCACCTGGGGGCAGGACAAGAAGCAATGGGTGGAAACTAATCAAGGAGAGAAGCAACTTAGAACTGAGGAGAAATTTCCTGACAGTGAGAACAATTAACCTCTGGAACAGCTTCCCTCCAGAAGTTGTGAATGCCCCAACCCCTGGAAGTCTTTAAAAAGATGTTAGACAGCCATTTGTCTGAAATGGTATAAGTCCTGCCCACGCAGGGGGTTGGACTAGAAGACCTACAAGGTCCCTTCCAACTCTGCTATTGTATTATTATTGTATTATTGGGTCGAGTCACGGGAGCTCCCTAAGGATTCGAACCGCCGAACTGCCGACCTTCTGATCAACAAACTCGGCATCTTAGCCACTGAGCCACCACACCCAAAGTGAGCCACTGCGTCCCAAACGGGAGTCTCACCCTAATTGTCCTTCAAACGGGAGGCTCTCTCTAATTGTCCGTAAGCAACGGTTAAGGTTACAACCTCCGTAAGGACTCTGGAGTAAGATAAATAGGGCTGAAGTGGTGCAAAGCGTGGTGTAGGTTTGCCAACCGATGACAAATGGGATGTTTGGGGAACGTATGGTGGCACCAAGGTGATTGCTCTCAACCAAAACTTCAACAGACGGAGCCCAGGATTATTCACGGGAACTAGCTTGCGAAGTTAGCCGTATTCCTCTCTCTTCCCTTCGCTCCCTCCCTTTCTCCTTTCTTCTCTTCTTCTCTCTTACCTTCCTTCTGTTCCCTCCCTCTCTCGCCTGTCCCTTCCCTTTTGCTCCCCTTCCTTCCCTTGCTCTCTTCTTCCTTCCCTTCATTTCCCTTCTTCTCTCTCTCGCTTTCTCTTTCCTTCCCTTCCCCTCTTTCTTTCCTCTCCTTTCCCTTCCCTTCCTCTCTCTTTCCTTTCCCTTCCCTTCCTCCCTCTCTTTCCTCTCCTTTCCCTTCCCTTCCTCTCTCTTTCCTTTCCCTTTCCCTTTCCCTCTTTCCTCTCCTTTCCCTTTCCTTTCTCTCTCTCTTCTTCCTTCTCTTCCCTTTCACTCTCTCTCCTCCCTTTCCAACCTTCTCTCTTCTTCCTTCCCATCATTTCTCTTCTTCGCTTTCTCTCCTTCCTTCCCTTCCTCTCTTTCCTCTCCTTTCCCTTCCGTTCCTCTCTCTCTTTCCTTTCCCTTTCCTTTCTCTCTCTCTTTCCTCTCCTTTCCCTTTCCTTTCTCTCTCTCTTCTTCTCTTCCCTTTCACTCTCTCTCCTCCCTTTCCAACCTTCTGTCATATTCCTTCCCTTCATTTCCCTTCTTCTCTTTCTCTCCTTCCTTCCCTTCCTCTCTCTCTTTCCTCTCCTTTCCCTTCTCTTCCCCCCTCTCTCTTCTTCTTTCTCTTCCCTTTCACTCTCTCTCCTCCCTTCATTCCATTCATTTCCCTTCTTCTCTCTCTCACTCTCTTCTCCCTTCCCTTCTTCCCTCTCCTCCCCTTTCTCTCTCTCTCCTCTTCCCTTCTCCCTTTCCTCCCTCCCTCCCTCCCTTTCTCAAGCTTTGCAACTATAATTATGTGGGGACTTCAACATCCAGACTTCCAAAGGGAACTTCAACTCAATTCCACACATCTTAAGTGGCCAAGGTTGAGAACCAAGGTTGAGTTATGAAGAGCATTGTCAACAACAACAACAACAACAACAACAACAACAACTCTGTGAGGTAGGTTGGTGTGTGTGTGTGTGTGTGTGTGTGTGTGTGTGTGTGTGTGTGTGTCTGGCCCAAAGTCACCCACCCAACGTGGCCAAAGTCATGGCTAAGGTGGGATTTGAACTCACAGAACCTGCGGACTTCAACCCCGCAGCATGGCTGGCTGGGGGATTCTGGGAATTGAAGTCCAATTGTCTGAAAGTTGCCAAGGTTGGATACCCCTTGCCCTAAGTATTAGCTAATGGGAAGCAAACCCTGAAGCAATTCTGGAAGAAGCTGGAGACGCCCTTTCCAGAAAATTCAAACTTGATCTGTTTTTAATTTTGACACCCAACGTGCAAACTTTCCAATTAGACAGACGGTGCTTTAACTGAGCTCTGTGAAACCCCCCAAAACCTCCGTTTTAGAAATGATTTTTAATTCTTCCTCCCTTCTTGGAAGCAAATCCGTACTGGGCACAACTAGGGAGAAAACCTCAGCCGTGATTTGCAGTCACTGGCTCCATTCCCACAACAGTCTGACACTCTTCCTTAAGCAAGCCTGTTTCCTAGGTTAAAACAGTATTTCCACCCAAAGTTAACCAAAGAGGTTGGACGCCACTAGGATAGCTATTCAGCCCGAGTAAAAACAGACCAAGATTAACGTTAACCAAGGTTCTTGTCTTGTGGGAACGGAGCAGGTAGGTCTTCAGTGAATTATTCCAGGGTTACTTATACTAGCCACCATCAGGGCATTTCATTGCGATAAAGAGGGTAAAGCCTTCCTCCTCCTCCTCCTCCTCTTCTCCTTCCAATTCTCCTCCTTCTCCTTCTTCTACACCTATCTCCTTCTTCCTTTTCTTTCCCCTCCCATTCTTCTCCTTCTCTTTCTCTTCTCTTTTTCTTCTCCTCCTCCAATATCGCCCTCCTTTTTCCCCTTCTCTTTCTCCCCTCCTTCTCCTTCTCCTCCTTTCTCTCTCATTTTTCTCCTACTCTTTCCCTTCTCCTCCACCACCACTACCTTCATTTCTCCTTCTCCCTCGCTACTCCTTCTTCTTCTCCTTCTCCATTCCCTCCCATTCTTCTCTTCTTTCTCCTCCTCTTCATCCTCCACCACAAATCTTCATTCTCCTTCTCTTTTCTTCCTTGCCTTCTCCTTTTTCTTTCTTTCCCTTTCTTCTCTTTCTCCCCCTCTCTTCTTCATTCTCTCTCTTCTTCTCCTCCTCCTCATTCTCCACTATTACCATCATTTCTTTTCCTCCTCCTCCTCCTCCTTTTCTCTTCTTTTCTCCTTCTCCTCCTCCTCCTTTTCTCTTCCTTTTCTTCTCTTCCTCCTCCTCCTCCTTTTCTCTTCTTTTCTCCTTCTCCTCCTCCTCCTTTTCTCTTCCTTTTCTTCTCTTCCTCCTCCTCCTCCTTTTTCTACCTTTTCTCCTCATTCTCCCCTTCCTCCTTTTCTCTCCTTTTTCTTCTCCTCATCCTTTTCTCTCCTTTTTCTCCTTCTTGTTCTCTTCCTCCTCCTCCTCCTTCTCTCTCCTTTTTCTCCTTCTCGCTTCTCTTCCTCCTCCTTCTCCTCCCTCCTTCCAAACCCCAGTCCCCATCCACTTACGTACCACCAAGATGAGGGTGCCCAGGCATTCTGCCAGGGCTTGCCGAACCAGCTTATTCCTGATCTGCAGCCTCCGTCCGATGGCCGTCAGCACTTCCTTCTGCCTCCCCATGGCGCCTGGAGCTCACGATGCAGGTGTGGAAGAAGGTCGGAAGATGCCTGCCTCTGAACTTGCCAGCCACGGCTCTCTGAGGGCTCATGTCCAGAATCCAAGCCTTCCCCAGCTTATAAGCAGGTGGAGAGGACCTGGATCCGCCCCAGTTCCTCCTCTGCCCTGTGGCTGCCTCTGGTGCACACCCACGCCCTGACACACCCACTTGCACAGCCTTACACAGAGTGTGTGGTTTTCTCCCTTCCTTTTCTCCTCTTCTTGTCAGCAACGTCACACACACACACACACACACACACACACACACACACACACACTGAAGTCACTGCCCGGTTCAAGCAGGGTGTTTGGACTGTTGCCAAATTTCATCTCCAACCTTCCCAGGGTGGGTGGGGGGGGGGGGTTTGAAGGTCTCAAACCCAGGATAAACCCAGGATGGCCTAGGATCACCTCAGCCTGCCTTAACAGGACTCACCAAGTGTAGAAAACAAGAATCACGTTATATCTTAGTAAGGCAGTACTGTAATGTGTATTATGATTCGAATTATATAGGTTGAAAAAATAATACAATACAATACAATACAATAGCAGAGTTGGAAGGGACCTTGTAGGTCTTCTAGTCCAACCCCCTGCTTAAGCAGAAAACCCTATATACTTTCAGAGCGGGAAGGGACCTTGGAGGTCTTCTAGTCCAACCTCCTGCTCAAGCAGGAGGCCCTACACCATTTCAGACAAATGGCTATCTAACAAGAAGCAATGGGTGGAAACTAATCAAGGAGAGAAGCAACTTAGAATTAAGGAGAAATTTCCTGACAGTAAGAACAATTAACCTCTGGAACAGCTTGCCTCCAGCAGTTGTGAATGCCCCAACCCTGGAAGTCTTTAAAAAGATGTTAGATAGCCATTTGTCTGAAATGGTATAAGGTTCCTGCCCATGCAGGGGGTTGGACTAGAAGACCTACAAGGTCCCTTCCAACTCTGCTATTGTATTGTATTGTATCTTCTTAAAGACTTCCAGTGTTGGGGCATTCACAACTTCTGGAGGCAAGCTGTTCCAGAGGTTAATTGTTCTAACTGTCAGGAAATATAGTTTGTAAATCAGAGAAATAGAATTTGCATCAGGGTACGATTAAATATGTATAAAAATGGGATGAACAAATACCTCCCCAAAATGCTGGAAATGTGAATCAATACATGGAAGATATTACCACCTATGGTGGACTTGTAAGGAGACTAAAAATTTTTGGAAAAGGATCAAAAATTGGCTGGAGGCAATAACAGGAGTTAAAATAGAATGGAAACCCGAAGTCTTCCTATTAGGAATAGCGTCTGCGAAATATAAAAAAGAAATCCAGTATTTAATAATACATATAATTACGGCGGCAAGGATTGCCTTTGCCCAGAAATGGAAAAAATAAACTAATTCCAAGCAAAGATGAAATAATAAGGAAGGTTATGGACTGTGCTGAAATGGACAAATGAACTCAAGAAATCCAGGGAAAAGAAGAATCAGAATTCTACCAGATATGGGATAAATGGTATATAGGTGGATGGAGGAAAGAAACAAGAACTAATGAAGGAAAACTTAAAAACAGGAGTTATAAGTAAAATAAGAGGGTTTAGAAGGGTGAAATCCAAATGAAATATAACAGAAGGGGAAATAATACAAGATGAGCGGCTTCGATTAACAATTGCTATTAGAAAGAACAGGACGTTCCTGTTCGTATTGCATGGTGGAAATGTAGTCTATGTTTTGTGTGAGTGCATTTTATATGTTTGTAAATAAAATTTATTTTAAAAATTAAAAAAAATGGGATGAGCAGTGAGAAAGCTCGGAGGAAGTAATTGGAGATTAGGCAAAGAAAGAACATCTTTCAATGGAAAAGAATATTCATAGCAGAATCCTAAAGATTGAAGGGTTGGGAAACTATTAAATATGTAAAATAGGTGACTAACAGCAAATGTACATTAAATGCTTGAAAGGTCACGATGGATGTTAGAAGTGTATATTGAAATAGTGACTAATGGAAAAAGGAAGAATGATAGAGGAAGGAGAGAAAAAAAGGATTAAAATAATGGTAGAAATAAGAAGGGGGAATCAGTAAAAGCAGATGTTATGATACAACCTACGGCAGAACGATGAAAAGGTTTAGAATTGAAGGATGAAAGTAGAAGCTATGTGTTAATAAAACTAAAAACGAAGTGTAATTATTAGGAATAATACTGTTATGTTCGTTTGTACTGACACCCAGGAATCAAACCATTCACGCAAGGAGATGTACAAAAATAAGAAAACTTTATTATTATTATTTTTTTTAAAGGATCACGTGAAGTGTTAATAATACCACTACGGCTTCGACTTCGGAGAGATATTAACAGCAACAGAGTTGGAAGGGAGCTTGGAGGTCATCTAGTCCAGTGGTCTGCAAAGTTGGCTCTTTTAAGACTGGTGGACTTCAACTCCCAGAATTCCCCAGCCTGGGGAATTTGGGAGTTGAAGTCCACCAGTCTTAAAAGAGCCAACTTTGCAGACCCCTGATTCTAGTCCAACCCCCTGCTCACGCAGGAGACCTGTACAGGGATTCGAACCGCCAAACCGCCAACCTTTCCAATCAGTGTCTTAGCCACTGAGCCACCAAGTCAGGCAGAGGTCTGCCTGTGAAGCTTTGACTCAGGCAATTCCTCAGCACCGGAACGAGAAATATTTTTGGAGGCAGCTCAGAATTCAAATGTGGAATTTATTCTTGCTGGAGGTTGACCAGGCAATCCTAGGCTGCATCAACAGAGGGAGAGAATCAAGATCACGTGAAGGGTTGATACCACTTTATAAGGCCTTGGGAAGGCCACACTTGGAATATTTGCATCCAGTTTTCGTCACCACGATGTAGAAAAGATGTGGAGGTCCAAGCAAGAACTGAGAAGAAATTTGGGGGTTTTTAAAGAAGAAACTGGACAACTAGTCAACCCAGTACTCTTTAACATCTTCATCAACGATTTGGATGAGGGGATAAATGGGGAACTCATCAAATTTGCAGACGACACCAAGCTGGCAGGAATAGCCAACACTCCAGAAGATAGGCTTCAGATACAGAAGGATCTAGACAAACATTGGGCACTATCTAACAAAATGAAATTCAATTGTGAAAAAAGTAAGGTCCTACATATAGGCAAGAAAAACCAAATGCACAAGTACAGTATAGGTGGTACCTTGCTCAATAGTAGCAACTGCGAGAGGGATCTTGGAATCCTAGTGGACAACCATTTAAATATGAGCCAGCAGTGTGCAGCAGCTGCCAAAAAAGCCAACACAGTTCTAGGCTGCATGAACAGAGGGATAGAATCTAGATCACGTGAAGTGTTAATGCCACTGTATAGTGCCTTGGTAAGGCCACACTTGGAATACTGCATACAGTTTTGGTCGCCACGATGTAGAAAAGACGTGGAGACTCTGGAAAGAGTGCAGAGAAGAGCAACCAAGATGATTAGGGGACTGGAGACTAAGACATATGAAGAACGGCTGCAGGAGCTGGGTATGTCTAGCTTGATGAAGAGAAGGACCAGGGGAGACATGATAGCAGTGTTCCGATATCTCAGAGGGTGCCACAAAGAAGAGGGAGTCAAGCTATTCTCCAAGGCACCTGGGGGCAGGACAAGAAGCAACGGGTGGAAACTAATCAAGGAGAGAAGCAACTTAGAACTAAGGAGAAATTTCCTGACAGTGAGAACAATTAACCTCTGGAACAGCTTGCCTCCAGAAGTTGTGAATGCCCCAACCCTGGAAGTCTTTAAAAAGATGTTAGATAGCCATTTGTCTGAAATGGTATAAGGTTCCTGCCCACGCAGGGGGTTGGACTAGAAGACCTACAAGGTCCCTTCCAACTCTGCTATTGTATTATTGTATTGTATTGTATTTATCTAAAATGGTGCAGGGGTCTGCAAAGTTGGCTCTTTTAAGACCGGTGGACTTCAACTCCCAGAATTCCCCAGCCAGCCTGGCTGGCTGGGGAATTCTGGGAGTTGAAGTCCACTAGTCTTAAAAGAGCCAACTTTGCAGACCCCTGGTGTAGGGTTCCCGGCTGGAGCTAGGGGTTGGACTAGAAGACCTCCAAGGTCCAATCTTATTCTATTATATGGTCCATGCTAGGACCCATGTGCTTCCTGCTTTTTTCCAGGAGAAACTTCTCATTATGTCTGGGGGAATCTCGCCCTAGCCACAACCTTCTGCTCCCGGAGGATCAAAAGTTGTTATGTTTGAACTCTTTAATTTTTTTATTTTCAACATAAAAACAAGTAAAAACATTATTCATCTTAAACTTTGTACAACATGTCGTTCGGTCAAAAGTTTTTGTGCATCAGTACTTAAAATTACAAACATACTTTTCAATTTTTCTTCCAACAGATATATATCAGCTCATTGTCCACCTAATAACAGTATTATTTACCAAATCCATATTTTTTTCCTGTAATTGCTTAGTATATATTAAAAAAAAATTTTTTTTCACATAAATTCCTGTTTTGTAACATTATTCTCCAATGTCTCTAAAAACCACTTTTCTTCTATAAAATACATACCCCTAATGTTTACTTCTTCTAAGACCAAGAATTTATCCAAATTTTCCGTTATCTATATATCTCATTGTTAATCTATTCAAAATACAAAATGTCTTTCTAGAGTAACGTAGTCTCGATTTATTACAATCCTTCAAGTTTTTTTTCCCAACCATTGGTAAAACATATTCCATATTTCATAAAATGGTTCATTCTCCTGCTCTCTAATTTCAAATGTTAATCTGCTCATTTCTGCACATTCCATAATCTTACGAATAACTTCCTCTTGAGAAGGCAAGTTCTCATTTCTCCAATGTTTTGCAAATACAATTCTAGCTGCTGTTAAAACATTCACAATTAAATGTTTCAAGTTTTTATCAATTATCTCTGGCATGATTCCAAGTAGGAAAAGTTCGGGTTTAAAGTCTATAGCTGTGCTGGCTGGAGAATTCTTGGAGTTGAAGTCCACAAGTCTTAAAGTTGCCAAGTTTGGGAACCTCTGGTCTATATGCTTGTGTGTCATGTTGTTATGTTGACTGATCATATGTCATCGAACAATCTCTCAGCCAGGAAGAAAAACAATCTTCTCCCAACTATCTTTGTTCTGAGTTATGGGTGTTTCTTTGCAAATCGTTCCCTTGAGGATGTGCAGAGTGCCTTTCCTGAGGGTTAGGGGAGCTGGACTTCCATGGTGGGCTTGTTTGGTCAAGGGCTGGAGTAGCTATGGAAGCTGGGGCAAGAGTGGACGTAGAGGAGGTCCTTTTTTTGAGGAGGGGACCATCCAAGATGAAATGGTGAGGAACCATCTCTCTCTGTAAGGCTTGGGACATTCATGTTCACTCCCTCGCACAAACACACCTAAACCTTGGGGCGTGAAAGAAAATTTGCTCAGGGGTTAGAATAACAGAGTTGGAAGGGACCTTGGAGGTCTTCCAGTCCAACCCCCTGCCCAGACAGGAAACCCTTAGATCAGGGGTCTCCAACCTTTGCAACTTTAAGTCTGAAGGACTTCAGCTCTCAGACTTCTCCAGCCAGCTTTGCTGGCTGGAGAATTCTGGGAGCTGAAGTCCTTCAGACTTAAAGTTGCAAAGGTTGGAGACCCCTGCCTTAGACCATTTCAGGTAAGTGATTGTGCAATCTCTTCTTGAAAACATCCAGTTTTGGAGCAACCACAGCTTCTGGTGGCAAGCTGTTCCACTGACTCATTGTTATCACCGTCAGGAAATTCCTCCTTAGTTCTAAGTTGCTTCTCTCCATGATGACTTTCCGTCCGTTGCTTCTTGTCCTGCCCTCAGGGGCTTTGGAGAACAGGTTGACCCCCCATTTCTAGTCCAAATGTCTGCATCAATTTCACATCTCCATAAACCAGGGTCAGAGGTGAGCTGATGTCGGTTCGGACGAACTGCTAGTTCCGCCCATTGGCTGGCCCTGCCCACCCGCCCTGGCGCTATCCTGTCCTATATATCCCACTCTCTGTAACGCTTGCGTCGCCCACACAGCCCAGCTGATTTCCGTGCCTAGCCCACTCTACTCACCACGGCTGCCCGAGAAGGTGTGCTGGAAGCCATGCGCATGAAATTGACATGTGATTGAAACCACGCATAAGGACAGAAGGCGCACACTTACGTTTTCGGTTCTGCACCAGGCGAACCGGTTGTTTAATTATGTGAAGCCCAACTCTGGCTAGGAAGCCTGAGGTTCACCCATAACACAAAGTCATCGGTTGCAATTGATAAACTAGGATGGTTGACCTCTTCCATATCGTAAGGCCATTGACCATGGTTTACAGCAATGACTGCTGAGCTCACCTTAACATAAAGGTCTTCGTAGTCGCCCAGAGGTTCTCCACTCCTGTTCTAGGGGCTCAATTGGTCGACCTGAGTTTAGGGTGAGAAGCCCAACTTCCCATTTTGCTTCCCGCCCATCCAATGCCACAAAAGAGGAAAGGAAAGTCAAGCATTCCGAAGAAGAAAAGACAAAAGGCCTTCGCGGTTCTGAGGAAATTCAGTCAATTTAACGTCCTGTTTCTCCATCTTAGGGCACAGAGGAGCTCAGAGGCTGAGCTTGTCGATCAGAAAGTTCGGCAGTTCGAATCCCTAGCGCCGCGTAACGGAGGGAGCTCCCATGACTTCTCCCGGCTTCTGCCAACCTAGCAGTTCGAAAAGCACGTAAAGAAATGCAAGTAGAAAAATAGGAACCACCTTTGGTGGGAAGGGAACAGCGTTCCATGCACAAAAATGGGGGCATTTCCCCCTTTCCCCCAGCCCTGCTGAAGCCTGCAGAGTGCTTCGGGAGGCTGGGGGGAGGCCAAAAACACCTTCTTTTTTGGCAAAAGATGGTCCATCTCTGGGACTGGCATATGCACACCATTAAAAAAAAAAATAATCTTTATTGTCATTGTACTAAAATTACAATGAAATTGGTTGTATTTTAATAATAATAATAATTTATTAAATTTATAGACCGCCCCCTCTCCCCGAAGGGACTCGGGGAGGTGTACAGGAAACATTAAAAAAACATCTAAAAACATCCAATACATACATAATTAAAGTCGAATTAAATAACCCTGTACTAAAATTTGTAAACATTAAAATTGTAACCCATTAAAACCAAATAAACAATTTAAATTACAGACTGAGGCGAGGAGCATAAATTAGGCCAATTTTGCATCCATGAAGATTTTTCTGCGCATTGCAGAACAGAAAATAAAGTTGGCGGTGGCCAGGATAGAACCGGTATGGTCACGTGCCAGCTGGAGTTACTACCTATTTGGCTGAACCGAATCGTACCGCTAGAAACCCACCTCTGGTTTGCCTGTAGTGCTGAGATATCTTGTGTACAAGATGGCTTACACCAGGGGTCTCAAACTCGATTTACCTGGGGGCCGCTGGAGGCAGAGTCTGGGTGAGGCTGGGCCGCATAAGGGATTAATATTATATTAATATAATATTATACGCACTAATATTATACTTTCATACCACGGTGGGGGCCGCAAGATACCGTGAGAATGAGACCTCTGGCTTACACCAAAATGCAGAGGTCTTATCTCTGCAGTTGAAGTAGGTTCTTCTCTGGAGAAGAACTTCCAATTCTGGTGGCCATCATCCTTTTATGTGGTAATGTGGCATTTTTGGGGCCTGTCTGATGTCACGTTGCATGTACCATGATGCTTTCCGGCACATGATGCGCCTCCACTGCTTCCAGTTCAATAGGAGCCAGCCATGTGCGCCAGCAGCCAAAGAAGCCAACACAATCCTAAATTGCATTAACAGAGGGATGCAATCAAAATCAAGGGAGATACTAATAATCCCACTCTATAAAGCCGTAGTAAAGCCACACCTAGAATACTGCATCCATCTTTGGACACCACAGTATAAAAAAGAGGTTGAGACTCTAGAAAGAGTGCAGAGAAGAGCAACCAGGAGGATGAGGGGACTGGAGGCTCAAACATACGAAGAATGGTTACAGGAACTGGACATGGCTAGTCTAGGGAAGAGAAGGACCAGGGGAGACAGGAGAGCATCTTCCAATACTGGAGGGGCTACCACAGAGAGGAAGGGGGTCAAGCTATTCTCCAAGGCATCCAAAGGCCAGAGAAGGAAGAATGGATGGAAACTGACCAAGGAGAGATTCAACCTAGAAATAAGGAGAGATTTCTGACAGTGAGAACAATCAACCCATGGAACAGAAGTTGCCTTCGGAAGTTGTGGGAGCTTCATCCCTGGAGGCTTTCAAGAAGAGACTGGACTGCCATTGGTAAGAAATGATGTAGGGTCTCCTGCTTGGACATGGGGTTGGACTAGATGACCTACAAGGTCCCTCCCAACTCTGTTAATCTGCTAATTTCGGCCTGGCTCATAATTCTGTAAACTAAAGTGGTCCAAACTTGGCCACTTTAAGACTTGTGGCCTTCAACTCCCAGAATTCTCATCCGTATCTATCCATCCATCCATCCATCCATCCATGTCTGCTGCTGTGGTGTAGAGGTGGAGCTCTCTCGCCTCCCAATCAGGAGGTTGTGAGTTCAATCCTAGGTAGAAGCAGATGTATGGTCTCCTGCTTGGGCAGGGGGTTGGACTAGATGACCTGCAAGGTCCCTTCCAACTCTGTTAATCTGTTATCTTCTCTCGCTGGCTGGGGAATCCTGGGAATTGAAGCCCAGAGGTTTTCAAAGTGACTAAGGCTGGACACTCCCCCTGTAAATTAATTGTATAATTTGGGAAGCATTGGTAGACATCACAGAAGGGAATGAAGTCAATACAGCAACCGGTTTCCACCAGATTTCATGATGCACATTTAAAAAGGAAGTAACTTTGGACTGCCTGGCCCCAGAAAATCATTTTGAGTTCACCTGTGGACATCCCAGATTTCAACAGTAGTCATTGGCTAAAACACGGATGGCGTCATTTGAGTGTGGAAGTAAAACTTCACACATGAATCAAAGACGGAGCGAGGGGAACTACATGTTACATCGGCGTTTTTAGGAGGCTGCCTTGAAAGAACCCTACCATTTGCGTCTGACTCAACCCCAGCTGAACATCCGTGGGCCTGGACCCGTTCAACTCGAGCTCAAATTAGAGAGTGACACAACTCAAGGTGTTGTGCTGACATAGAACCCCGGGAACAAGCCGGAAAACCACCACATGGTGAGTCACCAGCTCAAGAGCCCTGAAGTGGTGGGGTTGCGCAAGTTTTTGCTGAGCTTCTATCCTCCGTGCGTGACTCATTGGGGCTGTTCCTATAGTTGCCTCCGTGCCATCCAATCTGCAAAACGCAAGAAATCCCGATTGAAGAGACCGGCTAGCGCCGGTTGGAACGGATTCGGGTGATCTCAACCCTGGCCAGATGTCGAAATGGCTTCTCCAAAGCAATTTACTTGAAAGCGACTCCCAGGGAAAGTCGATTTGGCCTCTTTCCTGCTGACCGCACAGCGGCTGCAGAATCTTTAACGTTCTGAACCTTTTAAACCATGCTTGGTTGAAGGAGACACAGTCCCTGGGTTCACACGTCTCCCTAAGCCTTAAGCAGTTTTGGGAAAGTGATCATAACACTATCATGGTTTTCCCCCCTGGATAATAACCCCATCAGATTTGACTCTGTCACTACAGTTTATATAGAAGATGTGTGGACTTCAAATCCCAGAATTCTCCTTTCTATCTATCTATCTATCTATCTATTTATCGATCTATCGATCTATCTATCTATCTATCTATCTATCTATCTATCTATCTATCTATCTATCTATCTATCAATCTATCTACCTACCTACCTACCTACCTACCTACCTACCTACCTAATAATTTAATAATAATTTATTATATTTATAAACCACCCCCTCTCCCCGAAGGGACTAGATAGATCTATCTATCTATCTATCTATCTATCTATCTATCTATCTATCTATCTATCTATCTATCTATCTATCTATCTATCTATCTATCTATCTACATATCTACCTACCTACCTACCTACCTACCTACCTCTATCCATCACCTCTCTCTCTCTCTATCTTTTCTCTATCTATTCTCTCTCTCTCTCTCATCTATCTTCTATCTCAATACAATACAATACAATAGCAGAGTTGCAAGGGACCTTGGAGGTCATCTAGTCCAACCCCCTGCCTAAGCAGGAAGCCCTATAACGTTTCAGACAAATGGCTATCCAACAACTTCTTGAAGACTTGCAGTGTTGGGGCATTCACAACTTCTGGAGTCAATTGATGAATTGTTTTAACTGTCAGGAAATTCCTCCTTAGTTCTAAGCTGCTTCTCTCCTTGATTAGTTTCCACCCATTGCTTCTTGTTCTGCCCTCAGGTGCCTTGGAGAATAACTTGACTCCCTCTTCTTTGTGGCAACCCCTGAGATATTGGAACACTGCTATCAAGTCTCCCCTGGTCCTTTTCATTAAACTAGACATACCCAGTTCCTGCAACCGTTCTTCATATGTTTTAGTCTCCAGTCCCCTAATCCTCTTTGTTGCTCTTCTCTGCACTCTTTCTAGAGTCTCCACATCTTTTCTACATCGTGGTGATCAAAACTGAATGCAGTATTCCAAGTGTGGCCTTACCAGCACAGATATATTTAAAGATTATTTTTTTTAAACGTGTTTGGGGTTCATTCATCCAAGCTAGAATTTTTCATTTCTTCCATAACTATAAAAATTTGTGCAAGAACTTTGCTGAGAGGTGTAGTCAAAAGCTTTTAGAAATTAAAGACCTTCTACTGGAAACTTCTCTCCAAGGGTAGATTTCTGGATGCTTTCAAATAACTCCAGAAAATTAGCAAGACAACACTTCCGAGAAATTGAAAATTGTTTCTCAGCAAAAGATATTTTTCTTATCTGCTCGGCAATTTGTGGTTGATAACAACCATTTGCTCAAGAGAAAGCAATTTTCTTTCACATTCTGGTTATTCTACATTACGCCTTTTTTTTTTAAAGGATCCCTTAGTACAACCTATCCATAAAATTCCAGACAGTGGCTTTGACAATCACAATCAAAACACCATCTGGACATTTTCAGATGTCATCTGCCTGTCATTTTCCTGTCCTCTGCCGCAGAAAAAAAATCTTTTTTTTCCTCAAACGTTTTAATTTTATTTTAGTACAAATAATCCATCTTCCATTATACAGTGTTATTGTCTGGGTGCAAATGTTTGTGCAATATACAATCATATTCATTATTTGGGGAACTACCAGAAGACTGGAAAAGAGCTGATGTGGTTCCCATCTTCAAAAAAGGAAAAAAAATAGATCCAGGAAACTATAGACCCATCAGCCTGACCTCAATACCAGGAAAGATTCTGGAAAAGATAATTAAACAACAAATAAGTGAACACCTAGAAGCAAACAAAGTAATAGCCAAAAGCCAACATGGGTTTGTCAAAAACAGATCATGCCAGACGAATCTAATTGCATTCTTTGACAAAGTGACAAAATCAGTGGACCAGAGGAATGCTGTCGATATAATTTACTTGGACTTCAGTAAGGCATTTGATAAAGTAGACCATAACCTACTATTAGATAAAGTAGAAGAATGTGGGTTAGACAGCACCACCACCAAATGGATTCGCAACTGGCTGACCAACCGCACTCAACGTGTAGTCCTCAATGGAACTGCATCTACATGGAAGGAAGTATGCAGTGGAGTCCCCCAAGGCTCTGTTTTAGGCCCAGGACTCTTCAACATTTTCATCAATGATTTGGATGAGGGGATAAATGGGGAACTCATCAAATTTGCAGACGACACCAAGCTGGCAGGAATAACCAACACTCCAGAAGATAGGCTTAAGATACAGAAAGATCTGGACAGACTTGAACATTGGGCACTATCTAATAAAATGAAATACAATTGTGAAAAAAGTAAGGTCCTACATATAGGCAAGAAAAACCAAATGCACAGGGACAGTATAGGTGGTACCTTGCTCAATAGTAGCAACTGTGAGAGGGACCTTGGAATCCTAGTGGACAACCATTTAAATATGAGCCAGCCGTGGGCAGCAGCTTCCAAAAAAGCCAACACAGTTCTAGGCTGCATAAACAGAGGGATAGAATCAAGATCACGTGAAGTGTTAATACCACTTTATAAGGCCTTGGGGAGGCCACACTTGGAATATGGCATCCAGTTTTGGTCGCCACGATGTAGAAAAGATGTGGAGACTCTGGAAAGAGTGCAGAGAAGAGCAACAAAGATGATTAGGGGTCTATAAGTTTCTGGTAAGATCCCCAACAGGAATACTTCAGGTTTCAAGTCAATATCTTGTATCATATTTTCCACAATATTTCGACAGGGGAGGTATATTTTGGCTAGATGATAGTGAAGAAATTACAAAGGGGAAAATGTCCCCTAGAATCTAACTTGAATGGAACTAGGCTGTTACTTATGATTAAGGCAAGGAACTATTGGTCCTTGACTTATAACCATTCATTTAATGACCATTCAAAGTTGCATTGAAAAGTGACTGAGGACAGCTTTCACATTCATGAGAGTTCCCGCCTCCCCTTGGTCATGTGATCAAAATTCAGGTGCTTGGCAACTGGCATGTACTTATGACAGTTCTTTGCAACTTGGAGATGTGTGAACCTCACAGCTGGCTGGTAAATTCAGGGAGTTAAGTCCACTCCTGAAATAAGGAGGTTAAAAAATGATTTAGGCCAAGAACTACAACTCCATCACAACTCCAGCTTACAACTATTCGTTTAGTGACTGTTCAAAGTTACAACGACCCTGAAAAAAGTGACTTACGACCTATTTTCACATTTACGACCGTCGTAGCATCCCCCTGGTCCCGCGATCAAAATTCACTTGATTGGCAAATGGTTTTATACTTATGACGGTCGCAGTGTCCCCGGGGTCACCTGTTCCGTTTTCGCAACCTTCTGACGAGCAAAGTTGACGAAGAAGCCAGTTTTACTTAACCACGATGTGACTAACTTAACAATTGCGGGCATTCAATTAACAACTGTGTCAAGAAAAGTCGTAAAATGGGTGGGCGGGGGAATCACTTAACGTCTCACATAACAATGGGTTCCATTGTGGTCGTAAGCCAAGGAAGCCTTGTACATATTGTAGAATCATTCCAGGTTCAATAGAATGGCTGGATCCGTGATGTATTAGTACGGCTTTATAAAGCCTTAGTAAAGCCACACCTGGAATATTTCATCCAGTTTTGGTTGCCCCGTTACAAAAAGGATGTTGAAACTTTGGAAAAAGTTCGGAGAAGAGCAGCTAAGAGGATTAAAGGCCTGGAGATTAAAATATATGAAGAACGGTTGCAGGAACTGGGTCTGTCTAGTTTAATGAAAAGAAGGACTAGGGGAGACATGATAGCAGTCTTCCAATATCTCAGGGGTTGCCCCAAAGAAGAGGGAGTCAAGCTATTCTCTAAGGCAACTGAGGGCAGGACAAGAAGCAACAGATGGAAACTCCCAGCTGAAGTCCTTCAGACTTAAAGTTGCAAAGGTTGGAGACCCCTGGATTAGAAGACCTCCAAGGTCGCTTCCAGCTCTGATTCTGTCATGTGATCCAATAATGGGGGGCCGGGGGGGGGGGGGGGAATGGAATTTTTGGTGTCCTGCTGTGTTGTTGATTGACCGACTTTCCTGGATCTCCTCCTGAAAGCCTCCCTTTCTGGAAAACCTTCAGAAGGTGAGTTATACCAATAGCTGAGAAGATAAGATCGCTCGTTAAGGTGTCATGCTGCAATCACGGTCCAGGAGTTGGAGGAAGGAAGTCACTTCCCAAGACCAGAAGCTTTTGAGTTTCAGATTTCCCAATTCTGACTTTCAACCAAACCAAAACACAACTTGAAGGTCCTGGGGGAGCTTATCTTTAATCCTTCTTATCTTCTCCCTCTTCCTGGCTGATTCACAGCTTCGTTCCTGCCTTTGACATCATCTCTTGTATGAGATCCCCAAAGGATCCTCCAGGAGATATTTCTCCATAATGACGCTAGAAAGGAAATCGATGATCTCAGGATGTTTCTGCTGTCCAGGGTAGACTTGTCCAGCTTCAGGTCATAAATGCCTGAATAATGGTCATAAATAAAGGTAGTCCTTGATTTATGACCATCTCCTATTAACTGGTCCAAACTCATTCAGCCAGCTTTCTTGTTTAAGACAGAACTAGAACTCAAAAAATTCTCCAAAATTTTCCAAAGCTCCTGACAGTAGAATAAGAAGCAATGGGTGGAAACTCATCAAGGAGAGAAACAACTTAAAACTAAGGAGAAATTTCCTGACAGTTAGGACAATTAATCAGTTGGACAGAGGTTGCTTCCAGAAGTTGTGAATGCCCCAACACTGCAAGTCTTTAAGAAGATGTTGGATAGCCATTTGTCTGAAACAGTATAGGGTTTCCTGCCTAAGCAAGGGGTTGGACTAGAAGACCTCCAAGGTTCCTTCCAACTCTGTTATTCTATTCTGTTCTATTCTATTCTGTTCTGTTCTATTCTATTCCTTAATTCTATTCTATTCTGTTCTGTTCTATTCTATTCTACTCCTTAATTCTATTCTATTCTGTTCTGGTCTCTTCCGTTCCATTCCATTCCATATATTTTATTTTGTTCTGTTCTGTTCTGTTCTCTTCTATTCTACTCTACTCTATTCTATTCTATTCTACTCCGTTATGTTGTGTTGTGTTGTGTTGTGTTGTGTTGTGTTGTGTTATGTTATGTTATGTTGTGTTATGTCTCCTGGTTCCCAACATTACCCAACCATTTTTTGTGCCTGTGGCAGGACTGGAATTCACCATTTCCTAGTGACTGGCCCAAAAGTCACTCAGCCAGTTTTAATGCCTAAATTGGGGCTAGAATTCACTGTCTCCTGGCTTCCAGCGTGGTGCCTTCCTCACTAGTGCCACCCGGCTCTAAGTGTGACATCCCTGGGGTCCACACACATCCAGATCCTTGGTCATAAGAAGATCTATGTTGACATCAACCCAAAGTAAAACGGTTGGAAGTAATCCAGTACCAAGAGACCGCATTGTCGTGCACGTTGCTAAAATTCCTTTACGGGAAGAGAGAAAAGTCGTAAGCCCTGGAAGTTCATCAGATCTAGCGGTTGGGATTAGTGAGCCAGAGCTGAGGGGGGTCGGTCTCTTGAGTGCCGTTTCTCACGCCCATCACCAATGCTCAAAAGCTCACGTCCTGCAAGTTTCACCCGGCTTCTGGTTTTTGCAAAGCGGTTGATAACCATCTCGCTCCAAAATCGTTTTTTTCAAAGCTTCCCAGCAGGTCTCCGAATTCTTTCAGGTAACAGAATCACAGAGGTGGAAGGGACCTTGGAGGTCTTCTAGACCAGGGGTCTCCAACCTTTGCAACTTTAAGTCTCAAGGACTTCAGCTCCCAGAATTCTCCAGCCAGCTTTGCTGGCTGGAGAATTCTGGGAGCTGAAGTCCTTCAGACTTAAAGTTGCAAAGGTTGGGGACCCCTGTTCTAGACCAACCCCCTGCTCAAGCAGGAGACCCTCTACCATACCAGACAAGTGGTTGTCCAGCCTCTTCTTAAAAGCCTCCTGTGATGGAGCAGCCACAACTTCTGGAGGCAAACCACTGATTAATTGTTCAAGACCGTCTCCTGCCCCATACATCCCTTAGACCGATCCGCTCCCACAGAGAGGGCCTTCTCAGGGTGCCGTCGGCCGGACAATGCCGACTGGCGACACCCAGGGGAAGAGCCTTCTCTGTGGCGGGCCCTGCCCTTTGGAACGACCTACCCCCTGAACTCCGGACCATCACCGACCTCCGCCTCTTCCGCAAATGTTTAAAGACATATTTTTTCCATCAAGCCGGCCTAGCCTAACCTCCCATGGGGACTTTTAGAAAAGTTTTAAATTGGGTTTTTAATAATTGGTTTTTAGCACAGGATTGGGGATTATTTAATATATATTTTAAATTATTTGTCTATCTTCTATTGTGTATGTTTTTTAAATTTCCTGTGCGCCGCCCTGGGTCCTCTGTGGAGAAGGGCGGGATATAAATGTAATAAAATGTTAAAAATGTTAAAAAAGATCTCACATGGAAAATCAACACGTCCCTGGAAAGGCCCAACATAGACTTCATTTCCTTAAGAGTCCTGCGAAAAAATAAGGTGGAACAACGGCTGATGACCTCTTTCTATCAGTCCACCATAGAAAGTGTCCCCACATATTGCATTACAGTAGGGTATGCTGGTCTAACAGTTGCGGAGAGGAAGGCACTACAGAGAGGGATCAATTCGGCACAAGAATCCATTGGTCGCCCTCTGACACCGCTGGATGACCTCGCCAGGTCTCTGCTGTTTCAGCAGAGTAAAGAAGATGCTCAGAGATGATTCACACCCTGGTAAGGGTCTCTTCACACTTCTACCATCGGGCGGAAGACATCAAAGCATAGCCAGCTGAACTATAGGTTTAAAAATAGTTTCTATCCTTGGGCGGTCAGACTCTTAAAACACAACCACAATCACACCACGCAGACGGAAACGTATGAGTAGTTTTTCTTATTCTTTTCTAATTAATTGCACGGGGATTATTCTTTATGCTATTTATGTTGTTCGTATTTTTCCTCATGGTTTGCACCAGTGAGGCTAAAACCAATTTCATCATATACATGATGTACGATGATAATAAAAGCTATACTATTCGCACAATCAGGAAATTTCTCCTTAATTTCAAGTTGCCTCTCTCCTTGATTAGTTTCCACCCATTGCTTCTTGTCCTGCCCTCAGGTGCTTTGGAGAATAGTTTGACTCCCTCTTCTTTGGGGCAACCCCTGAGATATCGGAAGACTGCTATCATGTCTCCCCTGGTCCTTCTCTTCATCAAACTAGACATACCCAGCTCCTGCAACCGTTCTTCATATGTTTTAGTCTCCAGTCCCCTAATCCTCTTGGTTGCTCTTCTCTGCACTCTTTCTAGAGTCTCCACATCTTTTCTACATCGTGGCAACCAAAACTGGATGCCGTATTCCAAGTGTGGCCTTCCCAAGGCCTTATAAAGTGGTATTAACCCTTCACGTGATCTTGATTCTCTCCCTCTGTTGATGCAGCCTAGAACTGTGTTGGCTTTTTTGGCAGCTGCTGCATACTGCTGGCTCCTATTTAAATGGTTGTCCACTAGGACTCCAAGATCCCCCTCACAGTTACTACTATTGAGTAGTAATAGTCTCAGGTTGCATCAATAGCTACTGTTGATGCAGCCTAAGACTGCCTTGTCAACCTCCAGTGACCATGAATTCCACCACTGAACTGCATGAAAAATTATTCGTCGTTTCGATCCTGAGAAATTACCTAAAGCTTCACGGGCATCTGTCTCTCCAACGTTGCAACTATAGAAGTAGCCCTCAACTTACAAGCATAATACAGCCAGCCCATTGCAGTCTTCATTACTTGTAAAGGTTTAATGACCGTTTTTGAAATGGTCCTTAAGCCAATCGATGCTATGCTATGGGTGCCGTTTTGTGGAGAGCAGGAAGTAATTATTGGTTTGGGGCAGGATTGTCAAAAAAACAACACAATCTTGTGACTGCAGTGTTGGGGAGAGAGATCTATCTAGTTCTTGACTTACAACAGTTGGCTTAGTGACTATTTGAAATTACAAGGACAGTGAAAAATGACCGTTGCATCATCTTTCACATTCAGATGCTTGACAACTGACTCGCATTATGACGGTTGCAGTCTCCTGGCCTCCCCTGATCCCCATTTGCGACCTTCTGGCAAGCCAAGTCAAGCCAGGTTCCCTTAACAACGGATCACGAGAAAAGTCGTAAAATGGGACAAAACTCACTTAACAGATTTCTCACTTAGCAACGTCATTTTTCAGGGTCAATTGGGGTCGTACGCCGAGGGCTACCTGTAAAGCCAAGGATGACTCTAAATAGAAGTGGGTACAGGCAGTCCTCAAATTACAGCTGCTCGTTTAGCGACCGTTCAAAGCTGCCATGACTGCAGAAAAAAGCAATCCAGAGCAGTTGTGGGGTACAGCCAGTTTTACTACTGGTTTGCAACCCATGTGTGTGCCAGACGCACACTGCACGCACATGCACTGTCCAATGTAAGTTGTTCTTCGCGCATGCACAATTGACAGCTGAACTGCTCAGGTGCAGTCACTACAAACCAAAATGGCGGCCATCCAGTGGCGGTGTGGAAACCGGTTCGGGGGCGTGGCAGGCCTGGATCACTGCCGGTTCTGTGACTGAGGCCTGAATGCCACTACTGGTCCGGGCAAACTGGGCCAAACCAGGATGGACCGGACCGAACTGGATCAAACTGGGCTGAACTGGGCCAAACCAGACCAAACTGGGCCAAACCTGAACAGAGCAGACAAAACTGGACCAAACTGGGCTGAACTGGGCCAAACCAGACCAAACTGGGCTGGACCAGGCTGGACCGGACCGAATTGGACCAAACTGGGCTGAACTGGGTCAAACCAGGCTGAACTGGGCCAAACCAGACCAAACTGGGCTGAACCAAGCCGGAGCGGACCGAACTGGACAAAACTGGGCTGATCTGCGCCAAACCAGGCCAAACTGGGCCAAACCAGACCCAACTGGACTGAACCAAGCCGAACCAGAGCAAACTGGGCCAAATCAGGCCGAACTGGGCCAAATCAGACCAAACTGGGCTGAACCAAGCCGAACCAGACCGAATTGGGCCAAACCAGGCCAAACTGGGCCAAACCAGACCAAACTGGGCTGAACCAAGCCGAACCGGAGCAAACCGGGCCAAACCAGGCCGGACCAGACAAAACTGGACCAAACTGGGCTGAACACAGTTCTAGGCTGCATCAACAGAGGGAGAGAATCAAGATCACCTGAAGGGTTAATACCACTTTATAAGGCCTTGGGAAGGCCACACTTGGAATATTTGCATCCAGTTTTGGTCGCCACGATGTAGAAAAGATGTGGAGACTCTGGAAGGAGTGCAGAGAAGACCAACCAAGATGATTAGGGGACTGGAGACTATAACATATGAAGAACGGTTGCAGGAACTGGGTATGTCTACTTTAATGAAAAGAAGGACCAGGGGAGACATGATAGCAGTCTTCTGATATCTCAGGGGTTGCCACAAAGAAGAGGGAGTCAAACTATTCTCCAAAGCACCTGAGGGCAGAACAAGAAGCAATGGATGGAAACTAATTGAGGGGAGAAGCAACTTAGAACTAAGGAGAAATTTCCTGACAGTGAGAACAATTAATCAGTGGAACAGAAGTTGCCTCCAGAAGTTGTGAATGCCCCAACCCTGGAAGTCTTTAAGAAGATGTTGGATAGCCATTTGTCTGAAACGGTAGAGGGTTTCCTGCCTAGGCAGGGGGTTGACCCCCAAGGTCCCTTCCAACTCTGCTATTGTATTGTATTGTACCTCCAAGGTCCCTTCCAACTCTATGTTCTTTTGCAACTTACAAGGTCAACCCCCCCCCCCCCCAATGCAGAATGACGCAAGGCGATAACCTTCTCGGCAACCATCTTCTCTCCTGCGTTTGGTACTCCACTGATCTGCTCCGTCAACACAACGAAGGACACACAAAGAGAGAGAGAGAGAGCTCCTTCCATTAAGGCAGAGATAAAAAAAATCCCCACACATCTAAGGTTGCTGACGTCTTTCCAACCTCCGCTCCCACAGATAAGGGTCGAAAATTCCCTTGTTAGCATTTTTTGCAATCCCCTGGTCCTTTCTTCACGGCCAAACTAGCGGCTTAAATAATGGCTAATAAAGATAATGTTGAGGATTCAGTTGAAATAGTAACTTTCCATTTTCACTGGTTTATTTGAAGGTGTTCACGCTTTCCTCGGCTTTTAATTTATTTATTTATTTAAATTTTATTTAAATTTTAAGATGTCTGTCCAGCAACATCTGGAATAGTTAGACTGGTTTCAAAAAGCTAAGCAGGGCCATCTCTTTCTTTCCCTCCCTCCCTCCTTTCTTTTTTTCTTTTTCTTTCTTTCCGTTCCTTCCTTCTTCCCTTCCTTCCTTCCTTTTTTCTTTTCCTTCCTTCCTTCCTTCCTTCTTTCCCTCACTCCCTCCCTTCTTTCTTTCTTTTTCTTTCTTTCCCTCCCTCCCTCCCTCCTTCCTTCCTTCCTTCCTTCCTTTCTTTCTTTCTTCCTTTCTTTTCCTTCTTTCTTTCCTTCCTTCCTTCTTACTTTCTTGGCATGGCATTTCCAGTTTTTAGCAAAAATGTTCCCATCATGAACCATTGATTTGCTTAATGACCACGGCATTTGCTTAATAACCACAAATTCACTTAACAACCATTGCAAAAAGAGGGTCATTAAATGAGGTCGCTCACAGTCTATGAAGATCAGGTTGGACTTCCATCCAGTTTTTTTTTTTTAACAAATCCTGGCCACCCCCAGAATAGCAGAGCATAGAATAACAGACCAGAACAGAACAGAACAGAAATATGGAATAGCACAACATAGCAGTATAGCATAGCATAAGACATGGGTGGGCAAACTTTGCAACTTTAAGTCTGAAGGACTTCAGCTCCCAGGCTTCTCCAGCCAGCCTGGGAGCTGAAGTCCTTCAGACTTAAAGTTGCAAAGTTTGCCCACCTCTGGCATAGAATAACAGACTCGACTAGACCAGACCAGACCAGACCAGACCAGACCAGAACAGAACAGAACAGACCAGGACAGGACAGGACAGGACAGGACAGAACAGAACAGAACAGAACAGGACAGAACAGAACAGAACAGAACAGAACAGAACAGAACAGAACAGAACAGAACAGGACTATGGAATAGAAATAAAGGATAAAATGGGATGGAATGGAATGGAATGGAATAGAATAGAATAGAATAGAATAGGAATAGGAATAGGAATAGGAATAGGAATAGGAATAGGATGGAATAGAATAGAATAGAATAGAATAGAATAGAATAGAATAGAATAGAATAGAATAGAATAGAATAGGAATAGGAATAGGAATAGGAATAGAATAGGAATAGGAATAGGAATAGGAATAGGAATAGAATAGAATAGAATAGAATGGAATAGGAATAGGAATAGAATAGAATAGAATAGAATAGGAATAGAATAGGAATAGGAATAGGAATAGGAATAGGAATAGGAATAGGATGGAATGGAATAGGAATAGGAATAGGAATAGGATGGAATGGAATGGAATAGAATAGAATAGGAATAGGAATAGGAATAGGAATAGGAATAGGAATAGGAATAGGAATAGGAATAGGAATAGAATAGAATAGAATAGAATAGAATAGGAATAGGAATAGGAATAGGAATAGGAATAGAATAGAATAGAATAGAATAGAATAGGAATAGGAATAGGAATAGGAATAGGAATAGGAATAGAATAGAATAGGAATAGAATAGAATAGAATAGAATAGGAATAGGAATAGGAATAGGAATAGGAATAGGAATAGGAATAGGAAATGGAATAGAATAGGAAATGGAATAGGAATAGGAATAGGAATAGAATAGGAATAGGAATAGAATAGGAATAGAATAGGAATAGGAATAGGAATAGGAATAGGAATAGGAATAGGAATAGGAATAGGAATAGGAACAGAATAGGAATAGGAATAGGAATAGGAATAGGAAATGGAATAGAATAGGAATAGGAATAGGAATAGGAATAGGAAGGGATGGGATGGGATGGGATGGAATAGAATAGAATAGAATAGAATAGAATAGAATAGAATAGAATAGAATAGAATAGAATAGAATAGAATAGAATAGAATAGGAATAGGAATAGGAATAGGAATAGGAATAGAATAGAATAGAATAGAATAGGAATAGGAATAGGAATAGGATGGAATGGAATAGAATAGAATAGAATAGAATAGAATAGAATAGGAATAGGAATAGGAATAGGAATAGGAATAGGAATAGGAATAGGAATAGGAAATGGAATAGGAATAGGAATAGGAAATGGAATAGAATAGGAAATGGAATAGGAATAGGAATAGGAATAGAATAGGAATAGGAATAGGAATAGGAATAGAATAGGAATAGGAATAGGAATAGGAATAGGAAATGGAAATGGAATAGAATAGGAAATGGAATAGGAATAGGAATAGAATAGGAATAGGAATAGGAATAGAATAGGAATAGGAATAGGAATAGGAATAGGAATAGGAATAGGAAATGGAATAGAATAGGAATAGGAATAGGAATAGGAATAGGAATAGGAATAGGAATAGGAATAGGAAGGGATGGGATGGGATGGAATAGAATAGAATAGAATAGAATAGAATAGGAATAGGAATAGGAATAGAATAGAATAGAATAGAATAGAATAGGAATAGGAATAGGAATAGGAATAGGAATAGGAATAGGAATAGAATGTAATGGAATGGAATGGAATAGAATAGAATAGAATAGGAATAGAATAGAATAGAATAGAATAGAATAGGAATAGGAATAGGATGGAATGGAATGGAATGGAATGGAATGGAATAGGAATAGGAATAGGAATAGGAATAGGAATAGAATAGAATAGAATAGAATAGAATAGAATAGAATAGAAATAGAAATAGAAATAGAAATAGAAATAGAAATAGAAATAGAAATAGAAATAGAAATAGAAATAGAAATAGAAATAGAAATAATAGAAATAGAAATAGAAATAGGATGGGATGGGATGGGATTCGATGGGGTGGGGTGGGATGGAATGGAATGGGATGGGATGGGGTGGGATGGGATGGGATGGGATGGGATGGAATGGAATAGAATAGAATAGAATAGAATAGAATAGAATAGAATAGAATAGAATAATGGACTACACTAGACAGAGCAAAGCAGAACAGAAATGGACTATGGAATAGAAATATGGAATAGAATAGAATAGCAGAGTTGGAAGGGCCCTTGAGGTCTTCTAGTCCAACCCCCTGCCTAGGCAGAAAGCCCTATACCGTGTCAGACAAATGACTATCCAACATCTTCTTAAAAACTTCCAGTGTTGGAGCATTCACAACTTCTGGAGGCAATTTCTGTTCCATTGATTAATTGATCTCACTGTCAGGAAATTTCTTAACGCAGGTTGTTATATATTGTGTCTTGGGTTGCTTATAAAGCAATGAAGGTGGGAGGGAAACAAAAGATAAATGAGTTTATAATGTATTAATGAATTAATAAAACTAATCATTAATGAATGGATAAAAAGATGAGCTGAGATACGATCTCTCTGTCTCTCTCTCTCTCCTTGTGTGTGTTTGTGTTTGTGTTTATGGCTGTGTGTGTTTGTGTTCCTGTGATCCTACTAGGACAGCACTGTTCCGACTGCACGCAGGCCCTTCCTTATTCTGCCCCTTTCCTTGAGTGACGCAACCGTGTTCTGCTATCCATGAATGCCAGTGAGGCTGAATTGAGCAACGGGGCTGAAGTTAGTAAGTTGTTTTGGTTTAATTGTGCAACACACCACACAAACCATTTCCCATTTGCCTTAGAACACAAGCCACAAGGCATGGCAATTTTGCAGGTCTCCCAGCTCCCAAGATCAATCTATATCTTCTTTCTTTCTTTCTTTCTTTCTTTCTTTCTTTCTTTCTTTCTTTCTTTCTTTCTTTCTTTCTTTCTCTCTCTCTCTCTTTCTTTCTTTCTTTCTCTTTCTTCTTCCTTCCCTCCTTCCATCTTTTTTTCTTTCTTTCTTTCTCTCTTTCTTTCTTTCTTTCTTTCTGTCCAACTCATATATGGGTGACTCTGGCAGCTAACAAGCTTTTAAAAATCCACCCTATGAGAAGACTCCATTAGACAAAGCACACCCCACAGCCCAATCAAGGTCCTGCTGCTTTTCTCTTCCATCTTGGGGGGGACTCAAAATCTCATCCAACAACCTTTTTTTTCTTCCTTTAACCTACTTTTGTTCCTTACCCTTTTTCCTAACCAAACACCGGCTAGAAAAAGGAATCAAGTGAAATTGCACAATTCTTGTAACATCAGCCGTTGTGGGAACGCATCAATCGGTTTGAGAGGCACTAAAATACACTTTTCTGGAGATTTCAAACTTTGGGTTTGGATCATTCTTTTCCTGCAAGAAGAAGAAAGAAAGAGAAGAAAAAAAGAAAGAGAGAGAGAGAGAGAGAAAGGAAGGAAGGAAGAGAGAGAGAGAAAATAGAGGAAAAAAGAAAGGAAGGAAGGAAGAAGAGAAAAAGAGAGAGAAAGAAAGGAAGAATAAAGAAAGAAAGAGAAGAAAAAAAGAAAGAGAGAGAGAGAAAGGAAGGAAGGGAGAGAGAGAAAATAGAGGAAAAAAGAAAGGAAGGAAGGAAGAAGAGAAAAAGAGAGAGAAAGAAAGGAAGAATAAAAGAAAGAAGAGAAGGAAAGAGAAAGAAAGAAAGAGAAAGAAAGAAAGGAAAAAAGAAAGAAAATGGAAGAAGAAAGAAGGAAGGAAGAAGAAAGGGAAAGAAAGAGAAAGAAAGAAAGAAAAAAAGAGAAAGAAAGAAAGGAAAAAAGAAAGAAAATGGAGGAGGAAAGAAAGAGAAAGAAAGAAAGAAGGAAGGAAGAAGAAAGAGAAAGAAAGAAAGAGGAAAGAAAAAAGGAAGAATAGAAGAAAGAAAGAGAAAGAAGGAAAGGAAAAAAGAAAGAAAGAAAATGAAGGAAGAAAGAAAGAGAAAGAAAGAGAGAAAGAGGGAAAGAAAGAAGGAAGAATAAAAGAAAGAAAGAAAGAAAGAAAGAGAAAGAAAGAAAGAAAGGAAAAAAGAAAGAAAGACGGAGGAAGGAAGGAAGAAAAAAAGAAGGAAAGAAGAAGGAAGGAAGAGAAAGAAAGAAAGAGAGAAAGAAAGAAAGAAGGAAAGAAAGAAAGAAGGAAAGAAAGAAAGAGAAAAAAAACAGAGGAAGAAGGATGGAAATCTTGCCCCCATCCTTTCTCAGATCCAGGGCAAACCTTCTCCTAAGCCCAGCATTTTTAAGCTTTCCCAGCCCCAGAATTAATGCAATGCCAGCCATTGTTAATGTGCCCTCTTAACAAATGTGTGAGTCACCGCCTGCAGCCAAGGGAAACCCCCTGGGATGCGTTTGAAGCCACAAAGATGCAACTCTAAACCCAACCCAATTTGCACCGAGTCTTGCAGGCCAAGAGGGATCCAAAGCCACGGTTGGAAATCTCCAGATTTCAGGGCCTTAATTAGGTGGCTTGGGAAGCAAAGCAATCCTGGGCTTAGGAGAAGGTCTGCCCTGGACCTGAGAAAAGACCCAGGCCTTATAATTAGCCACCCAAGGAACTCTGGGCACCTGCTTCTGTTGCAGAATTAAAGAGTCGAGGCTTGGACTTCACAGGCAGGAAAAGTTTTATTGGCCAAGTCCAGAGATTTCAGTCCTCAGACTGCTCAAAGATCTCTGAACCCAGAGAAACGTTTTTAACTCAGTTTTATAATACAGAAACAAACATGAAGGCATTGTTACATGGGAATACGTCAGCTCAGCTCAGGAAAACCACAAATCCCCCCCCCCTTTTTTAGCTCGTTTTCTCCCACACATCTTGCATCTTCCTTATCTGGGTTTGCAGGCTGCAGACATAGGATTTATTGCTTTTTAACTTCAATATATTGATTGTGGCTAAACATGCTAAACAAGGTGTCAGAATCATTAGCCAAACTACCAGAGACATTAGCTGGAAAGGCAAAAGAGACCTCTCTGCGGTTTTAACAACTCCAGACTTCCTGTAGCAGCTCTGCTAACTCTGAGAAATATTCTTACAAAGCTACACTGACTGGGACACCGCTTGGTCATCCAACCGTGCCCCAGCCTCATGTCACACTTAACAACTAAGTTTCACTTGATATCCTGCCTCACTTCCCTATTGCAGCAGGCAGGAATAGCCTACATTCTTAGCTTAATCCCTGTTTAGATCAGAGCAAGGGAGAAAATGATAGGCTTACAACTCCAATGGGCACCACAATTTCCATCCTAAATCAGCCTGGTCCTAACGCAAGTCATCATCACACGTGACCGACTCTGATCTTATGACCATGTTTACCATGGTTGTTAAATGAACCATGCGGTTGATAACTGAATCTGGATCAGAGGTAGGTTGCTCCCGGTTCGGGCCAGTTTGGTCCAGTTTGAGCCAGTTCAGCCCGGTTCAGCCCAGTTTGCTCCGGTTCGGCTTGGTTCAGCCCAGTTTTCTTTGGTTTGGCCCAGTTTGGCCTCGTTTGGCCCAGTTCAGCCCAGTTTGGTCCAGTTTGGTCCGGTCCAGCCTGGTCCAGCCCAGTTTGGTCTGGTTTGGCCCAGTTCAGCCCAGTTTGGTCCAGTTTTGTCTGGACCATATAGATATGAGCCAGCCATGTGCAGCAGTTGCCAAAAAAGCCAACACAGTTCTAGGCTGCATCAACAGAGGGAGAGAATCAAGATAACCTGAAGGGTTAATACCACTTTATAAGGCCTTGGGAAGGCCACACTTGGAATCCTGCATTCAGTTTTGGTCACCACGATGTAGAAAAGATGCTGAGACTCCAGAAAGAGTGCAGAGAAGAGCAACCAAGATGATTAGGGGACTGGAGACTAAAACATATGAAGAACGGTTGCAGGAACTGGGTAGGTCTAGTTTAATGAAAAGAAGGACCAGGGGAGACATGATAGCAGTCTTCCAAAATGCACAGGCACAGTATAAGTAGGTGGTACCTTACTCAATAGCAGCAACTGTGAGAGGGATCTTGGAGTCCTAGTGGACAACCACATAAATACAAGCCAGCTGTGGGCTGCAGCTGCCAAAACAGCCAATGCAATCCTAAGATGCATCAACAGAGGGAGAGAATCAAGATCAGGTGAAGTGTGATGTTTATAATGTCTTGGTAAGGCCACACTTGGAATACACTTGGAATACGGCATCCAGTTTTGGTAGCCAAGATATAAAAGAAGATGTGGAGACTCTAGAAAGAGGGCAGAGAAGAGACACAAAGAGGATTAGGGGACTGGAGGCTAAAACATATGAGGAACGGTTGCAGGAACTGGGTAGGTCTAGTTTAATAAAAAGAAGGACTAGGGGAGACATGATAGCAGTCTTCCAGTATCTCAGGGGTTGCCCCAAAGAAGAGGGAGTCAAGCTCTTCTCCTAAGCACCTGAGGGTAGAACAAGAAGCAATGGGTGGAAACTAATCAAGGAGAGAAGCAAACTACGACTAAGGATAAAATTCCTGACAGTGAGAACAATTAATCAGTGGAACAGCTTGCCTCCAGAAGTTGTGGGTGCTCCCACTGCAAGACTTTAAGAAGATGTTGGAGAGCCATTTATCTGACCCCTAGGCAAGGGGTTGGACTAGAAGACCTCCAAGGTCCCTTCCAATTCTGGTATTGTATTGTATTGTATTGTATTGTATTCTATTCTATTCTATTCTATTGTTATTGTTATTATTCCCAGCATGCACATGTGCACCAGCTATGGCCCATGCAAAGACCATCTGGCTGGTGCGCATGCCTCTGCTGGAACCCCGAAGGCCAGCTGGTCAGCATGCATATGCAATGTGTGAGGATTGGTGGGAAGTGACTTTTTTCCATCCCGTGTAACTTCTGACAATCACTAAAGGAATGGCTGTAAATCAAGGATACCTGTAATTTCAGCCAAGTTCTTATACCGGACTTTCCTTCTGCGTCGCTTGGTGTAGCTTCCAATCAGTTACACAACATTGCAGTGTCTGCGGGATGTTGTATTATTTCTCGGAGTGGCACCTGGCACGAAGCCAACCCCTTTGCCCCACATCCTTACCCAGACAGGGATAATTAAAATGTAATTTTCCTATGCACCAAGCGTGTGGCTCCGTTTACCACCTCTGGAGGCCACAGGTTGACTGAGCAAAGACCACAGGCCTGTCTTCTCCAAGATGCTTCGTTTGTTTTCATTCGAGCGTTGTCTGCTTTTCTCAGGCAATAAACAAAAACTAGGAACCAACATGCCAGCTGATTTTTTCCTCTTCCCCAAAATTAAAGAGCAGAGTCCTGTGCTGTTATTGAGGTACTAATACCACTCTATAAAGCCTTAGTAAGACCACACCCAGAATCCAGTTGTGGTCACTGCACTCTCGAAAAGATGTTGAGACTCTAGAAAGAGTGCAGAGAAGAGCAACCAAATCATTAGGGGAGTGGAGGCTCAAACAGATGATTACCGTATTTTTCGGAGTATAAGACGCACCTTTTCACCTTTAAAAAGAGGCTGCAAATCTTTGTGTCTTATACACCAAACACAGCCTTTTTTTTTGCCTCCTGAAACCCCGCCCCTTCACCAAAATGGCCACGTGCATACCCTTATGGAGGCTTCCAGAGAGCTCCTGGGGGTTGGGGAGGGCAGAAATGAGCAAAAAACAGGGCGTTTTTGCCCCCCCCCCCAGTCCCCAGCAGCACTCCATAAGGCTATGCATGCAATTATTTTGACCAAAAAACGGGCCGTTTTCACGGAAAAACGGGCCGTTTTTCCTCGTTTTGCCCCCCCCCCCAGGAGCACTCTGCAAGACCCCCCCCCCAAGGCTATTCATGCCTTTTATTTGAAAACAAACGGGCCCATTTTCCGGAAAAACGGGCCATTTGGGGGAGGTTTGCAAAGTGCACAAAAGGTATTTTTTCCCTTTTGGAAAGCTGTTTAGTTAGAGTGATTGATGAGAATGACGTTGGTCAAGTCCTGTGCCTGCAGAAACAAAGATTTGTTCCAAAGGTGGTCAGTGATTTCCTTCTCCAGCACATGAGTTAATACACCTGGAAACATCTACCTACCTACCTACTCTCTCTCTACCTACCTATCTACTGTATTTCTCTCTCTCTCTCTATTTCTCTCTCTATTTTTCTCTCTCTAATCCTCTACCTACCTACCTATCTACACTCTCTCTCCCTACCTACCCACTGTATTTCTCTCTCTCTCCCCTCTATCTACCTATGTACCTACTCTCTCTCTCCCCCACCTATCTACTGTATTTCTCTCTCTATTTCTCTCTCTCTATCCCTCTACCTACTTATCTATCTATACCAGTGCTTCTCAATTATTTTCTGTCATGCCCCCCTTGGAAGAAGAAAACATTTCGCGCCCCCCGCGCGACTGTAAATAGTATCATCCGGGTCTAAAAGTCACACGAGCGGCTTTGGCTAATCAGGATAGAGCATCATGTCTATCCAATCGGGTCTGTTCTCCTCGAAAGGGAGGAGCATGCGCAGTCACATGTACTGGCTTAATGCTCACTATCGATGCAAATGTCAGCAGCGGTAGCCCGATTTCTTTAGCAAGTCTGATTAATTGGGGCAGCGTTATGTTTCACAGGAGAAGGTCCTTGTCAGCATCTGACTGGATACAGAGACATAAACACGGGGCTTGGCTTGTTATGAGTGTTTGCCGAGGTCAAACGCGCGCCCCTTTACGGAGCCTCGCGCCCCCCCTGGGGGGCGCGCCCCACTATTTGAGAAGCACTGATCTACACACACTCTCTCTCCCTACTTACCTACCTACTGTATTTCTCTCTCTCTCCCTACCTACCTACTGTATTAATCTCTCTTTCTCTCCCTCTCTATCCCTCTACCTACCTACCTACCTACCTACTTTTTTTTTAAAAATTGCCTCTTCAAAACCTGCGTGCGTCTTATACTCCAGTGCGTCTTATACTCCAAAAAATACGGTAGCTAAAATTAACAAAAACATATTGCCACGATGTTGGAAATGTAATGCTGCACTAGGGACCTTCTACCATATGTGTTGGGAGTGCATGAAAGGTAGGGCTTTTTGGCACCAGATAAAAAATTTTTTGGAAGAGATGCTAAATCAAAGGATGGTGTTTGATCCCAGAATTATTTTTACTAGGGATCACAAAATAAAAAGCATGGCAAAGGTGGAGTATATTTAATGCTGCATATTTTAACGGTGGCAAGACAGGTTTTTGCGCAACAATGGAAAAATTAAAAGACTCCCTCAGAAGAAGAAATAATAAGTAAGATACTGACGTCCACAGAAATGGACAGACTGACTCTAGAGCTCAAAGACAAGGGGAAGACGGAATATCATGAAATCTGGGACAAATGGTGCCGATAGTTAGAAATGAGGTTGAAAGTCTGGGAGAGAAAAACATAGACAAGTTAAGAACTGAAAAATGTGGTATTAAGAATGAGTGATAGGTAGGAATCGGATATGTATTTGTATGATTAGTAATGATATAAAAGAAAGGCTCCACTCCCCTATCCTGGAGGATGAAAATGTGGGAACGGAGGGGGCCACGGCTCCGCCCACTGGAGGTCAGGGAGAGGATGATACAATTTTAATTTAATTTTAATTTTATTAAATTTATACCCCGCCCTTCTCCAAATGGACCCAGGGTGGCGCACAGGGATGTTAAAACACATATAAAGCATATAAAATTTTTAAAAACTTATTCTAATAGACCCTGCGCTAAAAACCAAATTTAAAAACCCCAAATTTAAAACTATCTAAGAGTCAGTAATGGGGGTTACGCTAGGCCGGCTAGATGGAATAGGTGTGTCTTCAGACACTTGCGGAAGAGGCGGAGGTCGGAGATGGTGCGGAGTTCAGGGGGTAGGTCGTTCCAAAGGGCAGGGCCCGCCACAGAGAAGGCTCTTCCCCTGGGTGTCGCCAGTCGGCATTGTCTAGCCGACGGCACCCTGAGGAGGCCCTCTCTGTGGGAGCGTATCGGTCTGAGGGATGTATGGGGCAGGAGGCGGTCTCGCATATAACTAGGCCCCGAGCCATGGAGCGCTTTAAAGATGGTCATTAAAACCTTGAAGCGCACCCGAAAGACCACAGGAAGCCAGTGCAGCTCGCGCAGGATAGGTGTTATATGGGAGTGTCTAGGCGTTCCCGTAATCACCCGCGCGGCTGCGTTCTGGACTAGCTGCAGCTTTCGGGTGCACCTCAAGGGGAGCCCCATGTAGAGAGCATTACAGTAGTCGAGTCGAGAGGTGATGAGTGCTTGAGTGACTGTGCGTAAGGCACCCCGGTCCAGTAAGGGGCGCAATTGGCGCATCAGGCGTACCTGATGAAACGCCGGGGGCCGGTGTTTCGCCCCCAATGGCCAGAGTTGGAATAATCTGGCTGAACCGGGGCGCCGGAAGCCACAGCCACTCAGTCTTGGACGGGTTGAGCCTGAGTTTGCCATAAGACTTAGATTTCACAAGTGACTTTTTTCTGTATAGTACAAATCTTATTTGGATGTTTATAAATGATTGATTGCATAGATTTTAAAATTGAAATATTTGTATCTCTTTCCACTTTGTAGAAAAATGAAAAAGTTACTGTATTTTCTATTTCTTTTTATGAAGTCTCGGAGGGGGCCGACACCTCCGACATAGAGGTTCTCAATATGTCTTTGTAACTCCTTACAATCCCTTATCCTATTTTTATAAAAATTTGTAAAACCCAATAAAACTTTAAAAAAAAAAAAAGGCTCAACAGACAGGTAATCTGACTGACTACACCCACCTATGTAATGGATATAAAATGTAATTGTTGTAAGATCTAATCACTATATGGAAATGTTTATGCCAGAGATGTCGCACTAGGTCCAATGTTTTTAATGTTTATCTAATAAAAATGTTTTAATTAAAAAAAACATATGATGAACGGTTTCAGGAACTGAGCATGGCTAGTCTAGGGAAGAGAAGGACCAGGGGAGACAGGAGAGCAGCCTTCCAATATTTGAGGGCCTGCCACACAGAGGAGGAAGGGGTCTAGCTATTTTCCAAAGCCCCGGAAGGCCAGAGAAGGAAGAATGGATGGAGACTGACCAAGGAGAGATTCAACCTGGAAATAAGGAGGAACTTTCTGGCAGTGAGAACAATCAACCCATGGAACAGAAGTTGCCTTTGGAAGTTGTGGGAGCTTCATCCCTGGAGGCTTCCAAGAAGAGACTGGGCTGCCATCGGTCAGAAATGGTGTAGGGTCTCCTGCTTGGGCGGTGTGGGGGGTGGACTAGATCAGGTGTGGGTTGGGTTTCCTAGTTGGGTTTTGAAATGTTTGCAAGAAAACTACCAAGCTCAGAGAGCACCAAAGACCCCACAGTCCTCTTCCTTCACTTCCTCTTCCTCTCTACTTCTCCTCCTCCTTTTCTTCTCCTTTTCTGCAAACCCCATTCCCCTCCAGCACTGATAATGTTACCTACTTTGGTAATGAAATGCCTGCAAGAAAACTACCAAGCTCAGAGAGCACCAAGGACCCCAAAGTTGTCGTCGTCTTCTTCTTCTTCTTCTTCTTCTTCTTCTTCTTCTTCTTCTTCTTCTTCTTCTTCTTCTTCTTCTTCTTCTTCTTCTTCCTCTTCCTCTTCCTCTTCCTCTTCCTCTCCTTCTTCCTTTTTCTTCTTCTTCTCCACCTCCTTCTTCTTCCTTCTCCTCTCCTCCTATTCTATTCCATTCCCATTCCTATTCTCGTCTTCTTCTTCTTCTTCTCCTCCTCCTCCTCCTCCTTCTTCTCCTCCTCCTCCTCCCCCGCCCCTTCAAGCACTGATGAGATTACCTAGTTGGGTAAGGAAACATCTGCTAGAAAACCACCAAGCTCAGAGATCACCAAGGACCCTACAGTTCAGCCCTGAGCTACGAGCATCCTCTTCTATCAATGTGCAGGAGGTGCTCAATTTGTTCCTGCTTCTCTCACTCACTCCGTGGGGGAAACACCTTGTGGGTTTTTTGGCCCTGCCCTTCCTTCTCTCCCCAATCCATCTCCAAAAAGCTTTGGAACTGGAGGAGCCGGCTTCTCCTGGCCGCCTTCCCAACCCTTCAACTTTCCCTTACATGCCGTCTGGCAGCTTCTTTGCCATTTGACCCAAAGAGTGGGAGGAAGAGGGGAGGAAAGGACTGGCTCCCCAACGCCAGGTGGGTTTTGGGAGGCAGGTGCAAAAAGTCAGGAAGGCTGCTTGGAGATAGGCCTGGTCATGCCAGGTGGGGCGTGAGGGAGTTGGGCCTCCGTGAATCATGATTGAATTGACAGGGGCAGCTCCAGATCAAACCTGCTTTGCCGGTGCCCAGCAACTGTCACAGGATGATGAGTTAATCCGGAGTTCAGGTTTACTTTGAACTGCTTTCCCATTTATATCTCCATGCTCTGGAGAAGAATGGAATGGAATGGAGTGCAGTGCAGTGCAGTGCAGTGCAGTACAGTACAGTACAGTACAGTACAATACAATAAATACAGTACAGTGCAATAAATACAATACAATAAATACAATACAGTACAGTACAATAAATACAGTACGATATGATACAATAAATACAATACAATACAATACATACAATAAATACAATACAGTACAGTGCAATAAATACAGTACGATATGATACAATAAATACAATACAATACATACAATAAATACAATACAGTACAGTGCAATAAATACAGTACGATATGATACAATAAACACAATACAATACAATACATACAATAAATACAATACAGTACAGTACAGTGCAATAAATACAATACAATACAATACAGTACAGTACAATAAATACAGTACGATATGATACAATAAATACAATACAATACAGTACAGTACAGTACAATAAATACAGTACGATACGATACAATAAATACAATACAATACAATACATACAATAAATACAATACAGTACAGTCCAATAAATACAATACATTAAATACAATACAGTACAGTACAATAAATACAGTACGATACGATACAATAAATACAATACAATACATACAATAAATACAATACAGTACAGTCCAATAAATACAATACAATAAATACAATACAGTACAGTACAATAAATACAGTACGATACGATACAATACGATACAATAAATACAATACTGTTGGAAGAAATGCCCTTCTGGGTTCAGTTCCAAGCGGGGGGAAAAGACACTGGAAGCATGGAGGCTGCTTGGAAAGATGGTTTAATGGTGGGCAGGATCCCGTGGCTTGAGCTCCTGAACAGAAAAAAGGGGGATCCCATGTTTCCAGATGTTGGGTGAAGAAGAAGAGAGACGGAGATGCTGAAAGTCCCTGGTTTAATGCCCTCTCTGACCTTTGATCTTGAGCTTGTAGGAATGTCCTTGATTCCCAAGAGAAAGCCTTTTGTTTTGGCTACAACACGCCAACTGTTTTAATCCTTACTCTTCCTCCTTCCCAGAACACCAACATCCCTTCTGGCATCGCCCACTTAAACCAAATCCCGTGATTAAACAATTTTTTAGATAAGAAGGAATACTTCCTCCTCACCTCCCTAATCTTTTTTGGGATCTGCTTCAAGATAGCGACTTCCTTTTGTTGATAAATTAACGGACCCACTCTCTGCGCCTTCAAGATTCCCTCCCTAGTTGACCTTCTGACAAATTTAATATGTATCTCTCTGGGTACTTCATTTATCCTGGCATATGTTGAATTTATTCTGTAAACTAGGTCAATGTCCCCCCTGATCTCATCTTTGGGTTTTTGTAAATAGTCTGCTAAAATTGTGCTCATGAGATCAGGAAGGCATTCACCAGTTTCCTCCAAAATATTCTGAAATCTTAAAAAATATGACATCCTTTCAAAATCCATCCTAGACATATGACCAGACAAATCTCCAATTTCACTGTTAACATTTTTCAGTTCTCCCTTTGCCCCAGCCAACCCCACTTCCAACTCCTCGGTCTTCTGTGTATTCTCCATCAATTTTTTCTGTGTTTCTAAAAGCTCAAGTTTAGAGCTGCAATGGTCTTTTCTTAACTCTTTAATTTCCAGCACCAAGGAGTGTAACACTGCTTCCATAGCTGTCATCCTTTCTTCCAATCCTGGATTTTCTGGTTGTTTTTTTGAAGCCATAGTGAGCTGTTAAAGTCAGTGCCACTAAGATGGCGTTTTTTGGGTGCGGCCACTGGAGCAAGTCCGGAGAAGAAAGTTCAAATCAAAGTTGTAACAAATTATAGAGTCCAGAGAGAGAAGCAATTTTCACAGTCAAATATTAAAACAAAGAAGGCATTCCAGGGAAGGAGTCAATTAATCCAAAAATACATCCGTTGGTAGAGAGAAACAGTCCAGGTCACAAAGAGATGTTGGTAATTTTCCATGAAAAAATAATCATTTAGGAACAAAGGGCAGCCATCTTCCACCGCCCAGACTGAGAGCCAGCAGGAGAAAGTGACAAAGAAAATTGTTTCAATAAAGCCGGACTTAGATACATTGTATAGAAACAAGCCGCGAAGCACTTTCACTTGTTCCGCAAAAGTCCGGATGAGAAATATCCGCTTCCTCGGATCGAGGAGCCATTTCTAAACTCCGCTGTTATAAATCCGAGGGGGGGTTTAACAAACACCCCCCTCCACGTTTCTCTCAGTCCAAGCCGCCAGCAAAAATAAGTTTAAAGTCACTTACTCTCCACCTCGCAGCCAAGCCCCGGCAAAGCCATCCGACTCGAGCGCTCCGCTCTCTTCAAATCCATTATTTGTTACTATCCTCCGTTGGCGAAGGGAACCAAGCCCCCTGCAGCATGTCTTCTTCCACCTAGACCGAAGACAAGGAGTGTTCCCCAGCTGCCGCCAGGCTGAACCAGTCCAGGCAAGCCAGTCCTACGGAGGGTCCCCCCCAAAAAAGGGGCACCCCGCCCCATTAGGGGCAGAAAAAAGAACAAAACGGCGGACGAACCCCAAGGTTCGTCCGTCGCCGCCAGGAACAGGAAGTCAGGAAGGCTGAGTCAACCTTGAGAAGGCCAGGATCGAACTGCTGGCCGTCGGCAGAATTAGCCTGCAATACTACATTCTAACCACTGCGCCACAATGGTTCATGGAGGGAGAGAAGGAGAGGAGAGGAGAGGAGAGGAGAGGAGGAAGGAAGGAAGGAAGGAAGGAAGGAAGGAAGGAAGGAAGGAAGGAAGGAAGGAAGCAAGGAAGGAAGGAAGGAAGGAAGGAAGGAAGGAAGGAAGGAAGGAATAGCAATAGCACATAGACTTACATACTGCTTCACTGTGCTTTAACAAACCTCTCCAAGTGATTTACAGAGTCAGCCTCTTGCCCCCAAAAATCTGGGTCCTGACTTTACCAACCTTGGAAGGACCGAAGGCTGAGTCAACCTTCAGCAGGTGAGAATTCAAACTGCCAAATTTTAGGCAGCCAGCAGGCAGCAGACGTAGCCTGCAGTCCTGCACTCTAACCACTGCGCCACTCTAACCACTGCGCCACCCCCTCCCTCGGCCTCTTCTCCAGTGTGTGTCGGCACCGAAGTCTCAAAATGGCCTTGGTCAGGCCAACTTCAGGATTGGCAAAAGGATTGCGGTGTCCAGTCATCCAGCCAGCTTGCTTTCCGCCCAGTGGTGGGTTTCAAACATTCTTCTGTAGGTGTGGCCTGCTTTGTGGGAGTGGCTTGCCGGCCATGTGACTGGGTGGGCGTGGCTTGCCAGCCGTGTGACCGGGTGGGCATGGCTTGCCAGCCGTGTGACCGAGTGGGAGTGGCTTGGCAGTTGTGTGACTGGGTGGGCACGGCCAACTTGTAAAATGTGGTGAAACTCACTTAACAACGCTCTTGCTTAGCAACCAAAGCGTTGGCTCAGGAACTCTGGCATTTGAAGAATGCGAGTCTTAAAGCTGTCAAGTTACACGACCCTCGCACCCCTCACCCTTTAGGGAAAAAAACCTTGTGTTCAAACTTGACAGCTTTAAGACTTGTGGACTTCAACTCCCAGAATTCCTCCTCCAGTCATGTTGGCTCAGGAACTCTGGCATTTGAAGCACGCAAGTCTTAAAGCTGTCAAGTGACAAGACCCTTGCACCCCTAACCCTTTAGAAAAAAAAACCCCAGGGGTGTTCAAACTTGACAGCTTTAAGACTTGTGGACTTCAACTCCCAGAATTCCTCCTCCAGTCATGTTGGCTCAGGAACTCTGGCATTTGAAGCACCCAAGTCTTAAAGCTGTCAAGTGACAAGACCCTCGCACCCCTAACCCTTTAGAGAAAAAAAATCAGGGCTGTTCAAACTTGACAGTTTTAAGACTTGTGGACTTCAACTCCCAGAATTCCTCCTCTCGCGCTTCCTCTTGATGATGGAGGGAGCTGGAACCGGTTCTAAACGGCACCGTAGATTGGTGGAACCTCTTCTATAGAAGGAGGCTAGAACTGGCAGGAACCCCACCCCTGTTTCCACTGCACCAGGGGTTACGAAACAGGCCAGAAAATGTCCCGACGTGAACCATGGATAGGTTACAACCCTCCCGGTGGACTGGCGCTGCACCTATGGGAAGTAGGAGCCTTCGGACCGGTCCGGCAACTACGCAGGGGCTGTGTAGGATCAACAGGCGATTCAAAAGTCTCGCGCTCTGAACACCCCACCCTGGGGCTGTTTACAAGTTTCTCCTGCTTTTCTTCCCCCAATTGTGGGTTTTATAAGCTGCAGCGTCCCGGGAAGTTGGGGGCAGGTGAGAACAGGTGTGCAGGCAGTGAAATTCTGCAGCTTTCACCTGGAGGCGGGATTGAGGTGGCCTGGGCAGCATTAACCCATTGCTGGAGGGTGAAAGGAAATGTCGCCACCCTTGCTTGGGAAGGTTTTGGGGGCTGCTCAACACCGAATCGAATCCAGCTCTTTGGCAAGAGTGCCAGTGGGCATGCGCAAAATGCCGACTACTGAATCAAGGTTGAGGGCCAGGGGTGGCTCCGTGCCTTGGAGGTTGTTAGATCTGGATGCTGCTTTTTCCATAATTACAGACATGCAACTTCACAGGTGTATCTGTATCTCTACTCCAGGGAACGCCAGACATGTCCACTTTTAAGACTTCTGGACTACAACAGGAACAGAACAGAACAGAATAGGAAATAGGGAAGGGAAGGGAAGGGAAGAGAAGAGAAGAGAAGAGAAGAGAAGAGAAGAGAAGAGAAGAGAAAATGTGGAATGGAATAGAATAGAAAATATGGAAGGGAAGGGAGGAGAAGAGGAGAGGAGAGGAGAGGGGAGGGGAGAGGGGAGGGAAGGGGAGGGGAGAAGAGGAGAGGAGAGGAGGAAGAGAAAATGTGGAATGGAATAGAAAATATGGAAGGGAAGGGAAGGGAAAAGAGTAGAGGAGAGGAGAAGAAATGGAATGGAATAGAATAGAAAATATGGAAGGGAAGGGAGGAGGAGAGAAGAGGAGAGAAGAGGAGAGGAGAGGGGAGGGGAGAGGGGAGGAGAGAAGAGAAAATGTGGAATGGAATAGAAAATATGGAAGGGAAGGGAAGGGAAAAGAGGAGAGGAGAGGAGAAGGAATGGAATGGAATAGAATAGAAAATATGGAAGGGGAAGAGAGAAGAGAAGGGGACGGGAGGGGAGAGGAGAGAAGATAAGGAATGGAATGAAATAAAATATAAGAAAATAGAATAGAATAGAATAGAATTCTTTATTGGCCAAGTGTGATTGGACACCCAAGGAATTTGTCCCCATCGCATAGGAACTCAGTGTACATAAAAAGACAAGATCAGGTAAAAATGGCGAAAATATGACTCTCTCTACTGCTACAATGTGGATTTACAGGCAGCTGTTACGTATTGTATAAGCTGGGTTGACAAGATCAGAAATGAGGAGGGGATAAGCCCCCTGGGTAAGCCAAGAGAAATCATCAAAGCCATTAAAAAGCGAAAGTTAGAATATTTTGGACATGTGATGCGACACCCAGAAGAAATTGGACAGCCAATTTTTCTGAAATGGTACCGCGTCTCCTGTTTGAGCAGGGGGTTGGACCAGAAGACCTCCAAGGTCCTTTCCAACCCTTTGTTATTCTCTACTCTGCATTCTGTATAACTCAGCCAAGGAGTTGCATCTGCATCTCAAGAGGAAGGGGGTCAACCAGCTTTTCTGGGAGTTGATGTCCACGCATCTTCAAGTCGTTGAGGTTGAGAAACGCTGGACTAGAGGATTGCACACAGTAGTACGTGCTTATTGTGCGGATGTGTCATGCCAACCCAGAAAAAGAATTAGGGAAGTAATCATTATTACAATTAGCCCAATAAGCATTTATGCAAATACAACCTCAGACAGTTAAGTCAGCAGTCAACCAGACTTTTCCTGGTACTTCCAGCTTCCCAACCCAAAACATCTTGAGATGTCCCTCAGATAGGATGAGATGCCCTGGATCAGAAGAACCAAACTTCTAACTTGACGTCAAGATGTTCGCAAGATCCAGAGTTGTTCTCTCGGCTGGTCCTTCAGCCCAAGGGATCTCTTGCTGCTGTTCTTTTGACTCCACTTCATCAACATCTTGACTGCTTCCTGCTGGTGACTCAGCTTGGCCCTTGAGTACTGCAGAGCTGTTCATCAAATGCTCATTATATAACAACCAGCCTTCCTGCTAATTGAGTTTGTTCAATCATGTATGTAAAGCGCAGGGCAGGGCCCCACTGCTGGGGCAGGCGGTGGGAGGGGAGGGTGGGGGAGATTATGTAAAGCATGGAAGACTCTGGAAGGAGATACCTGAACCGGTCTGAAGGCCAAAAAACCAGGCAGGAATGAACAGCAGTAGAGTCTAAATCAGAGGTTCCCAAACTTGGCAACTTTAAGACTTGTGGACTTCAACTCCCAGAATTCTCCAGCCAGCAGAGCTGGCTGGAGAATTCTGGGAGTTGAAGTCCACAAGTCTTAAAGTTGCCAAGTTTGTGAACCTCTGCTCTAAATGGATGTCAGAATAGAGTCTATAGCAGAGATGGCATTTTTCACCTTACGCACACTTCCGTGCCCACCCCCATAATTTAATGCTCACCCCATGCGCATCTGCCACCCCCACTGACCCCACACATACATGCACGGCTTCCTTGGAGCCTGGGGAGGGCAAAAACAGGCTCTTTCCCCCTCCCCAGACCGGAAACAGCCCAGTTTCTGACTGCTGGTGGGCCTGGTAGGTCTGTTTTTCGCCCTCCCCAAGCTCCAGAAGCTTTCTAGGAGCTTGGGGAGGGTGAAAAATGGCCCAACGCACAAGGATGACACACAAATTCGTGAAGCGTTCCATATTTTTAGGAAATTATTTGGAAAATACTGGGATGTGCTGAACTGAGTAAACTCACGTTTGAAATTAGAGAGAAGAGGATGAGCAATTTTATAAGGTATGGGATTTGCTTTACCAGTGGTTAGATAAAAAAAAACTTGGAAATGAAACTGTTTTATGTGTTAGGGAATTTTAGCTTTATATTTAGGGAACTGTTTAGGGTGTTAGGGAATTTTAGCTTTATAACTTGGGGATTTTAGCGCAGGGATAATCTTAATTTAATTTGTTTTTATCTATCGTATTTATTCTATGTATGTATTTTTTATAGTATTTTAAATTTTTCCCTGTGCACCGCTCCGAGTCCCCTTGGGGAGAGGATGCGGTATACAAATAAAATTTGATTGATTGATTGATTGATTTATCTATGTGTTTCTAGAAAGTTATAGTTATTACTATGAAAGTTTTTTGTTATAAAATAGAGCGTTTGACTATATGATCTAGAAAGGACAATAATGAATCTAACATATAAGAGTGGGATGATGTGAACGTTATGTATAACTTTAAGTAGTGAGTATTCGACATTGAAAAGATTTGTTATATGTTAAATGGGTGTAATGAATAATTGAAATATATATGAAGGGAAATATCTAATAATTATTGGTGGTAACCATTGAAAATTATTATTATTATTATTATTGTATTATATTATTATTATTAGTAGTAGTAGTAGTAGTAGTATTTTATTATTATTATTATATTATTATTAGTAGTAGTAGTAGTAGTTAGTATTAGTATTTTATTATTATTATATTATTATTAGTAGTAGTAGTAGTAGTGTTAGTATTATTTTATTATTATATTATTATTATTATTATTAGTAGTAGTAGTAGTAGTAGTAGATTATTATTATTATTATTATTATTATTATTATTATTATTATTATTATTATTATTATTTATTTTTTATTTGATTTATAGACCGCTCCCTCTCCCCGCAGGGACTCGGGGCAGTGCAAAGGACTTAAAAACATATATAAATACAACAATAACAATATTTAAAATTACATTAAATAATTTATCCTGCGCTAAAATTCTTACAATTTTAAAACCTTTAAAACCCTTAAAACTATTCCCTACTATCCCTATTAAAACAATCTCAATTTATACTACAGGCTACAATTAGTATTGGAATATGTGGTATACTCCATGGGGGAACATGAACGGTAATCTGAGCACACAATGGTCAATAATAGCCATGTATTTAGTTATGTGTGATGGAGAACCTGTGATTTTAATCCTAATTGCAAGAACCGATGCACAAAAGCTTGGAACCAAACGACATGCTTGATGAAAATGGAGGAAAGTCTTTTATAGGTGTTGTTTTGCTTTTGTTTGTTTTAAAAATAAAAATTTTATTCAAAAAAAACATGTCGCAAGATGCAAACTGAAAGTTCAGGAACAGACTTCCGGGTTGCCCGTTGGGGGGTTTTTCTCCCTGGGGAGTCTTCAGGAAGCTTCCCTGAAGCCTCTAGAGCAGGGGTCTCCAACCTTGGCAACTTTAAGCCTCCAGGACTTCAGCTCCCAGACTTCTCCAGCCAGTCTGGGAGCTGAAGTCCTTCAGACTTAAAGTTGCCAAGGTTGGGGACCCCTGGCCCAGGCCCTGACACTGACAGCTTTGCTGGCTGGAGAAGTCTGGGAGCTGAAGTCCTTCAGACTTAAAGTTGCAAAAGTTGGGGACCCCTGGCCCTGACACTGACAGCTTTGCTGGCTGGAGAAGTCTGGGAGCTGAAGTCCTTCAGACTTAAAGTTGCAAAGGTTGGAGACCCCTGGCCCAGGCCCTGACACTGACAGCTTTGCTGGCTGGAGAATTCTGGGAGCTGAAGTCCTTCAGACTTAAAGTTGCAAAGGTTGGGGACCCCTGGCCCTGACAGCTTTGCTGGCTGGAGAATTCTGGGAGCTGAAGTCCTTCAGACTTAAAGTTGCAAAAGTTGGGGACCCCTGGCCCTGACACTGACAGCTTTGCTGGCTGGAGAAGTCTGGGAGCTGAAGTCCTTCAGACTTAAAATTGCAAAGGTTGGAGACCCCTGGCCCAGGCCTTGACACTGACAGCTTTGCTGGCTGGAGAATTCTGGGAGCTGAAGTCCTTCAGACTTAAAGTTGCAAAGGTTGGGGACCCCTGGCCCAGGCCCTGACACTGACAGCTTTGCTGGCTGGAGAAGTCTGGGAGCTGAAGTCCTTCAGACTTAAAGTTGCAAAGGTTGGGGACCCCTGGCCCAGGCCCTGACACTGACAGCTTTGCTGGCTGGAGAATTCTGGGAGCTGAAGTCCTTCAGACTTAAAGTTGCCAAGGTTGGAGACCCCTGGCCCAGGCCCTGACACTGACAGCTTTGCTGGCTGGAGAAGTCTGGGAGCTGAAGTCCTTCAGACTTAAAGTTGCCAAGGTTGGAGACCCCTGCTTTAGAGAGTGAAAAAGCGCCCCACACGCAAACCGGAAGTCCGTTCCCGAACTTCCGGTTTGCGTGTTGGGCGGTTTATCAGCCTCCAGGACGTTTCTTCCAACAATGCTAAAACAAAAAACTTGTGAATGTTGTTAATGCCCTATCCTACTGTAACAGATAAAGAGACAGAAGTCCGTGCCTCTTTGTCTTTCTCTGTCCATCCTCACTTTTCTCTTCACCTTTCCTCTGTCCCTCTGCCCTTTTCTTGGCTTTCGTATTTTGTATTTAATAACACGTTATAACCTAATGAAAGGTATTCCGGGGGGACGGGGGGGACGACCCCCAATCTCCCTCTATCTCTTCCTCTTCTCTTTTCCCTCCAGGAAGGGAGAGGAAGTGAAGCAATGCTAGAATAGAATAGAATAGAATGGAATGGAATGAAGAATTAGAGTGGAATAGGGAATAGAATAGAATAGAATATAGAATAGAATGGAATGAAGAATTAGAGTGGAATAGGTAATAGAATAGAATAGAATAGAAAATAGAATAGAATGGAATGGAATGAAGAATTAGAGTGGAATAGGGAATAGAATAGAATAGAATATAGAATAGAATAGAATGAAGAATTAAGAGTGGAATAGGGAATAGAATAGAATAGAAAATAGAATAGAATAGAATGGAATGAAGAATTAGAGTGGAATAGGGAATAGAATAGAATATAGAATAGAATAGAATGAAGAATTAAGAGTGGAATAGGGAATAGAATAGAATAGAATAGAATAGAAAATAGAATGGAATGGAATGGAATGAAGAATTAGAGTGGAATAGGGAATAGAATAGAATAGAATATAGAATAGAATGAAGAATTAAGAGTGGAATAGGGAATAGAATAGAATAGAAAATAGAATAGAATAGAATGGAATGGAATGAAGAATTAGAGTGGAATAGGGAATAGAATAGAATAGAATGGAATGAAGAATTAAGAGTGGAATAGGGAATAGAATAGAATAGAATAGAAAATAGAATAGAATAGAATGGAATAAAGAATTAGAGTGGAATAGGGAATAGAATAGAATAGAATATAGAATGGAATGAAGAATTAAGAGTGGAATAGGGAATAGAATAAAATAGAAAATAGAATAAAATAGAATGGAATGAAGAATTAGAGTGGAATAGGGAATAGAATAGAATAGAATGGAATGGAATGAAGAATTAAGAGTGGAATAGGGAATAGAATAGAATAGAAAATAGAATAGAATAGAATGGAATGGAATGAAGAATTAGAGTGGAATAGGGAATAGAATAGAATAGAATAGAAAATAGAATAGAATAGAATGGAATGAAGAATTAGAGTGGAATAGGGAATAGAATAGAATATAGAATAGAATAGAATAGAATAGAATAGCAGAGTTGGAAGATACCTTGGTCAGAATGGGATTGTTCTCCTCGTACCCTTCACTGTCCCTTTTTCGCCCCCAGCCATTAACCGCTACCATTTCGCCTCTGCTGTTATGCCCCCAGCTGTTCGCGCCAGCCAATGGGACCCAGCCTCTTCAGTCCCAGCCTCTTCGTCAGGGGCCATTCGGCAAAATACTGTGTTAGGGCAGGGGTCTCCAATCTTTGCAACTTTAAGTCTTCTCCAACTTTAAGTCTGGAGAAGTCCCAGACTTCTCCAGCCAGCTTTGCTATGTGGGTATATACATAATAGGCTTTGCTGGCTGGAGAAGTCTGAGAGCTGAAGTCCTTCAGACTTAAAGTTGCAAAGGTTGGAGACCCCTGTGTTTGGGTACATGACTGAGTTTTACAATGTTGTTAGATTATATGACTAAGATTATATGACTAATATGATTTATTGGATTTATATGCCGCCCTTCTCCCAAAGGACCCAGGGCGGCATACAACATAAAAGACTTAAGAGTACAAAAGTTAGAAAAATATTAAATAAAAAAAAAATCCAAAAAGCAATACATTAATAGACATTATAAAATAAATTTAAATTGGAATTAAAATTCATACGTCATTTCGTTCAGGCCAGGCCGGCTTGCTGGAAAAGCCAGCCGGAATTACAATTATAATATCAAGAGCTTTGATGTAAAAGTAACGGAAGGAGTCTGATGAATTGTGGGCGAGTAGAAAGTCATGATTTTAACTTTCCTGTGGCCCTTGTGTATTTCAGGGTCTGGGACTGAAGAGGCTGAGTCCCATTGGCCGGCGTGAACAGCTGGGGGCCTAGCAGCAGAGGTGAAATGGTAGCGGTTAGGGTTAGGGGCGAAAAAGGGGCGGCGAAGGGTACAAGGAGAACAGTCCTAGACCCACCTTGGGAGGTCTTCTAGTCCAGGGGTCCCCAACCTTTTTTGCACCAGGGACCGGTTTCATTTTAAAGAAAATTCTGCGGACCGGCTGAGTGGCTCAGCAGTCATGTGACTGGGTGGGCGTGGCCAACTTGGAAAATGTGAAACTCACTTAACAATGATCTTGGTTAGCAACCAAACTTTTGGCCTCAACTGTGGTCATAAGTTCTTTCTTTCTTTCTCTTTTTCTTTCTTTCTCTCTTTCTCTTTCTTTGTCTCTCTCTCTTTCTTTCCCTCTTTCTCTCTCTCTATTTCTTTCTTTCTCTTTCCCTTTCTCTCTTTATTTCTTTCTTTCTTTTTCTCTTTCCCTCTTTCTCTTACTTTCTCTCTTTCTGTATCTTTTTCTGTCTTTCTTTCCTTTCTGTCTCTTTCTGTCTTTCTCTCTCTCCCACTTTCTTTTTCTTTTTCTCTTTTTCTCTCTCTGTCTCTCCTTCATCCGCCCATCTCTGCACTCTGTGTGTGCGCGTGTGTCTGTCTGTCTTGCATTTATTCAATCACTCATTCTGTGTCTCTGTCTATCTTTCTCTCCCTCCCTCCCTCCCTCTCTGTCTCTCTATGTGTGTCTGTCGTCGTCATCGTCGTCCCCCCCTCAGCCTCCTCAGCCTGCCTGCCGCGCTTGGTCGCTCGTTCACTTGGTCAGGCTCCGTGGCTGGGTAGGAGCCGGGCTAGAGAGGAGGAGGAGGGAGGAGGGGGCAGCCCATTGGGCAGAGCGCGCGGGAGAACGCAGGAGAATGGTGGGGGCTCTTCCTCCACCCTCGTCGACGGAGGGACTCCTGGGCGGAGCCTCCGCAGCCCCTGGAAGAAAATGAGTGGCCGGCATGCCAGCAGGGGAGGGAATCGGTGGCCGGTCCGGTGGCGCCCAGGAGTCCCTCCGTCGACGAGGGTGGAGGAAGAGCCACACTCCAACGGCGCGAACAGTCGCGCCTGCGTTCTCCTGCGCGCTCTGCTCAGGGGGCTGCCCCCTCCTCCCTCCTCCTCCTCTCCAGCCCTGCGGCCCGGCTCCCACCCAGCCACGGACCGGCACCGGTCCGCGGCCTGGGGGTTGGGGACCCCTGTTCTAGTCCATTTGATTTCAACTCCATGAATGAAGAGACATTTCCCAGTGTTTCTTTGACCAGAAGGCAAAAAGATTGAACAAAGTCCTTTATTGGAGGCATTGGGCTCCTCTGAACTGAATGCATCTTTGGAAGGAGATGAGGATGGAAAGAGCTTTCAATCACAAGGTCATTACAAAAAATCTAGGGAAAATCTAAAGAAAAAAAAAAGTTATGGGCGAGAAGAACCCACCCTCAACATTTCTAAATCCAAGGAGGACCCCAGGCGATTCTAGATGGACCATTTCTCCGTCCGAGCTTCCAATGTTTTGACCAGGCCTTCCCCCAAGATCTTGAAGTCTTCCAAAATAGCCTCCACATTTGGAACTACCGTTGGCTGGGAACCTACTCTGGATATCATCCTTCCTTTAATGTTGGATACCTGGTGGAATTAAGAGAAGTATGTTAAATGATGGTCAATAATCGATCGATTTTTACACGGTGGGTCCTTGGTGCTTTCTGAGCTTGATTGTGTCAGGGTTTGTTGCATAAATTCAAATCCAGAAAACACACACACAGATAATATAAGGCCTTGGGAAGGCCACACTTGGAAGACAGCATTCAGTTTTGGTCGCCAGGATGTAGAAAAGATGTGGAGACTCTAGAAAGAGTGCAGAGAAGAGCAACCAAGATGATTAGGGGACTGGAGGATAAAACATGAAGAACGGTTGCAGGAACTGGGAATGTCTAGTTTAATGAAAAGAAGGACCAGGGGAGACATGATAGCAGTCTTCCAATATCTCAGAGGGTGCCACAAAGAAGAGGGAGTCAATCTATTCTCCAAGGCTGGGGTCTCCAACCTTTGCAACTTTAAGTCTGAAGGACTTCAGCTCCCAGACTTCTCCAGCCATCTTTGCTGGCTGGAGAATTCTGGGAGCTGAAGTCCTTCAGACTTAAAGTTGCAAAGGTTGGAGACCCCTGCTCCAAGGCACCTGGGGGCAGGACAAGAAGCAATGGGTGGAAACTAATCAAGGAGAGAAGCAACTTAGAACTAAGGAGAAATTTCCTGACAGTTAGAACAATTAACCTCTGGAACAGAAGTTGCCTCCAGAAGTTGTGAATGCCCCAACCCTGGAAGTCTTTTTAAGAAGATGTTGGATAGCCATCTGTCTGAAATGGTATAAGGTTCCTGCCCACGCAGGGGGTTGGACTAGAAGACCTCCAAGGTCCTTTCCAACTCTGCTATTGTATTATTGTATTATTGTAAGGACTAAGGGTGACATGATAGCAGTCTTCCGATATCTCAGGCGAGATTAATAACTGTTAATAATCCTTGCAGATAAGCCTATCCACAGATGTAGGTGATCGCAATTTTGGAAGGTCTATTTTGGCACCTAACATGTTTGGCTTATCTTCGAGTCATTACGAGGTAGGTTTTTAATATGGGTGCACAATAACAATGTCTTTTTATTTTGTTACAAAACGAGGGAATTCTCACGAGAACGCCAAACAGAGTTAGTTAAAAGTTAAAATGTTGTTTACCAACAGCAGAAACTGGAGGGAGCAACGAGTCAAAGCTCAAGAGATGAGCTCTCACCTTGAAGGGCTGGGGTTCAAAGGCCGAGGGCTTCCAGAGGACCCCGATAACGTCTCCTCCATATTTGTCGTAGAAGAACAGGGCGAAGTCACCGAAGGCTTCCTGCAACGAGAAAGGGCCCATTAAAGAACAAGGGCAACATCTCCAAGGCTACTCAATCTTCCAAGCTGCCATCTTGATTTTTCACACACACACACACACACACACCATGGTGACCCAGCCTGGCATTGTTTGACAAATCAACCTTAAGTTGAAGGTGTCTCTTTTAACTCCCAGAATGGAAGTGGTTGCCCATGGTTTTCTTCTAGGGCCTTTAGAGCAGTGTTTCTCAACCTTGGCGACTTTTAAGCCCTGTGGACTTCAACTCCCAGAATCCCCCAGCCAGCATAGCACAGCATAACATCATCAGGGCTAGAAGGAGTGGGGTTGGTTCTGTTTATATACAGTGGCTTGCCCTAACAGTGATGGTGGAATTATTCTTGGTAGTTCCTTAAGTAGGCGGTGGGATGAATGGAGAGAGGGAGAAAAGAAAAGAATAACAGAGTGGAGTAGAGTAGAGTAGAGTAGAGTAGAGTAGAGTAGAGTGTAGAGTAGAGTAGAGTAGAGTAGAGTAGAGTAGAGTAGAGTAGAGTAGAGTAGAACCAGGGTAGGGGTAGGCATAGGAAAAGAGAAGAGAAGAGATGATAGCTAGCTAGATGATAGATAAATAATGATAGATGATGGATGGATAAGATAGATAGATAGATAGATAGATAGATAGATAGATAGATAGATAGATAGATAGATAGATAGATAGACAGACAGACAGACAGACAGACAGACAGACAGACAGACAGACAGACAGACAGACAGACAGACAGTAGATAGATAGATAGATAGATAGATAGATAGATAGATAGATAGATAGATAGACAGACAGACAGACAGACAGTAAATAGATTAGATAGATAGATAGACAGACACAGACAGATAGTAAATAGATTAGATAGATAGATAGATAGATAGATAGATAGATAGATAGATAGATAGATAGATAGATAGATAGATAGATAGATAGATAGATAGATAGATAGACAGACAGTAAGTAAATAGATTAGATAGACAGACAGACAGACAGACAGTAAATAGATTAGATAGATAGACATTTCATGACCCAACTAGGGAACATCATCAGTGCTAGGAGTAGAGCTTGTGGAAAGGAGGAAGAGGAGGAGGGGGGGGGGGAACTACTGTAGGGTCCTTGGTGCTCTCTACGTTTGGTGGTTTCCTTGAGAACGTTTCATGACCCAACTAGGGAACATCATCAGTGCTAGGAGTAGATGTTTTGGACAGTAGAGGGGGAGGAGTAACTGTAGGGTCCTTGGTGCTCTCTAAGCTTGGTGGTTTTCTTGCGGACATTTCATGGCCCAATTACGTAACATCATCAGTGCTACAAAGGAGGAGAGTTGGCTTTCTAGTCTATATGCAGCGTCTTGCCCTCCCAGTGATGAAGGATCTGTTGTTTTCTAACTTGGTGGTTCTAGGAACTCCGACTCTTGATGTCCGCCTGTCTTAAATTCGCCAAGGTTGAGAAACACTGAATTAGAGAGCGAAAGAGAGACCACCAGGAAGCCTACAAGCTGTTATCTGAAATGGGGAACTGATCGCTCTACTCACAAGGCACTACGTTCCGCCTAAGGGGCACTTAACCTTGTGGTACTCAGAAGGAAGCCATGAATCGGGGTTAAGAGTCTTTTCAGCAACAAGCTAAAGCAAGTATCTCACTAACTGGGTTTAGTTGGGTTTAATCTTAGTTATTTCCCAGAGCATTAAAAAAATAACCCAGGCAGAGTTGCCATCTTGACATGGTAATCTTCACCTTATAATGACCGTTCAGAATTGCAATGACATTAAAACAAATGACCTATGTCCGTTTTTCACATTTACGACCGTTGCAGGATCCCGCGATCAAAATTCAGAGGCTTGGCAACTGGCATGTACTTATGACAGTTGCAGTGTGATCCCCTTTTGCGACCTCCCGACGAGCAAAGTCAACGGGGAAGTCGGATTCGCTTTACAACGGCGTGACCCGCTTAACAACCGAAACGACCCACTTCACGGTGACGGTTGTAAAATGGGTCGAAATTCACTGAAATCACTGCCTGGCTTAGCCATGGAAATGTGTGGTCGTAAGTTGGGAAGGGCCTCCTTCTTACAAGCTTCTTGTTTTGAGGAGGTTTTCTGACTTTTCCTACAAGGTTCGAGGTATGTTTTACAAGTTGCGGGGAAGGCCTCAGGCGAAGGAGGCCTCTGGGGCCACACCTGCCCAACCTGGGTGGTACCTTTTGTTCATGCTTTTCAAAAGAATTGAAAAGAAAATAAGATCCCAAAATCCCAGCAAGAAGCATTGACGCCTAGCCAGCATCACTGGAGGACAACCGCTGATGAAACACCCTTGATCTGTAAGCTGAATTAATCCAATTTTGGAATTAATTTATCCGAGGGCATGTTTCAGGCAGGACAGGCTAAAACGGTCTCTACTACCCTAGAACTCAGCTTTTGAAAATCACCTACCTACCTACCTACCTACCTACCTAATCTATCATCTATTTTCTCTCTCTAACTATTGATCCATCCATCCATCTATGCATCCATCCATCTTATCTATTTGCATCCATCCATTCATCCAACTTATGTATTTGCATCCATCCATCCATCTATCTCTATTATCTATTTCTATCTATCCATCCATCCATCCACCCCATCTGCATTATTTTTAGAAACAAGGCAGCAAACATATAAGAAAATCTCCAAATTAATAATCTATCTCCCTCTACCTCCGCCCCTCTCATCTATCTATCTCATCTATTTACTCTATCTATCTAACTGCCCATCCATCCATCCTATCTGTATTATTTTTATTTTTAGAAATAAGGCAGCAAACATATTATCTATCTCTATCTATTGATTTATCTAATTATCTATATCTATCTTCTATTCATCTATCTAATTATGTATCTATCAATCCATCCATCCAATTATCTATCTATCTATCTGTCTGTCTGTCTGTCTATGTATCTATCTATATCTATCTATATCTATCTATATCTATCTTCTATTCATCCATCCAATTATCTATCTATCTATCTATCTATCTATCTATCTATCTATCTATCTATCTATCTATCTATCTATCTATCTATCTATCTATCTATCTATCTATCTATCTATCTATCTATCTATCTATCTATCTATCTATCTATCTATCTATCTATCTATCTATACATACATACCCCGGACCACCCCAACGATGCTGTGGAAGTGATGTCCCGGTATCTGGAGGCCATGCGAGTCTGGATGGGGAGGAACAGCTTTCGACTCAACCCATTCAAGACCGAGTGGCCGTGGCTTCCGGCGTCACGGTATAGCCAGTTGACGCCATCTCTGGCTATTGGGGGCGAGTCACTGGCCCCCACAGAGAGGGCTCGCAACTTGGGTGTCCTCCTGGACTCTCGGCTGTCTTTAGAAGAGCACATGACGGCCGTGGCCAGGGGGGCTTTCTACCAGGTTCGCCTGATACGCCAGTTGCGCCCCTTTCTGGATCGTGACGCTTTTCGCACGGTCACTTCCCGCCTGGACTATTGTAATGCTCTCTACATGGGGCTCCCCTTGAGGTGCACCCGGAGGCTCCAGTTAGTTCAGAATGTGGCCGCGCGGGGGATTCTGGGAGCATCTAGACGCTCCCGCGTGACACCTCTCCTGCGTGAGCTTCCTGTGGCTTTCTCCATTGGCTGCCTGTGGCTTTCCGGGTGCGCTTCAAGGTATTAGTAACCACCTTTAAAGCGCTCCATGGCACGGGACCTGGTTATCTGCAAGACCGCCTCCTGCTGCCAAATACCTCCCACCAACCAGTCCGCTCCCACAGAGAGGGCCTCCTCAGGGTGCCGTCAGCCAGGCAATGTCAGCTGGCGACCCCCAGGGGGAGAGCCTTCTCTGTGGCAGCCCCCGCCCTCTGGAATGACCTACCTTCTGAATTACGCACAAACAATTAATCAGAGGAACAGAAGTTGCCTCCAGAAGTTGTGAATGCTCCAACACTGCAAGTCTTTAAGATGTTGGACAGTCATTTGTCTGAAGTGGTGTAGGGCTTCCTGCCTAGGCAAGGGGTTGGACTAGATGACCTCCAAGGTCCCTTCCAACTCTGTTTATTTTATTCTATAAATATAAATATTGGGGCACCTAAGTGAGAAAACAGAGTGCCTGTGTCTCAATTTACCTGCCCATCAAAACATTATTTGTATTTTTAAAAATTATTTGTATTTTTAAAAAGTATTTGTATTTTTAAAAATTATTTGTATTTTTAAAAATTATTTGTATTTTTAAAAAGCCATCTATATTTTTTTGTTCATGGAGTCTCCAACACAGGGAGAAAGGGGCCTTGGGTGTCAGAAGGCATTGGAGTGAGTTGTAGGTTGCTCAATCCAGACCACACACACACACACACACAAACACACAGTTGCCTCAAAGACGTTGTCATCACAAGGCCAGGCATTGGGGTGGATGGGGGCCCCGCCAGGGAGAAGCCAGGGACACGCAAAAGGGGTTGTCGCGTCTCTCTTACAAAAGATGGGCCCCACGCTGCAAGAAGAGGAGAGAAAACAGGTTTGATCCTGATCTGGTTTCCTTCTACCGGAGGAGAGAGCTTCTGGTGGGTGGGTGCTCCCCCCCCCCACCCCCTACCATGTCTTCTGCCCTGGGCTGCTTCGCGTAGCCTCTGACTCACCCGGGGGCTCTCATGGGGCTGATTAAGCATGCGTCATCTGGACACGTGGGCCGAGCAAAACAAACGACCATTTTTTAGGACCGGGTTGGGTTATTTCGCAAGGCTGCAAAAAGGCAAAGCTGGGGGGAGAAAACGGACTTTCATCCTGGCATGTACCGTATTTTTCGCGCTGGAAGGGACGCCGGATCCTAAGACGCCCTCCCGTTTTGGGCCTCCACACATCGTGCTTTGGGACCTCACGCGCCCTGTTTTCAGCCTCCGCACACCCCATTTTCGGTCTCTCTGCGGCCCGTTTTTGGCCTCCGCGCACCCCATTGTCAGCTTTTGTGCACATTTTTCACCTCTGCATGCCCCATGTTTGGCCTCTGCGCACCCCATTTTCAGCCTCTGCGCACCCCATATTCAGTCTCTGCGCACCCCATTTTTGGCCTTCGTGCACCCCATTTTCAGCCTCTGCGCACCCCATTTTTGGCCTTCGTGCACCCCATTTTCAGCCTCTGTGCACCCCATTTTCAGCCTCTGCGCACCCCATATTTGGCCTCTGCAAACCCCATTTTCAGGTTTGTGCACCCCATTTTCCGCCTCTGCATGCCCCATTTTTGGCCTTTCTGCACCCCATTTATTTATTTATTTATTTATTTATTTATTTATTTATTTATTTATTTATTTATTTATTTATTTATTTATTTATTTATTTATTTATTTATTTATTCATTTATTCATTTATTTAATTGAATTTCTAGACCGCCCCCTCTCGCCGAAGGGACTCGGGGCGGTGTACAGGTAAAAATTAAAATATCTAAAAAACATGACAATACATACATAATTAAAATCGAATTAAATAACCCTGTACCATTTATAAAACATTAAAAACGATATCCCCTTAGAATCAAATAAAACAATTTAAATTACAGACTTGGGGCGAGAAGCATAAATTAGGCCAAGCCAGCCTGATGGAACAAGTGTGTCTTAAGTTTCTGGCGGAAGGAGCGGAGGTCAGTGGTAGTTCTGATATCAGGGGGGAAGGTCGTTCCAGAGGGTCGGGCCCATCACAGAGAAGGCCCTTCCCCTGGCCGTCGCCCGCTGGCATTGCCTAGTGGACGGCACCCGGAGAAGTCCCTCTCTGTGAGAGCGAATCGGCCGAAGGGATGTATGTATGTATGTATTTTCGGCCTCTGCATGTTCCATTTTTGCCCCCCCCAATCCTGTTTTCAGCCTCCGCACGCCCCTCCCTGGGACACTGCGATTGTCGTAAATACGAGCCAGTTGCCAAGTATCTGAATTCTGATCATGTAATAATAATAATAATAAATTTAATTTATAGACTGCTCCCTCTCCCCAAAGGGACTCGGGGCGGTGCACAGGGGAATTAAAAAACATACAAACATAAATACATAAATATATAAAAATCAAATTAAACAAATTATCCCTGCGCTAAAAACCCAAAATGCTAAAAACGAAACCCCTTAAAAACCAATTAAAACAATAAACAGATGACTAACCTAGGCCGGCCAAGCAGAAAATGTGACCTTCCAGGGGATGCTGGAAGGGCTGAGGGTGTGAAAAATGGTCGTACGTCACTTCTCTCAGTGACGTTGACCAACTTTGAAGGGTCACTAAACAAACCGTTCTGAATTGAAGCCTCAAGTGCAGCCGTAAGCCGAGGACTACCTCCACAACCTTAGCACTGCAGCTGCACTTCCCCAGGTGAGCGGGGCCAGGTGTTCACCCGTCGGATACTTACTCGCAGCTCCTGCAGGTAGCACTGCACGGGGTCGTAATCCACCACTGGGAAAGAGATGGTTTTTGTGGCGCTGCTGCTCTTCAGCGTCCCCCGGTGGAAGGACGCGGTGGGCCGGTCGACCGCCTCCAGGTGCCTGGGAACCTGCTTGGGGTTGAGGTGGAGGAGGACATCGTAAAAGTCCAAGGGAGGCCGGAAGGCCATCTGCAAGAGAGAAGCCCATGGTTTTAACGGTCAGCCGATGAGAATCACGGGGCCGGGAGGAACCTTAGAGGTCTTCTAGTCCCACCCTCCGCCCACTGGATTACTATTTGCTTCTTGGTCGTAGGCTTAAGGATGGATCTTGGGGGTTGATCTGTGCTTCTCTTGGGTTTTGACTGCTCGTAAGGGAGAGGGGTACTTTCTCAGGGAATACCCTAGACCAGGGGTCTCCAACCTTTGCAACTTTAAGTCTGGGAGCTGAAGTCCTTCAGACTTAAAGTTGCAAAGGTTGGAGACCCCTGCCCTAGACCAAGCCAAGTCCAAAATACAATACAATACAATAGCAGAGTTGGAAGGGACCTTGGAGGTCTTCTAGTCCACGGAGACATGATAGCATCTTCCAATATCTCAGGGGTCACCACAAAGAAGAGGGAGTCAAACTATTCTCCAAGGCACCTGAGGGCAGGACAAGAAGCAATGGGTGGAAACTAACAAAGGAGAGAAGCAACTTAGAACTGAGGAGAAATTTCCTGACAGTGAAAACAATGAATCAGTGGAACAGAAGTTGCCTCCAGAAGTTGTGAATGCCCCAACACTGCAAGTCTTTAAGAGGATGTTGGATAGCCATTTGTCTGAACCGGTATTAGGGCTTCCTGCCTAGGCAGGGGGTTGGACTAGATGACCTCCAAGGTCCCTTCCAACTCTGCTATTGTATTGCATTGAAAATTAATGAAAATTTATAATAGATCAATAAATGCACGCCAGTTGCCAGGTGTCTTAAATTTTGATCACTTGGCAATGGGAATGGAAGTCACTTTTGGACAGAATTTTTACCCTATTTCAAAGGTTGTAAAAAAAACCAAAACCGTTTGTAAACCCTAGTTGTGAGTTAAGGATGTGCCGGCAGTTATTAAACATTTTACATGTCAAAGGGTTTTTTAATCTAACGTCAAGTTTTGATTCGATTTCAAAATTGCACTTGGATCTTTGGGCCATAAATACAACCGAACTGAATTGATAAAAATATCCCCCCCGTCAGGCCTGCAGCCATCTTTTCCTTTGGGGGTCTTTGACATGCCACCCTTTCTATTCTTCTCCTATGCATTTTCTATGGTGGGAGAACGGGAGGGGGGATTGTACGGAGTGAGAGGATAGGCAGCCATAACAACATTCTTTCTAGAAAGCCAAGGTCATCCTTTGTCTTTACACCTCTCCACCTGACCGGAGCTGGATGGGTGGAAGCTGCCAGCGTGGCAGTGGGAGATGGGACCATGGGCTTCAAGGTGTTGATTACCATCTTTAAAGCGCTCCATGGCACGGGTCCTAGCTATCTGCGTGATCGTATCCTAACCCACACATCCCTTCGACCGATTCGCTCACACAGAGAGGGGCTTCTCCAGGTGCCGTCCTCCTGGCAATGCCAACAGGCGGCTCCCAGGGGAAGGTCCTTCTCTGTGGCGGGCCCAACCCTCTGGAATGACCTACCCCCCGAGCTTAGATCTACTACCGACCTCCGCTCCTTCCGTCAACAATTAAAGACCCATCTTTTCCAGCAGGCCGGCCTGGCCTAACCTAATCTACCATACCAGCCTAGTTGTAAATATTACCTAATCGGGTTTTTACGTTAGAAATTTAAACGAGATATTTTAACACAGGGTAAAACAAGAGTGCAGAGAAGAGCAACCAAGATGATTAGAGGACTGGAGACTAAGACATATGAAGAACGGCTGCAGGAGCTGGGTATGTCTAGTTTGATGAAGAGAAGGACCAGGGGAGACATGATAGCAGTCTTCCGATATCTCAGAGGGTGTCACAAAGAAGAGGGAGTCAAACTTTTCTCCAAGGCACCTGGGGGCAGGACAAGAAGCAATGGGTGGAAACTAACCAAGGAGAGAAGCAACTTAGAATTAAGGAGAAATTTCCTGACAGTAAGAACAATTAACCTCTGGAACAGCTTGCCTCCAGCAGTTGTGAATGCCCCAACCCTGGAAGTCTTTAAAAAGATGTTAGACAGCCATTTGTCTGAAATGGTATAAGGTTCCTGCCCATGCAGGGGGTTGGACTAGAAGACCTACAAGGTCCCTTCCAACTCTGCTATTGTATTGTATTGTATTGTATTTAATTTAGTTTTATTATTTATAATTGTTATATATGTATATGCTCTTAAATTCTTGTACACCGCCCCGAGTCTCTTCGGAGAGAGGGGGCGGGTCAATAAATCCAAATAAATAAATAAATAAATAATAAATGGGATGGACTGGTGGGTGTGGGGGGGGCAAGATCTTGGACATTCAACTGGGTGGGCAACTTTTCAGATTCGGGATTTTCCCAGATGGGCCAAGATGGCTCTCTTCATCAATGGGAACTTTGGAGGAATCCTTTGCCTTGGACTCTGATTGACTTCTGGATGCTCTCGGGAGCCCTGACACCTTCATATTTCCAAAGTTCAGGATCAGAGACTTTAACCGCTACCGTAATCCTTTCCTTGTGCCAAATTCACTCTTGCCACGGATGGATTTTGGAAGAACGTACCATGAGAACACAAAACGCAATGAAAACAACGTCACGCGCCAGCGTTCAATCACAATACGATTAAAGATGGCAAGGCGTTATCAAAAGGAGCTGATCCGAAAGCCTAAGGCTTTAAATAAACATACATCTACCCTGGTGCTGAAAGCACTTTCCGACAGCCACTGGCAAACACAACGTCTCTTGGGCGTGTGCCACCGTGCTCAGATTCATACCCCCAAAAATGATCATCGTGGAATCATATGGCAGGTACAATGGTACACCTAGAACACGGCCTCCAGTTTTGATCACCGCATATACAAAAAGGTGTGGAGACTCTAGAAAGAGTGCAGAGAAGAGCAAGAAAGAGGATGAGGGGACTGGAAGCTAAAACATATGAAGAACGGTTGCAGGAACTGGGGATGTCTACTTTAATGAAAAGGAGGACCAGGGGAGACATGATAACAGTGTTCCAGTATCTCAGGGGTTGCCCCAAAGAAGAGGGAGTCAAGCTATTCTCCAAAGCACCTGAGGGCAGGACAAAAAGCAATGGGTGGAAACTGACCCAGGAGAGATTCAACCTGGAAATAAGGAGGGATTTCCTGACAGTGAGAACAATCCACCCATGGAAGAGAAGTCGCCTTCAGAAGTTGTGGGAGCTTCATCCCTGGAGGCTTTCAAGAAGAGACTAGACTGCCATCTGTCAGAAATGGTGTAGGGTCGCCTGCTTGGGCAGGGGGTTGGACTAGATGACCTTCAAGGTCCCTTCCAACTCTGTTATTCGGTTGTCTTCTTTCTTTCTTTCTTTCTTTCTTTCTTTCTTTCTTTCTTTCTTTCTTTCTTTCTTTCTTTCTTTCTTTTTCTTTCTTTCTTTCTTTCTTTCTTTCTTTCTTTCTTTCTTTCTTTCTTTCTTTCTTTCTTTCTTTCTTTCTTTCTTTCTTTCTTTCTTCCTTCCTTCCTTCCTTCCTTCCTTCCTTTCTTTCTTTCTTTCATGATGTAGGGTCTCCTGCTTGGGCAAAGTGTCAGACTAGATCAACTACAAGGTCCCTTCCAACTCTCCTTCCTTCCTGTCTTCCTTCCTGTCTTTCTTTCTTTCTTTCTTTCTTTCTTTCTTTCTTTCTTTCTTTCTTTCTTTCTTTCTTTCTTTCTTTCTTTATGATGTAGGGTCTCCTGCTTGGGCGAGGTGTCAGATTAGATGACCTACAAGGTCCCTTCCAACTCTGTTAATCTAATCTAAAAGCACTGATGAGATTAACTAGTTGGTTCGTGAAACGTCTACAGGAAAACAACCAAGGCCAGAAAACACTAAGGACCTCCTAATTCAACACACACACACACACACATACACACACCAGCTACAAATATATTATTTTCTTACTATGCATCTGGAAATTCAAGATTGCCCATCTCAACATTTAACCAGAATTTAGAGCTTGAATGCTGCAGTCGCCCCCGAGCACAAGCGAGAATCAAAAGCTGGCCATAAAAAGGTTCCAAGCCCCATAAAAGTTGTCATCAAATTGTAATTTGTAACATGCCAGAAGGAGAAAACTCACTTCTAGCATTGACGACGTTCCCTAGTTGGGTAATGAAAAGTCTGCAAAAAACCTAACAAAAAACGAGCTCAGAGAGCACCCAGGACCCCACAGTCGGCCTCCTCCTCCTCCTCCTCCTCTCCATAAACCCTACTCCTGTCTAACACTGACAATGCTACTTAGTTGGGTCATGAAACGTCTGTAAGAAAACAACCAACTTCAGAAATCACCAAGGACTAAACAGTCTCCTCCTCTTCTTCTCCACAAACTCCACTCCCTTCTAGCACTAATGATGTTCCCTAGTTGGGTCATAAAATGTTTGCACGAAAACGATCAGGTTCTGAGAGACTGCTGCACCGTTTCCTCCTCCTCCTCCACGCACTGATGAAGCTACCTAGTTGGGTCATGAAATGTCTGCAAGAAAGCGAACAAGCTCAGAAAGCACCATGGACTGCACAGTTCTCTCTAGTTGTTAGGATATTCAGCCTTAGATTGGGTTGACAATTTTTTTTTTTTTATTAGTCGAATTTATATAACCGCACCCTCTCCCCGAAGAGACCCGGGGCGGTGCACAGGAAGTTAAAACAAACAATATAAAATATAAATAATTAATATCAAATTAAATAGGTTATCCCTGTGCTAAAATTTAAAAAGTTAAAACATAATCCATTAAAAACCCAATTAAAAACAATTTATAATACAGACTGAAGGCTAGGTAAATAACTTAGGCCAAACCGGCCTGATGAAACAGGAGTGTCTTTAATTTCTGGCGGAAGGTGCGGAGGTCCGTGGTTGTTCTGAGGTCGGGGGGTAGGTTGTTCCAGAGGGTTGGGCCCACCACAGAGAAGGCCCTTCCCCTGGGCGTCGCCCGCTGGCATTGCCTGGTGGACGGCACCCGGAGAAGTCCCTCTCTGTGGGAGCGAATCGGCCGCAGGGATGTATGAGGTAGGATGCGGTCTCGCAGGTAGCTTGGTCCCGTGCCATGGAGCGCTTTAAAGATGGTGATCAACACCTTGAAGCGCACCCGAAAGACCACAGCTCGCGCAGGAGCGGTGTTACGTGGGAATATCTAGACGTTCCCAAGATCGCCCGCGCGGCCGCATTCTGGACCAGCTGCAGTCTTCGGGTGCACCACAAGGGGAGCCCCATGTAGAGAGCATTACAGTAGTCTAGCCGGGATGTCACAAGCGCGTGAGTGACTGTGCGGAGGGCGTCCCGGTCCAATAAGGGACGCAACTGCCGCACCAGGCGTACCTGGTGGAAAGCCCCCCTGGCCACGGCCGTCACGTGATCTTGCATAGACAGCCGGGTATCCAGGAGGACACCTAGGTTGCGTGCCCGATCCACGGGGACCAGATGTTCGCCCCCTATGGCCAGTGATAGAATCAACTGGTTGTACCGGGACGCCCGAAACCACAGCCACTCGGTCTTGGATGGGTTGAGTTTGAGTCTGTTGCTTCCCATCCAGATCCGTACGGCTTCCAGACACCGGGACATCACTTCAACGGCATCGTTGGGGTGGTTTGGGGTAGAAAAGTACAGCTGCGTGTCATCAGCGTAGATGTGGTACTCTACCCCAAAACCACGGATGATCTCACCCAGCGGCTTCATGTATGCATTGAACAGGAGCGGCGAGAGGACCGACCCCTGAGGCACCCCACAAGTGAGGGTCTTGAGGTCGACCTCTGCCCTCCTGTCAACACAAATTGCGATCGGCCGGAGAGGTAGGAGGAGAACCACCGTAGAACAGTGCCCCTCACCCCCAACCCCTCCAGCCGATGCAATAGGATACCATGGTCGATGGTATCAAAAGCCGCCAAGAGATCTAACAGGACCAGGATGGAGGAGCAACCCCCATCTCTGGCCCTCCAGAGATCATCCACCAACGCGACCAATGCCGTCTCAGTGCTGTGCCCGGGCCGGAAGCCGGACTGGCGCGGGTCCAGATAATCAACTTCCTCCAGGTGACGGGGAAACTGTTGTGCCACCACACTCTCAACAACCTTCGCTAGAAAATGAAGGTTGGAGACTGGACGATAGTTTTCCAACAATGCTGGGTCCAGGGAAGGCTTCTTGACAATATATATGAGCCTATGTTCTTAAGGAGTTATGTAGCTTTAAGAACTGTCTTTGAATTCTGATTGGCTGTGAGTCTCAGCTCTACCATATAAGCAAGCTCAGAATCACAGCTCATTCCCTTTTCGATTCCCTGTGCTGAGGAGCTGTGACTGAAGCTGTGACTGAAGAAGAAGAAAGATCCCTTCGGCCGATTCGCTCCCACAGAGAGGGATTTCTCCAGGTGCCGTCCACTAGGCTATGCCAGCGGGCGACGGCCAGGGGAAGGGCCTTCTCTGTGGCGGGCCCGACCCTCTGGAACGACCTTCCCCCCAAAATTAGAACAACTACAGACCTCCGCTCCTTCCGTCAAAAACTAAAAACTCACTTCTTCTGCCTGGCCGGCTTGGGTTAATTGGCCCATCTACCTCTAGCTGAATATTCAAACTGTTTTATTAGGGATTTTTAGGGGTATTATTAGTCTGGGATTTTAGCGCAGGGTCTAGTTTAATTCATTTTAAATTTTATTATAATGTTTGTTGTTTATATATGTATTTTTTAATTCCCTGTGCACCGCCTCGAGTCCCTTCGGGGAGAGAGAGCGGTTTACAAATTACATTATTATTATTATTATTATTATTATTATTATTATTATTATTATTATTATTATTATTATTATTATTATTATTATTATTATTATTATTATTATTATTATTATTAATAATAATATTATTATTAATATTAATATTAATTATAAGGAGGATTTGTTTTGCATCACTGTAAGATAACTCTGTTGGGTGAAGGACTGTTATTTGTTTGAGGAGTTAGTCGGAAGAAGCATTTTAATTGCTACAAAGTAAAGACTGTTTATTTTCTTACTTTCACTGTTTTAGAGTTTGTTTGTGGTTTACAGCAACGTATCTGTCCGGTGAATTACACTATTCCGCATTTATTTGCTAACACTGGTTAAGGGACCAGAGTTGTAACACTGGTTCTGAACCCAGAGTTGCTAACACTAGTTGTCATCAAATTGTAATTTGTAACATGCCAGAAGGAGAAAACTCACTTCTAGCATTGATGACGTTCCCTAGTTGGGTAATGAAAAGTCTGCAAAAAAAAAAAAAAAAGAGATCAGAGAGTACCCAGGACCCCACAGTTCTCCTCCTCCTCCCCCCCTCCTCTTCTCCCTCTCCACAAACCCAACTCACTTCTAACACTGATGACGTTCCCTAGTTGGGTAATGAAACATGTGTAAATAAAAAAAAACCAACCAAGCTCAGAGTGCATCAAGGACTTGCAAACTTGAGATCAGGGCAAACCCAGCCACGTATCCTCTGCTGATGGGGCTGGCAATTCTCCCCCCACCCACCCACCCACCCCTTCCAAGCTTTTAAGGATTAATTTTGCTTAATTGACGTCGGGCAGGAAAGGGGGAAAAAACGAACCGCCGATCCCTCCCAATGGCCATTAAGCAATTCTCTGGGGAAAGAAAGAAAAAATCGAAGATGAGATCAGCTCATAAAATGCACACAAATCGCATTGGGACACAAGCTGCAGGGCTGAGTCACACACACACACACAGACACACACACACACACACACACACAGACACACACACACTGCTGGTGTTCAGCAAGTTCGCACACACCCCTCTGTCCTCGAAGCAACCCGCTGCGCAATTCTCTCGGGTCCCCAATTCGGCCGCAAAGAGTTTGGAAAAAACAGAACGGTGCAAAGGATTTCCTGGCGTAGAGCAGAGAGAGGAAGCAGCTGGCAACCCTCATAAAATACGAGCCAGTTGCCAAGAGTCTGAATTTTTTTTTCACGTGACCAAAGGTCGTAAGTGTGAAAAACGGCCATAAGTCACTTTTTCCCATGCTCTTGTAACTTTGGACAGGCGCTAAAGGAACTGTTGTAAGTCCAGGACTATCTCTCTCTCTCTCTGAGCTGCTATTAACCTCAAGAATCTTTATGGCAACAGCCGAAATAAACTTACAATACAATACAATACAATACAATACAATACAATACAATACAATACAATACAATACAATACAATACAATAGCAGAGTTGGAAGGGACCTTGGAGGTCTTCTAGTCCAACCCCCTGCGTGGGCAGGAACCTTATACCATTTCAGACAAATGGCTATCTAACATCGTCTTAAAGACTTCCAGGGTTGGGACATTCACAACTTCTGGAGGCAAGCTGTTCCAGAGGTTAATTGTTCTCACTATCAGGAAATTTCTCCTTAGTTCTAAGTTGCTTCTCTCCTTGGTTAGTTTCCACCCATTGCTTCTTGTCCTGCCCCCAGGTGCCTTGGAGAATAGTTTGACTCCCTCTTCTTTGGGGCAGCCTCTGAGATATTGGAAGACTGCTATCATGTCTCCCCTGGTCCTTCTCTTCATCAAACTAGACATACCCAGCTCCTGCAACCGTTCTTCATATATTTTAGTCTCCAGTCCCCTAATCATCTTGGTTGCTCTTCTCTGCACTCTTTCCAGAGTCTCCACGTCTTTTCTACATCGTGGCGACCAAAACTGTATGCAGTATTCCAAGTGTGGCCTTACCAAGGCACCATACAGTGGCATTAACACTTCACGTGATCTAGATTCTATCCCTCTGTTGATGCAGCCTAGAACTGTGTTGGCTTTTTTGGTAGCTGCTGCACACTGCTGGCTCATATTTAAATGGTTGTCCACTAAGATTCCTAGATCCCTCTCACAGTTGCTACTATTGAGCAAGGTACCACCTATACTGTACCTGTGCATTTTGTTTTTCTTGCCTAAATGTAGAACCTTACTTTTTTCACAATTGAATTTCATTTTATTAGATAGTGCCCAATGTTCAAGTTTGTCAAGATCCTTCTGTATCTGAAGCCTATCTTCTGAAATGAAATAGGAAAGGAAAAACAGCGGCTTCTGAGATAGATATAAGCCATGAAAACCAGACACTTCAACCGAGATGGCAAACAGAGATTAAGGGTCACATCGCTAGCCTGTTTCGCATGGCCAGGAGGCACAATCTAGGTTTCAAGAAGTGTAGCTACAGAGGGCATCGATCACGGCTGACTATTCAAGATGTCAGTGGAAATAAACAAACATTGCCATCCCGGTCATCTGATTTTAATTAGCTTCAAATTAAATCAAATCAAAGCTGGTTTGCTGCGTTCTTGCGTCCCATCCCTTCTGTTTCATTTTTACACATACACACACACCAACAGGTACCACTCAGACCAAAGGTGATCCACAGATGAAGAAATAAATATCTCCCAAATGTGTCAAACTTTCCTTCTCTCACCAATGAACTGCATTTGATTTGAGAAGGCTCAAGGTCTGTCAAACGCCTTTGTGAATCTTGAGTCGATTTTCTGAAGGGTTTCCCCTGGGTCTCTCGGACAATTTGCCCGCGGCCAATGTGCCTGGACAACTTGACCCAGCCAACTGGCTGCGGGATTACAAGAATTACACTAATGTCAATGAAACGGTGGTGCAGAATCAAGAATTCACGAATGGACGTGAAAGGAGGGACAGAATGAATGAATGAATGAATGAATGAATGAATGAATGATAAAAATATAAAAGCCCTGATGTTTTCTTTATTTTAAATAATTAAATTGAATTCTTCAATTGTTCTGTGGTGTGTTGGCTGGGGGGGGGGGGGTTTGACCATGGCGATTTGGCCATGGGGGAGTTACCTTAGGGATTTGGCCATGGGGAGTTGACCTTGATGAGTTGACTGTGGGGAGTTGACCATGGGGAGTTGACTGTAGTGGGTTGATCATGGGGAGTTGGCCATGGTGAGTTGGCCGTGGTGAGTTGGCTATGGGAAGTTGACCATGGGGAGTTGACCATAGTGAGTTGACAGTGGTGAGTTGACCATGGTGAGCTGACCATGGGGAGTTGGCCATGGAGAGTTGACTGTAGTGGGTTGATCATGGGGAGTTGACCGTGGTGAGTTGGCCATGGGGAGTTGGCCATGGAGAGTTGACTGTAGTGGGTTGATCATGGGGAGTTGACCATGGTGAGTTGACCATGGGGAGTTGGCCATGGAGAGTTGACTGTAGTGGGTTGATCATGGGGAGTTGACCATGGTGAGCTGACCATGGGGAGTTGGCCATGGAGAGTTGACTGTAGTGGGTTGATCATGGGGAGTTGGCCATGGTGAGTTGGCCATGGTGAGTTGGCCGTGGTGAGTTGGCCATGGGAAGTTGACCATGGGGAGTTGACCATAGTGAGTTGACAGTAGTGAGTTGACCATGGTGAGCTGACCATGGGGAGTTGGCCATGGGGAGTTGGCCGTGGTGAGTTGGCCATGGGAAGTTGACGATGGGGAGTTGACCATAGTGAGTTGACAGTGGTGAGTTGACCATGGTGAGCTGACCATGGGGAGTTGGCCATGGAGAGTTGACTGTAGTGGGTTGATCATGGGGAGTTGACCGTGGTGAGTTGGCCATGGGGAGTTGGCCATGGGGAGTTGACTGTAGTGAGTTGACCATGAGAAGTTGACCGTAGTGAGCTGACCATGGGGAGTTGGCTGTGGTGAGCTGACCATGGGGAGTTGCCCCATTGCGGCTTCCCCCACCTTGAGTGATCAGAAGAGAATTCAAAGTAGGACACGACCATCCTGGGACGCTCAGTCTCTGGTGAGAAGGACCCCTGGCCATCTCTTGAAGAACTCACCTTCACATCCTGGTTTCCCAGAGGGTCCATCAGCTGCTTGTCCAACACCTGAAGAGCCTCTTGGGCCAAAACAAGGAGGCGCTGAAGGATCTGGAGAAGGAAAGCGGGAGAGCTCTTAAGGAGAGATCAACCAGGCAGGGCGCATAGAACCCTTCAAACTGGGCCTTTCATTCAACCAGGCCAACAGATGATCTGATTCCGCGAGGAGAAGCAGAGGAGAAGCCACTGCCCAGGTCAGGTGGCCACAGCTTGACTTACCTGAGCTGACGGCTTCTCTCTGGTCCACACGGATAGCTTCTGGTCTTTCGGAGTAGCAATGAACATGGCCGGGAGGCGCGCCCGAGCTTCCACGAAGTGGTTCCTGATGGCTACGTAATCTGCCTCTGGATAAAAAAATAAAACCAAAACCAAAAAGGTCACCAGGTCAGAAGACAGTTGCCCATTCCTGAAATGCTTTAAACGTTGATTTGCAATCATACATTTGCAATCGTACGTTTAGCAAAATTCAAAGGGAGAGAGAGAGAGAGAGAGAGAATTTGGTCTAGAGGCTAAGGGATCAAGCTAGAAATCGGGAAACGGTGATTTCTAGTCTTAGACACAAAAGATGGCTGGGTGACTTTGAGCCAATCACCAGGAGACAGTGAGTTATAGTCCCACCTTAGGCATGGAAGCCAGCTGGGTGGCTTTGGCCCAATCAACCAGGTGACCAAGAGTTCTAGTCCCACCTTAGGCATGGAAGTCCAGTGGATGACTTTGGGCCAATCACCAGGAGACAGTAAGTTCTAGTTCCACCTTAGGCATGGAAGTCCAGTGGATGACTTTGTGGAAGTCCCACTTTAATGGAAGTCCAATGGATGACTTTGGGCCAATCACCAGGAGACGGTGAGTTCTAGTCCCACCTTAGGCATGAAAGCTGGCTGGGTGACTTTGAGCCAATCACCAGGAGACAGTGAGTTATAGTACCACCTTAGGCATGGAAGTGCAGTGGATGACTTTGGGCCAATCACCAGGAGACGGTGAGTTCTAGTCCCGCCTTAGGCATGAAAGCTGGCTGGGTGACTTTGGGCCAATCACCAGGAGACGGTGAGTTCTAGTCCCGCCTTAGGCACGAAAGCCTTGATGGATGACTTTGGGATAATCAGCATATATTTTCACTACTGCCTTGTCTGTGTTTGTCTGTTACAATGCACTGCACTAATTAAAACAAGAGAACGAGAAGGCAAATGTGTTGGGAGGGGAAAACCCCCCTGCAAAGCACAGAAAGAGAACAGGTTTTTCTGGCCTAAAGTTTGCATTTCAAGGCAGCAAAAGCTTAATGGGGTGATTTAATCAAAGGGCCTGCATTTCGTTAAGAACCAAGCTGGCCCAGCCTAGATCTGGCTTTGATGTATCTCTCATGCAGACGCACAAGGCCGATTTGTTTCATACATCAGCCTGGGAGGGCAAGTTCTCCTTAACCAGACTGCCCCGGGTTCCAAAACCGATTATCGCATTTAGCTGAGTATCAGTAAAGTCTGAATAAGGCCTCTTGGCTCTCTGAGCCCCGAGAAATAATGCCAAGAAGGCAGAATCGCCACGAGAGAGAAAGAGAGAGAGAGAGAGAGAGATGTTGTGTAAGGGGCACAACATGGGGTGCTTTTGTTACAGATACTGATGTATAACAATAGAGGAGAATATTTGTAGCTCAGGGTTGAACGGCAGGATGCTTAGTGCTGTCTGAGCTGGGTGGTTTTCGTGCAGACGTTTCATGACCCCAGTAGGTAGTATTATCAGTGTTAGAAAGGAGTGGGGTTTGCGCTCATCAGTGCTATAAGGGAGTGGAGTTTATGGCGAGAAGGAGGGGGAGGATGGTGAGAGAGGGACAGACAGAAAGAGAGAGAGAGAGAGAGAGAGAGAGAGAGAGAGAGAGAGAGAGAGAGAGAGAGAGAGAGACAGAGAGAGACAGAGAGAGACAGAGAGAGACAGAGAGAGAGAGAGAAAGAAAGAAAGAAAGAAGGAAAGAAAGAAAGAAAGAAAGAAAGAAAGAAAGAAAGAAAGAAAGAGAAAGAAAGAAATAGACAGAAAGAGAGAGAGAGAATGATGGAGATGGATGGACAGACAGACAAATGTATGATAGCGAGAGAGAGAGAGAGAGAGGGAGAGAGAGAGAGAGAAATAGATGATAGCTAGCTAGCTAGAGAGAGAGAGAGGGACAGACAGAAAACAGACAGATATAGACAGACACCAAAAGAGAAGAATATTTGTACTGTAGGGTTGAAATGTGGAGTCTTTGGCGTTCTCTGAGATTGCTTGTTTTCTTGCAGACGTTTCATGACCCAACTAGGTAACGTCATCAGCGCTAACTGGGTAATGAAATGTCTGCAAGAAAAAAAGCAAGTTCATTCCCCTTTATTTGTACTGCATTTTGCACCAGCTGGAGCCCCTGAAACAGTCTCCAAGGGCAGTCCCCACGTGGACCTCTTCAAACTGATAGATTTTGATACATCTTCTGGTCAGACGCTCACCCGCTTGAGTTGGGGTCCCTTAGCCCCAGGGGCTTCCAACCTTGGCGACTTTAAGACTCGTGGACTTCAACTCCCAGAATTCCTCAGCCAGCAAGGAGTCTCCAATCTTGGCGACTTTAAGACTCGTGGACTTCAACTCCCAGAATTCCTCAGCCATCAAGGAGTCTCCAACGTGGCGACTTTAAGACTCGTAGACTTCAACTCCCAGAATTCCTCAGCCATCAAGGAGTCTCCAACCTTGGCGACTTTAAGACTTAATAGACTTCAACTCCCAGAATTCCTCAGCCATCAAGGAGTCTCCAACCTTGGTGACTTTAAGACTCGTGGACTTCAACTCCCAGAATTCCTCAGCCAGCAAGGAGTCTCCAACCTTGGCGACTTTAAGACTCGTGGACTTCAACTCCCAGAATTCCTCAGCCATCAAGGAGTCTCCAACGTGGCGACTTTAAGACTCGTAGACTTCAACTCCCAGAATTCCTCAGCCAGCAAGGAGTCTCCAACCTTGGCGACTTTAAGACTTAATAGACTTCAACTCCCAGAATTCCTCAGCCATCAAGGAGTCTCCAACCTTGGTGACTTTAAGACTCGTGGACTTCAACTCCCAGAATTCCTCAGCCAGCAAGGAGTCTCCAACCTTGGCGACTTTAAGACTCGTGGACTTCAACTCCCAGAATTCCTCAGCCAGCAAGGAGTCTCCAACCTTGGCGACGTTTAAGACTCGTGGACTTCAACTCCCAGAATTCCTCAGCCAGCAAGGAGTCTCCAACCTTGGCAACTTTAAGACTTGTGGACTTCAACTCCCAGAATTCCTCAGCCAGCAAGGAGTCTCCAACCTTGGCGACTTTAAGACTCGTGGACTTCAACTCCCAGAATTCCTCAGCCATCAAGGAGTCTCCAACCTTGGCGACTTTAAGACTTAATAGACTTCAACTCCCAGAATTCCTCAGCCATCAAGGAGTCTCCAACCTTGGCGACTTTAAGACTCGTGGACTTCAACTCCCAGAATTCCTCAGCCAGCAAGGAGTCTCCAACCTTATAGACTTCAACTCCAAGGCCAAGGTTGGAGACTTCTTGCTGGCTGAAGAATTCTGGGAGTTGAAGTCTATGAGTCTTAAAAAAGTTGCCAAGGTTGGAGACCCCTGCGTTACCCGTTAACTTTCTGTCTGTCGGCCTAAATCCTGTTTTTCACAGGTTGAAACTGCGAAGAAAGCTGTTTGAGCTTGAAACGCCAGGCTGTTCTTTGCGAAATCTAATCCGGTTAATTTTCAAGATCATTTCTCGGCTGGCATTTATTTTCTTTTGTTCCGCAAAGCAAGTGGCCAAACAGGATTTTGGAGCTGGAAACGGGCCCTCTGCCCTTTAAAAGGAAGCGAGGGCGCACGCTCCTAAGCCAAAAGGACTCAGCTAGGATGGAGCTGCCCGAAATGGCCAAATGGACGGCTTTTAATGCGAGAAAAGAACAGATCCGGTTTTGCTCTTCTCCAGAAACAGGAAAACATACATGAACTTTTTGAGTCTCGGTTTAATACAATACAATAGCAGAGTTGGAAGGGACCTTGGAGGTCTTCTAGTCCAACCCCCTGCCTAGGCAGGAAACCCTACACCGTTTCAGACAAATGGCTATCCAACCTCTTCTTAAAGACTTCCAGTGTTGGGGCATTCACAACTTCTGGAGGCAAGTAGTTCCACTGATTCATTGTTCTCACTGTCAGGAAATCTCTCCTCAGTTCTAAGTTGCTTCTCTCCTTGATTAGTTTCCACCCATTGTTTCTTGTTCTGCCCTCAGGTGCTTTGGAGAAGAGTTTGACTCCCTCTTCTTTGGGGCAACCCCTGAGATATTGGAAGGCTGCTATCATGTCTCCCCTGGTCCTTCTTTTCATTAAACTAGACATCCCCAGTTCCTGCAACCCTTCTTCATACGTTTGATCGATTCGGCTGCAGATAGTCCTCGGCTTAGGACTGCAATGGAGCCCTGTTTTGGCCTGCCAGCTGAGCTGGAAGCAGATTCGGACAGTGAGGAGGTTGGGGAGGAACCTGGGCCAGTCCTGGAGTCTGGGGAGGGTTCTGAGGAGGTCTCTATGTCGGAGGCAGAGAGGGGGCCGTCTGACAATTATCAGCTGCCTTCGGAGTCAGACATCAGTGAGGCAGAGGAACAGCTGGAGTCTGTTCCCATTATGCACATAAGCAGAGTTGCCAGAGGAAGGGAACAGCTAAAGAACAGGGGTCGACTTGGGAGGAAGGCCACAGGTGGACGGTGAATGGCCTCTCCCAGACAAGGAGCAGCAGGGGAGTGGAGCTTGCAGGAGGCCAGTAGTTCATTCCTGCATTCTTGCTGGCATCTGACAGCTCTCGGCCTGGCCACTCGCCAAGCCTGATGAAAGGTGGGTTAATGGTGAACGATCTTGAAAAACTGTGGGAGGGGAAAGACTTAAAACCTATTTTTTCCAACAGGCCGGCCTGGCCTAACTTACATCACGCAGCCCACAGCCTGCAGTTAAATTGTTTTACATTGGTTTTAGGGATATTGTTTTAATGTATTTAAATTTTTAGCACAGGGATATTAATTTAATTCGGCTTTATATTTTGTATATTGTTGTTTATATATGTTTTTTTTAATTGCCTGTGCACCGCCCCGAGTCCCTTTTGGGAAAGGGTGCGGTATATAAATCAAATAAACTATAAACTATAAACTTGGCTGGAGAGGAATTCGCTGTAAATTCAATAAAATGGGTTTCTCGGGGCGAGGACTCGGCTTCGTGCTGCTGGGGAAGCCTAAGTCAGAACAGGCCCCAAATTTCTTTCCTGTTTTTTAAAGAGTTGAAACGCCCATTCATTTAACAGCACTAATAATTTAAAATGATTTTAGAAAACCCAACTTTTTCTCGGTGTATCGGCTTGTCCAAAAGGGTGAGAAAAATTGTGCAGAGTCAGGAAGTGGCTGTGATTGTTAAATTCGCTCCCTCCCCTCCTCTTCTTCCTCTCCCCTCTCCTCTTCTTCCTCCCCCCTCCCCCTCCTCTTCTTCCTCCCCCCTCTTCTTCTTCCTCCCCCCTCCTTCTTCCTCTCCCTCCCTCCCCCCTCCTCTTCTTCCTCTCCCCCACTGCCCCCTCCTCTTCTTCCTCCCCCCCACTCCCCCCTCCTTTTCTTCCTCTCCCTCCCTCCCCCCTCTTCTTCCTCTCCCCCCTCCTCTTCTTCCTCTCCCCCCTCCCCCTCCTCTTCCTCTCCCTCCCTCCCCCCTCTTCTTCTTCCCCCCTCCTCTTCTTCCCCTCCCCCCTCCACCTCCTCTTCTTCCTCCCCGCCCCACTCTCCCTTTGTGGCTGGCTTATCGCCACAATGGAGCCCAAAACTTCTGTTGCCAAGCCAGACGGTTGTTAAGCGAATTTTGTCCCATGTTACGACCTTTTTTTGCCGCAGTTGTTAAGTGAATCACTGCAGGGGTTAAATTAGAAACACGGTTGTTAAGGGAATCTAGCCCCCCCTCCCCCGCTGACTTTGCAGGTTGGAAGGTCGCAAAAGGGGATCAAAAGTGACCCCGGGATGCTTCAACCGTCATAAATGCGAGTCAGCTGCCACACGTCTGAATTTTGATCACCTGACCGCGGGGGGGGGGGGGGCGCTGCAACAGACATAATATGAAAAACAGTCACAAGCCACTTTTTTTCAGTGCTGTTGTAGCTTTGAACGGTCACTAAATGAACAGCCGTAAGTCAAGGACTACCTATAATTTGTTATTCTATGTAATTCCGAAGCAGGTAAAAGAAAAAAAAAAGTCGAGGCTGTCATTTTATTCTGTATTTTACTGCACTGAAATGTACTTTTAAAAAAATCTTTCCACCTTTATCTCACATTTCTCTTCCTTTCTTATGCTTTCCAAGGGCCCTCCTCTTTTTACTTTACTTCTGTATATATTACATTAATATAATTTCAATGAAATTAATTTTAACAACAAAATACACTTCTCGCAGACGTTTCCTGACCCAACTAGGTAACAACCTCAGTGCCAGTGAATGGAATTTGAAGGGGGAGGAAGAGGAGGAGGAGGAGTGTGGGGTCCTTGGTGCTTTGTTGTTTTGGTTGTTTTGTTACATTTTACAACCCAACTACTTAACAATCTCAGGGGCGGAATGGGGTTTGGGGAGAGGAGGAGGAGGACGATGACAACTGTGGGGTCCTGGGTGCTCCCTGAGCTTGGTGGTTTTCTTGTAGGCATTTCACGACCCAACTAGGTAACAACCTCAGTGCTGCAGTGGAGTGAGATTTTTCTCCCTATCTATGTACAAACACCTTGCGCTTGTAAATAACAGGAAACCAACAACAGAAGGAAAAAAAGAGAAGGACATTCATATGCCACCTTCCCTATTTGCACACATGTTCTCCTAGACGCAGCCTCGAAATTGCTTTAGTGTTTAATTTGGACATGCCCGTCTTGGGAAATTAACGCAGGAGCTCCCTTGCAAAAGGCGTACATATGCCATCTAGTGCGCTATACAGAACTAGGTTCAAGTTTTAATTCTAGCATTAATTATTTTCAGGCTGGATATTCTAAAGCAGGGGTCTCCAACCTTTGCAACATTAAGTCTGAAGGACTTCAGCTCCCAGACTTCTCCAGCCAGCTTTTTAAAGCAGGGGTCTCCAACCTTTGCAACTTGAAGTCTGAAGGACTTCAGCTCCCAGACTTCTCCAGCCAGCTTTGCTGGGTCAAATAGAGCAGGGGTCTTTGCTGGCTGGAGAAGTCTGGGAGCAGAAATCCTTGAGACTTAAAGTTACAAAGGTTGGAGACCCCTGTTCTAAAGGACTAAAGATACCACTCCAAAAACTAAGAAGGAAGCCACATTTTAGTTCTATCTATGTCTGCTTCCAAGTGTTTTAACCTTAAGCCTCTTATACAGGCAGCGTTCAAATTATCAAGTTTGTTTAAGCGACCGTTCAAAGCTACAACGGCGTTGGAAAAACCTATGACCGTTTTCCACACTTACGACCGTTGCAGTATTCCCATCCCACCCCACCCTAGTGACGTAATCGAAATTCAGACGCTTGGCAACTGACTGACTGTTTGCTGTTTGTTGCAAGGAGGCAAATTTGCTGGTTGGCGGAGGTAGATATTTTTCCCTTGTTTTCCTCCCCAAAAGCTCGGTGCGTCTTATACTTTGGAGTGTCTTATACTCCGAAAAATACAGTACTATACATAACATTACACATTCTAACCGCTAGTAAAATCATTTAGCACAGAATTAGAAACAAACAGGTATTTTCCCCAGGCCTGATTATAAGAAGGAAAATCTATGAATGTGCAGAAATGGATAGACTGTCTATGGGAATGAAGGAGGGAAGAAACCAAGTGCTATCAAATTTGGAATAGATGCTATTCCTGGCTTGAGAGTAGACGTAAAACCTAGGGTATAAAATTTAAGTCTAATATATAGAACGTAAAAGACATAAGGAGTATCTGAATCCTGTGGCCTAGAGATGGAGCGCTCGCCTCCCAATCAGGAGGTTGTGAGTTCAATCCTAGGTAGAGGCACATGTAGGGTCTCCCGCTTGGGCAGGGGGTTGGACTAGATGACCTGCAAGTCCCTTCCAACTCTGCTCATCTGTTTTTATTTATTTATTTTATTTATTTATTTTATTCGTATTTATATCCCGCACCCATCTCCCACAGAGGGATCCAGGGCGGCGCACAGGAAAATTAAAAAAACAAATACAAATATACAAAATACCCCTAAAAACAACATTAAACTCAACACTGTGCTAAAACATAATTAAAACCCATAAATTAAAACTTTGACAAACTATTGCTTTACCAAAAGTACCAGACATCTTTCATCACTATACAATGACCCTAATATTATTTTTCTTTTGTTAACAAGCATCTAGAATGCAAACGCTACAACTTGCTACCACATTCAGAAAATCTTATACAAACAGCTTTCCTCTACCAACTTATTTTGTGCTTATGTTATGTTAAAGAAGTGTATGATATCGACTTGGTGACACTACATAAATAACATGTTATTATAACTTAAATAGTTTTGGTCGCCACGATGTAGAAAAGACGTGGAGACTCTGGAAAGAGTGCAGAGAAGAGCAACCAAGAGGATTAGGGGACTGGAGGCTAAAACATATGAAGAACGGTTGCAGGAGCTGGGTATGTCTAGTTTGATGAAGAGAAGGACCAGGGGAGACATGATAGCAGTGTTCCGATATCTCAGAGGGCGCCACAAAGAAGAGGGAATCAAACTATTCTCCAAGGCACCTGTGGGCAGGACAAGAAGCAATGGGTGGAAACTAATCAAGGAGATAAGCAACTTAGAACTAAGGAGAAATTTCCTGACAGTGAGAACAATTAACCTCTGGAACAGAAGTTGCCTCCAGAAGTTGTGAATGCCCCAACCCTGGAAGTCTTTAAGAAGATGTTAGATAGCCATTTGTCTGAAATGGTATAAGGTTCCTGCCCACGCAGGGGGTTGGACTAGAAGACCTACAAGGTCCCTTCCAACTCTGCTATTGTATTATTGTATTATTGAATAAATAGGGACATAACTTAGGATAGTGAAATTGAGAGGGAATTTTTGGTAAATAGGATTGTTACGAAAGATATGCAGTCTAACATGGAAAAGCTGTTATAAGTGTACATTTTGTGTGTGTGTGTGTTTTGTCTTTTAAATGTTGGAAAGTTCAATAAATATGATTCAAACACACACACCCCCACACACACACACAAAATGCCTCGCCTGACCTCGGAGAGGGGTGAGAATGGAGGGGAAATAGGGAGGTGGGGGGAAAGCCCCATCATTTTGCAACCTCTTCAGGTTACGCCCTGGTCAGGTAAACAGGTCTCTGCAGAAATATTCAGGCGCCTACTCAGGTGTGGCTAGTCAAAAGTGTTTGTTTGACAAGTGTGGAAAAGAACTGAGCAGGTCCCACCCCATCTGCAGTCTTTCTCCCGTGCGCTTCATAAATCATTTAATTTAAAAAAAAAAAAAACTTCAGCAGCAAAGACAGGCCGTCCTCGACTTACGACGGAGACTTCCGTTGCTAAACGTTGCAGTAGTCTAATCCAACGCCTCCTGCTCAAGCAGGAGACCCTACTACACTATTTGAGATAAATGCTTGTCCAGAATCTCTTCTTGAAAAACTCCAGTGATGGACCACCCACAACTTCTGGTGGCAAGCCGTTCCACTGGTTAATTAACAGAATAACAGAATTGGAAGGGACCTTGGAGGTCTTCTACTCCACCCCCAACCCCCAACCCCGACCTGCTGTTGGCTGGCTGCGGCGAATTGCCATAGACCTGTGGGTAGAGGGGTGGTCTAGGAGGCCTCTAAGGGTCCCTTCCAACTCTGCTATTCTGTTAAAACGTTAAAGAGGCACTGAAAAAAAGTGACTTATGACCGTTTTTTTCACTTTTAAACTTGGAAGACTTAAAATGACTATTGTCAGTTTGAATGTCCACTAATCCACATACATTAAAATGAAATTTCGTTGCATGCAGCTCTCAAAGGGTCACCACCTCTAACATAAACATGACAAAATAGATAGATTGGATGGATGGATGGATGGATGGATGGATGGATGGATGGATGGAGAGAGAGAGAGAGAGAGAGAGAGAGAGAGAGAGAGAGAGATGATAGATATATGATAGATCGATAGAGATAGAGATAGATAGATAGATAGATAGATGATACATAGAGATAGATAGATGATAGATAGATAGAGATAGATAGATAGATAGATGATAGATAGATGATAGAGATAGATAGATGATAGATAGATAGATGATAGATAGATAGATAGATAGATAGATAGATAGATAGATAGATAGATAGATAGATAGATAGATGATAGATAGATAGATGATAGATAGATAGATAGATGATAGATAGATAGATAGATAGATAGATAGATAGATAGATAGATAGATAGATAGATAGATAGATAGATAGATAGATAGATAGATAGATAGATAGATAGATAGATGATGGACGGAACAGAACAGAACAGAACCTAGTTTGGATGTATATATGTGTAACGAATCTTGCGAGTTTCCCATGGCCTAGGGAACAAAGCTGTTCCAGAATCTGGAATTCCTGATAGAAATCCTTCGAAACCTCCTCCCAGAGGGGAGCATCATAAACAGACTGTGGAGTGGGTATGTGGGGTCTCTAACAATGCTTTTGAGCTCTAAGCACATAGCGCTTATGAGCAGTATCCTGAATAACGGGAAGCGAGCTTCCTATCATCTTCTCCACTGTCCTCACCACTCTCTGTAGGGACTTTCTATCTGAGGCACTGCAGCCACCATACCAAACAGGGATGCGGTTTGTTAAAACGCTCTCCATCGTGCCTCTGGTCGTACGTTGAGGATACCTGTAGAAATAACCGCACCACGCAACGGAGAGAAGTTGGACTCTGCGTCGACCTCAACCATTACCCAACCTGACTGGGGAAATTCCAGAAACGCTGGGCTGACAGTTGTTGGAAACAACAACCACAAAAACCCAGCAAGCCTAAACTTATTTTTGACAATGTGAGCGTTACCTTAGTAAATTTATACGGTTTTTGCTTTTTTGGAACAAAAGGTTCGGGATAGTCTTTAAGCTGCCGTATCAATTGGATTACAACCACCTGCCCTGCAGCCCAGATCGGATGACAACCTCCCTTACAACAAGGTGTAAAGAAAGCAGGGATGATTAATCCGTGTTTATGCAGTACCACTTTCCATCTTTTGTGTCTTCGGAGACAGCCCTGGGCCAAGCAATCTCGGGGGGAAAGAATTTCTCACCTCAATCCAACCGCCTCTTGAGTCGTTGGTCTACCCACCCACCCAAAAAAAACCCTGAATGGAAATTTCATCCCCTCCGCTGCTCACCTTTGAGGTCGCCGTTGAAGTTCACCAGCAGAAGGTTGTTCCTCCAGTCAAAGGTGGAGAGCAGGTGAAGGAAGCGAAGGAAGCCCACCTGGGGAGAACTGGGGCAGAGGGGGAGGAAAACAATTGGAAGCAGGTGAGAAGTATTGTACTTCAACATCAGGTGGAAAGAAGCCACTAACAACGGAGGAAAGGAAGGAAGAGCTCTGAGCTGCAAGTAAAAAAAAAAAGCAAACAGTAGAGTAGAATAGAATAGAATAGAATAGAATAGAATAGAATAACAGAGTTGGAAGAGACCTTCGGCCGATTCGCTCCCACAGAGAGGGACTTCTCCGGGTGCCGTCCACTAGGCAATGCCAGCGGGCGACTCCCAGGGGAAGGGCCTTCTCTGTGGCGGGCCCTACCCTCTGGAACGACCTACCCCCAAAACTTAGATCCATCACGGACCTCCGCTCCTTCCGCCAGCAATTAAAAACTTACCTTTTCCAACAGGCCGGCCTGGCCTAACCTACTGTACTTAGCCTTGGTTAATAGAGAAATTTTATATTGGGTTTTATGGTAATTTTAACGGAAAGATTTTAGCAGTTAGATAGTTTAATATAGTTTTAAATATTTATGTAATTTATTGTGATATATTGTGTTTTTTATATTTCCTGTGCACCGCCCCGAGTCCCTTCGGGGAGAGGGGGGCGGTTAATAAGTCGAAGTAAAGTAAAGTAAGTTGTAGTCTAACCCCCTCCCTAGGCAGGAAGCCCTACACCAGACAAATGGTTCTCCAACATTGATTTGCGCATGCGCGAAATGGAGGTCGCGCCGCGAAGCATGGCTTGAAGCCAGGGGGTCGTTTGTACCCAGGAGGACGTTGCCAGCCCTCGTCGGTCATCTCCGAGGGCTGGCCCAGCAAGAGGACACCCCTGCCGCCATTCCGGGCCGCTCGGAAATGAAGAGCGAGCCCTGGGAATGACGACAGGATGAAGAGCAGGGCAGAGCGGGCCCGAATCGGCCTTTGCGGCCTGGAGCGTCCCGGCGCGGCTGGAGGTAGGAAGCAGGCCGCGAAGCCAGGACGCGGAAGAAACAGACTTGCCGGGCCATGTCGGGTCGGGAGGATTACCATCAGACCGCAAGGCCTGCGCTGGGCCTTGCGGCCCAATAACCCGATCCCGACCTGCGTTGTTTTTCACCTGATTCCAGCCGACCTGAGGCTGGAGGCTGGAGGCGGAGACGGCTGGTGTGCTTTATGGATTGTTGTTTGTGGATGGATTGCTGATGGAATGGAGATGGAGCTGGTGCTGGAGGAGCGGAGAAGGTGAGAGGATGTTAGAGGAAGATTGGATGGAGCGTGGAGTGTGGAATGAGGAATGGAGGAACGAGGAGAAGGAAAGAAGGAAAGTGGTGGAAGAAGGAGGAGGAGATGGAAGTGGCGAAGGAGTGGGGAAGGAGTTGGTTACTGAGATGGAAGAAGAGGGAGAATGATGGACTGTTACAGTGAGATGGATGAGGAAGCCATGCAGCCGGGCCGTTGGTGGATCGTGGCCGAAGATGACCCAGGAACACCTCAAAGTGTGTGCCTTGGACTTGAGGAGTAAACCGTGGCAGCACATGGCAGCATTTTACATCAGGCCGCACGAGGGACCATCTAGTCGTGCGGCACTAAGTGCGGACTGAGACCTGTGTTGCCAAGAAGACAGATGGATGGGGTGGTGTTAAGACTGAACTGTGATCCCCCCCCCACCAGAAAGATCTAAGTCTGACTGTCCGAACGGTTTTCCCCTCTACTTTTTTAGAACTGAATCCATTTGCACAATTTTACCACTTGTCACTTTACTTGCCCTGAACTCTATTGTGAACTTGCTCCATGGCCCCTGGGTTGGATGACCTCCATGTTTTTAGCAGTGTATTCTAGGTGTGATCTCCTTTGCCTGCGGGAGGCCCCCCTCTCGCAGGCCTGGCCCTCCTGTTTAACACGGGCCCACCTCGAAGATGGACTGATAGCTCCTGAGAGGTGGGCGAAGCGCAAATTAAGGGGGTTTTTATTTAAATTGTTAATTCGGATTTTAGGGGGTCCCAGGGTGGGGGGGGGAAATAGTCCTGGGAGGGAACGGCAAACGAGTGGGCCGGCCGGCGGAAGAAGGGTAACGGAGGGAGGGGAAGGGGGGGGGCATTTCCACTGAGGCGTTTTCCATCGATCTGGTCTTGGGGAGGGGCAGGGGCGGTGGGAGGCGGAATAGGTGTCATCGGTTGGAAGACCGTGGCCGCTGGACACAGGCGGTCACGCGCTCCAACTCTCCGTCCTCCCATCGCAGACTAGGTGGGCAGGAATCACAGACCCGGGGCCCTAGGCTGATGCTGTGCAACGCCAGGTCCGTGGTTCAGAAAGCCCCCCTCATTCATGACCTAGTGTCAGAGGGGGACCCGGACCTGGTGGGTATAACGGAAACCTGGTTGGGCCACGAAGGGGGTCTACCCCTCGTGGACATGTGCCCACCAGGTTACCGTGCCTTCCATCAGCCTAGGGCCCTAGGGAGGGGTGGGGGAGTGGCGATTATCATAAAGGAAGGTCTTGAGCCGAAGGAGACCACAGTCCCTCAGACAACCGGATGTGAATCTCTCTGCGTGAGATGGGGCCTAGGGAGGCAGCTGGGCGTGTTAGTTGTATACCTGGCTCCTCGCTATGCAACAACAGCCTTGCCCGAGCTCCTAGAGGTGATAGCCGATGCGGCAGTTGAGACCCCCAGACTGGTAGTCATGGGGGACTTTAACTTGCCGTCGGCGGGCGAAGCCTCTGGAGCAGCTCGGGAGTTCATGGCCTCCATGACGGCCATGGACCTGACCCAGGTAGTTTTAGGCCCCACTCACGAGGGGGGAAACACGCTGGATATGATCTTTGTCTCGGGACAGTGGAGTTGTGATCTGGGAATAGGGGATTTAGTCATCACTCCCTTGTCATGGACAGATCACGCTCTCCTCCGGCTGGACTTTCCAATCGCTTCACCTCACCGCGGGGAGGCGGAACCGGATACTCCTATATGGCTCCGCCCCAGGCTTCTAATGGACCCGGAAAGGTTCCAGAGGGAGCTTGGGCCAATTCCTGTGACCCTGCCCCGCGACTCGACTGAGGACCTAGTGGCCGCATGGTTAAGTGCGGCCGCGGGGGCCTTGGACCGAGTCGCGCCCTTGCGGCCTCTCTTGCGGCGACGAATCACCCAGGCTCCTTGGTTTACTGAGGAGCTCCGGGGGATGAAACGCCACAAGAGACGCCTAGAGAGCAGATGGAGATCCTCTCGCTCCGAAGCCGACCGAACACTAGTGAGAACCCCTTATTAGGGCTTACTTAGTGGCGATAAAGGTCGCCAAACGTGAGTATTGTGCCACCCTAATTGCATCCGCAGATAACCGCCCTGCCACCCTGTTTGGGGTGACCCGCTCCCTCCTTCACCAGAGGCCGCGGGAAGCCCCTCTACAAGGGCGAGCAGAGGAATTTGGGATTTATCTGCAGGAGAAAATCACTCGGATTCGGAATGAGCTACCCTCCATCGACAGTGGCCCTGTGGGACTGTCCGAGACTAGTCTTGAGGTTCCATCTTGGGAGGAGTTTGACTTTGTTACCACCGAGGATATGGACAGGTTGTCAAGGAAACTTAGGGCGACCACATGTTTATTGGACCCGTGTCCCTCCTGGCTTGTACTGGCATCCTGGGAGACGACACGAGGCTGGCTCCAGGGCATTGTCAACGCATCTTTGAGTGAGGGGTCCTTACCCTCCGTCTTGAAAGAGGCGGTGGTGAGGCCCCTCCTCAAGAAGCCGTCCCTGGACCCAGCTTTATTAGAGAACTATCGTCCGGTCTCCAACCTTCACTTTCTGGTGAAGGTTGTTGAGAGTGTGGTAGCCCAACAGTTTCCGCGACACCTGGAGGAAGTTGATTATCTAGACCCGCGCCAGTCCGGCTTCCGACCCGGTCACAGTACCGAGACGGCATTGGTCGCGTTGGTTGATGATCTCTGGAGGGCGCGGGATAGAGGTTATTCCTCTATCCTAGTCCTGTTAGACCTCTCAGCGGCTTTTGATACCATCGACCATGGTATCCTATTGCACCGACTGGGGGGGTTGGGGCTGGGAGGCACCGTGCTGCAGTGGTTCTCATCCTACCTCTCTGGTCGGTCGCAATATGTGTTGACGGGAGGGCAGAGGTCGACCTCGAGGCCCCTCTTATGTGGGGTTCCTCAGGGGTCGGTCCTCTCGCCCCTCCTTTTCAACACATATATGAAGCCGCTGGGTGAGATCATCCGTGGTTTTGGGGTGGAGTACCATCTGTACGCTGATGACACTCAGTTGTACATATCCACCCCAGACCACCCCAACGATGCCGTCGAAGTGCTGTCCCGGTGTTTGGAGGCCGTACGGATCTGGATGGGTGGTAACAAACTCAGGCTCAACCCGGCCAAGACTGAGTGGCTGTGGTTTCCGGCACCCCGGTTCAGCCAGATTACTCCAACTCTGGCCATTGGGGGCGAAACACTGGCCCCCGTGGAGAGGGCGCGCAATTTGGGTGTCCTCCTGGATTCCCGGCTGTCTATGGAGGACCATGTGGCGGCCGTGGCCAGGGGGGCGTTTCATCAGGTACGCCTGATGCGCCAATTGCGCCCCTTACTGGACCGGGCTGCCCTTCGCACAGTCACTCAAGCTCTTGTGACGTCCCGTCTCGACTACTGTAATGCTCTCTACATGGGGCTTCCCTTGAGGTGCACTCGAAAGCTACAGCTAGTCCAAAACGCAGCCGCGCGGGTAATCACGGGAGCTACCAGAAGCTCCCATATAACACCAATCCTGCGCGAGCTGCATTGGCTTCCTGTGGTCTTTCGGGTGCGCTTCAAGGTCTTGACGACCATCTTTAAAGCGCTCCATGGCTCGGGGCCTAGTTATATGCGAGACCGTCTCGTGCCCCATACATCCCTTAGACCGATACGCTCCCACAGAGAGGGCCTTCTCAGGGTGCCGTCGGCCGGACAATGCCGACTGGCGACACCCAGGGGAAGAGCCGCCTCTGTGGCGGGCCCTGCCCTTTGGAACGACCTACCCCCTGAACTCCGGACCATCACCGACCTCCGCCTCTTCCGCCAATGTCTAAAGACATACTTTTTTCATCAAGCCGGCCTAGCCTAACCTCCCATGGGGACTTTAGAAAAGTTTTAAATTGGGTTTTAATTAATAATTGGTTTTAGCACAGGTTTGGGATCTAATATATATTTTAAATTATTTATGTTCTATTTTTGTCTGTTTTTTAAATCTCCTGTGCACCGCCCTGGGTCCTTTGTGGAGAAGGGCGGGATATAAATGTAATAAAATAAATAAAATAAATAACATCATCTTAAAAACTTCCAGTGTTGGAGCATTCACAATTTCTGGAGGCCAGTTGTTACACTGATTAATTGTTTTAACTATAAAGGAAATGTATCCTTAGTTCTAAGTTGCTTCTCTCCTTGATTAGTTTCCACCCATTGCTTCTTGTCCTGCCCTCAGGTGCCTTGGAGAATAGTTTGACTCCCTCTTCTTTGTGGCAACCCCTGAGATACTGGAAGACTGCTATCATGTCTCCCCTGGTCCTTCTTTTCATTAAACTAGACATACCCAGTTCCTGCAACCGTTCTTCGTGTGTTTTAGTCTCCAGTCCCCTAATCCTCTTTGTTGCTCTTCTCTGCACTCTTTCCAGAGTCTCCACATCTTTTCTACATTGTGGTGACCAAAACTGGATGCAGAATTCCAAGTGGATGCAAATCACAAGTCCTCCATTCAGAATAGAGCTGGAAGGGATCTTGGAGGTCTTCTAGTCCAACCCCTTGCTCAAGCAGGAGACTTGGATACCATTTTAGAGAGGTGACTGTCCAATCTCTTCTTGAAAGCCTCCAGTGATGGAGCACCCACAAGCTCTGGAGACAAGCCATTCCACTGATCAATTAACAGAATAACAGAGTTGGAAGGGACCTTGGAGGTCTTCTAGCCCAACCCCCTGCTCAAGCAAGACACCCGATACCACTTCAGGTAGGTGGCTGTCCAGTCTTTTCTTGAAAACATCCAGTGTTTTCAACTGCAGTGATTCACTTAACAACAGTGGCAAGAAAGATCGTAAAATGGGGCAAGACTCACTTAAAAAATGTCTCGCTTTAGCAACATAAATTTTAGGGGTCAACTGTGATCATAAGTAAGTCTAGTGACAGGGCTCCAAATAGCCTCCAAAATTAAATCAGAGTCCCAGGCAAAGGATTCCTCAAAGTTCCCATTGATGAAGAGAGCCATCTTGGCCCATCTGGGGAAACCCCAATCTGGAAGCTTTCCAGTTCCCCCCACCCAGTTGAAAGTTCAAGATCTTGCCCCCCCCCCCCATCCCATGGTCCCATCTCCCACTGCCACGAAGACAGAGTCCACCCATCCAGTTCTGGCCAAGTGCAGAGACAAAGATGACCTTGAGTTTCTAAGAAGAATGTTATTATGGCTGCATATTACCCAACTCCATACAATCCTCCCTCCCATTTTCCCACAATAGGCCTGAAGGAAAGATGGCTTGCAGGCATGACATCTAGGACTGCCTGTAGTAAAATTTACCAGGAGAAAAGAAGGCTACCTATTTCCTAAAGATTTTTTAACAACTATAGGTTAATTAACACAGTTCTCCTACTATGCTAATTAATTGTATATCTATTGTATATTTATGGTTTTTTAGTTTCCCTGTGCACCGCTCCGAGTCCCTACGGGGAGAGGGAGCGGTCAAGAAATTAAATTATTATTATTATTATTATTATTATTATTATTATTATTATTATTATTATTAATTGCATTGTTCGACACGGAAAAGCACAAGAGATTCTCTGCAGAATACAAGCAGTCCTCAACTTACGACCACAATTGAATCCAATATTTCTGTTTCTAAGTGAGACATTGGTGAAGTGAGCTCTGCCCCATTTAACAACCTTTCTTGCCACAGCTGCTAAGTGGATCACTGCAATTGACATGTTAGTAACCCGGTTGTTAAATGAATCTGGCTTCCCCATGAACTTTGCTCGCCAGAAGATCGCCTGACCTTCGGACACAGCAACAGTCATAAGTATGAATCAGTTGCCAAGCATCTGAATTTTGATCCCGTGATCAACGGGGCTGCTACAAAGATCATAAGTGTGAAAAATGATCCTAAATTATTATTTTTTTCAGTGTAACCTTTGTAACTTTGAACGGTCATTAAATGAACTGTATTCAGTTTTGGTCACCACGATGTAGAAAAGATGTGGAGACTCTAGAAAGAGAGCAGAGAAGAGCAACAAAGATGATTAAGGGACTGGAGGATGAAACATATGAAGAACAGTTGCAGGAACTGGGTCTGTCTAGTTTAATGAAAAGAAGGACTAGGGGAGACATGATAGCAGTGTTCCAATATCTCAGGGGCTGCCCCAAAGAAGAGGGAGTCAAGCTATTCTCCAAGGCACCTGAAGGCAGGACAAGAAGCAATGGGTGGAAACTAATCAAGGAGAGAAGCAACTTAGAACTGAGGAGGAATTTCCTGACAGTGAGAACAATTAATCAGTGGAACAGAAGTTGCCTCCAGAAGTTGTGAATGGCCCAACACTGCAAGTCTTTAAGAAGATGTTGGATAGCCATTTGTCTGAAATGGTATAGGGTTTCCTGTCTAGGCACGGGGTTGGACTAGATGACCTCCAAGGTCCCTTCCAGCTCTGTTATTCTTCCTTCCTTCCTTCCTTATCACTGCAAGTCTTTAAGAAGATGTTGGAAGCCATTTGTCTGAAATGGTATAGGGTTTCCTGCCTAGGCAGGGGGTTGGACTAGATGACCTCCAAGGTCCCTTCCAGCTCTGTTATTCTTCCTTCCTTCCTTCCTTCCTTATCACTGCAAGTCTTCAAGAAGATGTTGGATAGCCATTTGTCTGAAATGGTATAGGGTTTCCTGCCTAGGCAGGGAGTTGGACTAGATGACCTCCAAGGTCCCTTCCAACTCTGCTATTGCATTGTATAGTATTATAACTGTTGTTAAGTCAAGGACTGCCTCTGATGCTAATTTTGCCAGTGGTGGAACAGCAGTTTTTAAGGATTAGCATTTGCCTGCTGCTTTTATCACCTCCTAGACATAGTATGTGACTCCTCGAATTTTGTAATTGCAGACAGACACGATGAGGGGAAAAAACAATATTTTGCTTTGCACACTGCAGTTCACCTGTTTTGTGAGACAGACTTGCCAGACAGCGCTATATCCAAGTGGGATCAAAATGAATCATAAATCCCAAGGCGTATTAACATTTGGAAAAGAGGGATTCAAGATACTTCTGGCACGAGAAAATCCCCAAGATGCTTTTCCAGGAGGCAACTGGACTTTCTTGAAAGACATTTTGCTTCTCATCCAAGAAGCTTCTTCAGCTCTGACTGGATGGATGGCAGGAAGGATTTGATATTCCTTGCAGACAACTGGTCGTTTGCATCCTTTTTAGAGAGTCGCTGAGGCCACTTGGAGATCTGTCTATGTCCTCAGGGTCGTTTGCCTCCTTTTGCATCGAATGGGGTGGGAGTAGGAAGGGATTTCCAGAGAAAGAAAATGGCAGGCTAAAGGAACCCTTTGCACCACTCAGGAGACCCTGAGGACACAGATCAACCTCCAAGTGGCCTCAAGGACCCTCTCAAAGGATGCAAAGGACCAGCGGTCTGCAAGGAGTAGAAATCCTTCCATTCCTCACTATCCTGTCACAGCTGAAGAAGCTTCTTGGATGAGAAGCGAAACATCTTCAAAAGAAAGTCCAAAAGCATCTTTGGGACAACTAGGATCTTGGATGACTGAGAATCTCTATAGTACAAAGACAAGAGGAAAATTAGTAAGTGAAGGATTTCCTTGTGATTGGTTTAATTATTACAGACTTTTTCAAATTTTGATTTAAAAAAAAATTTGGTTTCACAGGAACTAAATCTTTTTTTTCCAAAGAATTTTTAACTTTTTAATTCTCTTACCATTTTAAGTATATATTCACCTAATTGTTATTCTTCTTTACATTTATCATTCTTATACATTTATGATTCCATTTAATAAGTTATAATGTTAACTTTTAATATTAACTTTTTAGCTTTTGTATATTTGTTTTTATTCTGGCTGTACGCTCTACTCCCTGAGTCCTTCGGGAGTAGGGCGGTATAAAAAAACCAATAAACTAAACTAATAAACTAAACTAAACTAATAATATATAATTTGGGTTGCATTATTTACCATCCCTTCCACCTGTTGTAACACTACCTTATTTTCCCTTTCTTTTCTCCCTCCCTACATTCTCTACTTTCTTCCTCCCTCCTCTCCTGCTCCTTCATTCTTCCCTTAACTCTCCCCTACTCCTACTCTTCCCCTTCCTACCCTCTCTCCTTCTCTTCCTCTCCCTTCCATCCTCCTCTTCTCCTTACCTCTTTCTTCTTTCCCCCATCTTCCTTTCATTCTCTCCTCCTCTCTCCCTTTCTTTTTCTATTATTGTTGGTGAATATTCAAAACTCAGTTTATGTTTCCTTGGGATGGTATGTAATACAATACAATAGCAGAGTTGGAAGGGACCTTGGAGGTCTTCTAGTCCAATCCCCTGCGTGGGCAGGAACCTTATACCATTTCAGACAAATGGCTATCTAACATCTTCTTCAAGACTTCCAGGGTTGGGGCATTCACAACTTCTGGAGGCAAGCTATTCCTGCGCATGCGCGACATGGCGGTCGCGTTCTGAGACTGGGGAGAAGCCCGGGGGCAGTTTCACCCCCAGGAAGATGTCGCCAGCCCTCCTTACCATCAGCGAGGGCTGGTTTTGAAGGTCCGAATTTCCCGTCGTCGCGCCAAGCCGCCCGGAGCTGAAGGGCGAGCCATATGGCGACGACGGAGAGCAAAAGAAGACAGCGGGAGAGGCGACTCGGCAGGTCGGCAGGTCGGCGGCCTGGAGCGTCCCAGCGCGGCCTAGAGCGTCCCAGCGCGGCCAGCCCTCTTTGCCATCAGTGAGGGCTGGCTTGGAGGCCCGAATCTCCCGTCGTCGCGCTGAGCCGCCCAGGGCTGAAGGGCGAGCTATGCGGCGACGACGGAGAGGTATCAACTACGGGAGAGGCGACTCGGCCTGTCGGCGGCCTAGAGCGTCCCGGCGCGGCCGGAAAGAAGGAAGGTAGGCCGCAAAGCCGGGACGCGGAAGAAGATCTGTCGGCTGCCAGATGGAGCCAGGCCAGGAGAGCTGCCATCAGGCCACACGATCAGTGGCAGATCGTGCGGTCCTACCCTGGCCTGTGCCCGGATGACGAGGCTGCTCATAAGGGAGGTTGGTTGGTGTGAAAGAAGGTCTGGAGGTCTGGAAGATGGTGTTGGAGAAGTTGGAGGAAGGAGAAGGAGAGAGATGGAGAGAGATGGAGAGAGATGGAGAGGAGGAGAGAGGAGAGAGAAGAAAGAGAGAGAATGAGAAGGATGGAAGGAAGTTGAGAGCGATGGATTACTGTGATGGAGATGTGATGGAGATGGGAAGGAGCTGGAGTTGGTGGAACTGAAAGAAGGAGAAGGAGAACGATGATGAGATGGTGAGAGTGTTGAGATGGAGCTGAGTTGATAAATTGAAAGTTGAATTGAACGTTGGAGGAGAAAGAGAATGGAGAGTGGAGAAGATCGTGATATGTTGGATTGAGCAGCCAGACGTGGAACAGCATGGAACAGCTGCAGCCGGTTTGTAAAATGGAGGACTTGGCCGAGGACGACCCGGGAAGATCTGGAACATCTTGGAGTGAGTGCCCGGGACTGGAGGAGGTTAGCCGATAACATCTGTGCCATTAGAGGGCAGTATTTTCATCAGGCCGCATGATGGACTAATTAGCCATGCGGCACTAGATACGAACTAATCCCCTTTTGGCCGGAGAGACAGATGGATGGGGCCTGTAATGGGACTGAATTTCGATCTCCCCATCCATAAGATCCTGGATTATCTTGACTTTACCCCCCATCCGGAAAATATCTTTGCACTTAGCCACTTTATTTTGCTTTCGGACTTATGTTATGCTTTGCCTTCCTGGACTTGGGCTGCCTTAGGGAGCTTTTTACCATGTACTCTAGACGCGACCTCCTGAGCCTGCGGGAGTCTCCCCTCTCGCAGGCCTGGCCCTCCTGTTTAACACGGGCCCGCCTCGATGACGGACTGATTAATCCTGAGAGGTGGGCGAAGCGCAGGTTGAGGGGTTTTTTAGGGAGGTTTTTAATTAGGCTTTTAGGGGGTTCCAGGGAGGAGGGGAAAAATAGTCCAGGGAGGGGACAGCAAATGAGGCCGGCGGGCGGAAGTAGGAAAACGGAGGAAGGGAGGGGGGGGTCATTTCCACGGTAGCTCTTTCCATCGATTCGGTCTGGGGGAGGGGCAGGGGCGGAGGGAGACGAAATGGGTACCATCAGTTGGAAGACCGTGGCCGCTGGATCCAGGCGGTCACGTGCTCCAACTCTCCGTTCTCCCATCGCAGACTAGGTGGGCAGGAATCACAGGCCCAGGGCCCGAAGCTGATGTTATGCAACGCCAGGTCTGTGGTTCAAAAATCCCCCCTCATTCGTGACCTTGTGTCAGAGGGGGACCCGGACCTGGTGGGTATAACGGAAACCTGGTTGGGCCACGAGGGGGGTATGCCCCTCGTGGACATGTGCCCACCAGGTTACCGTGCTTTTCATCAGCCTAGGGCCCTAGGGAGGGGTGGGGGGGGTGGCGATTATCGTAAAGGAAGGTCTTGAGCCAAAGGAGACCTCTGTCCCCCAGACAACCGGGTGTGAATCTCTCTGTGTGAGATGGGGCCTAGGAAGGCAGTTGGGCATATTAGTTGTATACCTGGCTCCTCGCTATGCAACAACAGCCCTGCCCGAGCTCCTAGAGGTGATAGCCGAGGCGGCAGTTGAGACCCCCAGACTGGTAGTCATGGGGGACTTTAACTTGCCGTCGGCAGGCGAAGCCTCTGGAGCAGCTCGGGAGTTCATGGCTTCCATGACGGCCATGGACCTGACCCAAGTAGTTTTAGGCCCCACTCACGAGGGGGGGAACACACTGGATCTCATCTTTGTCTCGGGACAGTGGAGCCGTGATCTTGGAATAGGGGATCTAGTCATTACTCCCTTGTCATGGACGGATCACGCTCTCCTTCGGCTGGACTTTCCAATCGCTGCACCCCACCGCGGGGAGGCGGAACCGGACACTCCTATATGGTTCCGCCCCAGGCTTCTAATGGACCCGGAAAGGTTCCAGAGGGAGCTTGGGCCAATTCCTGTGACCCTGCCCCGCGACTCGACTGAGGACCTAGTGGCCGCATGGTTAAGTGCGGCCACGGGGGCCTTGGACCGAGTTGCGCCCTTGCGGCCTCTCTTGCGGCGACGAATCACCCGGGCTCCTTGGTTCACTGAGGAGCTCCGGGGGATGAAACGCCACAAGAGATGCCTAGAGAGTAGATGGAGATCCTCTCGCTCCGAAGCCGACCGAACACTAGTGAGAACCCATATTAGGGCTTATTTAGTGGCGATAAGAGTGGCCAAACGGGAGTATTGTGCCACCCTTATTGCATCCGCAGATAACCGCCCTGCCGCCCTGTTTGGGGTGACCCGCTCCCTCCTTCACCAGAGGCCGCGGGAAGCCCCTCTGCAAGGGCGAGCAGAGGAATTTGGGATTTATCTGCAGGAGAAAATCACTTGGATTCGGAATGAGCTACCCTCCATCGACAGTGGTCCTGTGGGACTGTCCGAGGCTAGTCTTGAGGCTCCTTCTTGGGAGGAGTTTGACTTTGTTACCACCGAGGATATGGACAGGTTGTCAAGGAAACTTAGGGCGACCACATGTTTATTGGACCCGTGTCCCTCCTGGCTTGTACTGGCATCCTGGGAGACGACACGAGGCTGGCTCCAGGGCATTATCAACGCATCTTTGAGTGAGGGGTCCTTACCTGCCGTCTTGAAAGAGGCGGTAGTGAGGCCCCTCCTCAAGAAGCCGTCCCTGGACCCAGCTTTACTAGAGAACTATCGTCCGGTCTCCAACCTTCACTTTTTAGTGAAGGTTGTCGAGAGTGTGGTGGCCCAACAGTTTCCGCGACACCTGGAGGAAGTTGATTATCTAGACCCGCGCCAGTCCGGCTTCCGGCCCGGTCACAGTACTGAGACGGCATTGGTCGCGTTGGTCGATGATCTCTGGAGGGCGCGGGATAGAGGGTATTCCTCTATCCTAGTCCTATTAGACCTCTCGGCGGCTTTTGATACCATCGACCATGGTATCCTATTGCACCGACTGGGGGGGTTGGGGCTGGGAGGCACCGTTCTGCGGTGGTTCTCGTCCTACCTCTCTGGTCGGTCGCAATATGTGTTGACGGGAGGGCAGAGGTCGACCTCGAGGCCTCTCCTATGTGGGGTTCCTCAGGGGTCGGTCCTCTCGCCCCTCCTTTTCAACACATATATGAAGCCGCTGGGTGAGATCATCCGTGGTTTTGGGGTGGAATACCATCTGTACGCTGATGACACTCAGTTGTACATATCCACCCCAAACCACCCCAACGATGCCGCCGAAGTGCTGTCCCGGTGTCTGGAAGCCGTACGGATCTGGATGGGTGGTAACAAACTCAAACTCAACCCTGCCAAGACTGAGTGGCTGTGGTTTCCGGCACCCCGGTTCAGCCAGATCACTCCAACTCTGGCCATTGGGGGCGAAACACTGGCCCCCGTGGAGAGGGCGCGCAATTTGGGTGTCCTCCTGGATTCCCGGCTGTCCATGGAGGACCATGTGGCAGCCGTGGCCAGGGGGGCGTTCCATCAGGTTCGCCTGATGCGCCAACTGCGCCCCTTACTGGACCGGGCTGCCCTACGCACAGTCACTCAAGCACTCGTGACGTCCCGACTCGACTACTGTAATACTCTCTACATGGGGCTTCCCTTGAGGTGCACTCGAAAGCTACAGCTAGTCCAAAACGCAGCCGCGCGGGTGATTATGGGAGCCACTAGATGCTCCCACATAACACCGATCCTGCGCGAGCTGCATTGGCTTCCTGTGGCCTTTCGAGTGCGCTTCAAGGTTTTGACTACCATCTTTAAAGCGCTCCATGGCTCGGGACCTAGTTATATGCGAGACCGCCTCCTGCCCCATACATCCCTCAGACCAATCCGCGACACCCAGGGGAAGAGCCTTCTCTGTGGCGGGGCCAGCCCTTTGGAATGACCTACCCCCTGAATTACGTACCATCACCGACCTCCGCCTCTTCCGCCAATGTCTTAAGACATATCTGTTTCAACAAGCCGGCCTAGCCTAACCTCCCTTGGGGACTTAAGATAGTTTTAAATTGGGTTTTAAAATTTGGTTTTAGCGCAGGATGGGGTTATTTAAGTTTTTTAAATTATATTTATTGTATTTGTGTATGTTTTTTAAATTCCTGTGCGCCGCCCTGGGTCCTCTGTGGAGAAGGGCGGGGTATAAATTTAAATAAATAAAATAAATAAATAAGCTGTTCCAGAGGTTAATTGTTCTAACTGTCAGGAAATTTCTCCTTAGTTCTAAGTTGCTTCTCTCCTTGATTAGTTTCCACCCATTGCTTCTTGTCCTGCCCCCAGGTGCCTTGGAGAATAGTTTGACTCCCTCTTCTTTGTGGCACCCTCTGAGATAGACTGCTACCATGTCTCCCCTGGTCCTTCTTTTTATTCAACTAGACACACCCAGTTCCTGCAACCGTTCTTCATATGTTTTAGCCTCCAGTCCCCTAATCATCTTGGTTGCTCTTCTCTGCACTCTTTCCAGACTGCACTATTTCCCCCAACCCAAATATAATTTAGTATAATTTGTTATTCCCTTACCTTCTAAATCTAAATCTGAACTGGACGCTAATTTATGTTCCGGTAATGACCACTTGATTTCTAAAGTATATAAAATGTAACTCAAGAGGAATACGTTAAAGAATATATGGTAAAACAGGCAAAACATTTTGGGTGTAATATAATGTTGGACAAATGGGAGACGGTACGGACGAATGGACTAAAAGTTACATTATATTATAGTTTGAAATAAAACTTTTATCGCTGGTACTTGACCCCAGATAGATTAATGAAAAGATCTAAAGGGATTTCTAACATGTGCTGGAAATGTAGTCGAAATCCAGGTTCAATTTATCCTATGTCAAGGTTCGGCAAACTCATTAGTCAAAACAGCCAAATATCAACAATACCTCGATTGAAATTACTTTTGAGAGCCGGAAGGTGTGGCCTGTTTTGTGGGAGTGGTTCAGCAGTCATGTGACCGGTGTGCATGGCCAACTTGGAAACTGTGGTGAAACTCACTTAACAACGGTCTTGCTTAGCAACCAAACTTTTGGGCTCAATTGTGGTCATAAGTTCTCTCATCTCTCTCCAACTTTCTTTCTTTTCTTTCTCTTTCTCTCTCTTTCTGTTTTTCTCTGTCTCTCTGAGTCTGTCTGTCTGTCTATCTGTCTGTCTCTCTCTGTGGCTCTTTATCGCTCCCTCCCTCTCTGTCTCTTTCTGTCATTCTCTGTGTCTGTCTCTCTGTCTCTCTCCCCTCCCTTCTTCTCTGTCTGTCTGTCTGTCTGTCTCTGTGGCTCTTTGTCTCCTTCCCTCCCTCCCTCCCTCCCTCCCTCCCTCTGTTTCTCCCTCCCTCCTTCCCCTCTGTCTCTCTCTCTCTCTGTATCTGTCAGACTCTGATTCCCTCCGTCCATCTCTCTCTCGCTCTGTGCCTCTCTCTGTCTGTCACTGTCCACAAAATACCGCGTGGAGGAGCGGCGGGCTCTGTGGTGACGGCGAGGCCTTCCGCTGGGGGAGGGGTGTCCCCTTCACGTTCCTCGTCTCCCCGGATGCCGCCTGGAACCATCCGCAGCCGCGCAGACTTGCCGCTTTTCCACGCCGTGCAAAAGATAGGCGCGTGCAATTACAACGCAAGTTTCCACCGCTACGAACTCTCCAAGATTGTAATTGGGCGGGGCATGCGCCGCCTATCTTTTGCACGGCGTGGAAAAGCGGCAAGTCTCTGCGCGGCTGCGCATGGCTCCGGACACCATCCGGGGAGATGAGGAACGTGAAGGGGACAGCCCCTGCCCCCGCGGAAGGCCTCGCCGTCACCACAGAGCGCGCGAGACAGTGACAGAGAGAGAGAGAGGCGGAGGGAGGGAGGGAATCAGAGAGAGACTGAAGAGCCACATTCAAGAGGCCAAAGAGCCACATGCGGCTCGTGAGCCGCAGTTTGCCGACCACTGTCCTATGTGGTCTTGCAAATATACTGGATAAACGCGAACAATGACAGTCTGCAGAGATTCTCAGCCATGCAGGTCCTGGTTGTCCCCAAAGTGCTTTTTCAGGAGGTCTTTTGAAGACGTTTTGCTTCTCCTCCAAGAAGCTTCTTCCGCTCTGACTGGATGGTGGGAAAGGGAAGGATTGATCCTCCTTGCAGGCAGCTGGTCATTTGCATCCTTTGAGAGGCTCATCGAGGCCACCTGGAGGTTTATCTGTGTCCTCGGGGTCACCTGAGTGGTGCAAAGGGTTCCTGCAGTCTGCCATTTTTCCCCTCTGGAAATCCATTCCTACTCCCACCTCATTCCAAGGGTCTTCACCCCAAACTGCCTAGCTAAACATCTGTAAAGATTCTCAGCCATCCAGGTCATGGTTGTCCCAAAAGGTGGTTTTTTAAAAAACTTTCTGGGGTTTTTTTATATATATATGTAGGTCTTTGGTTGTTCGGGTTTTCTCGCGCGTAGAATTGGAAGTATCTTCACGACGTTTCGATGAAATCTCATTCATCATCTTCAGGCTGGTGCTTCCGGCTTGGTGTTTCCAGGAGCAATGTGAGATCTCAGCCGGTTCCTCTTTTTAACTGCCAGTGGGGGTGTGACCTGATTGGGTGAGAGCTTGGCTGCATTCTGATTGGGTGGAGGTGTGTTCTGATTGGTAGGGGGTTTGGCTGTGCTCTGATTGGATGGGAGTTTGGCTGTGCTCTGATTGGATGGGGGCATGTTCTGTTTGGGTGGGGGCCTTGTTGTGCTTGTGTTAGTCTGAGTTGCAGAGGAATTTGACCTGGTGAGCTGCATTGCTGTTGTTTGGCTTCGCGTTTGTGGTCGTACCACATCTCCGTGGTGGGCATCAGTTTGCTTCATGTATGGATTGGAGGGGTTTAAAGTGGCTAATAATGCAGCTTCGGTCTGGCTTCTGGTTTGTGGTCGGGCTTCTGATTTGTGGTCATCATTGGTGTGGGTTTGGGTTTGCTTTTTGCGTGGGTGTGTGATAGTGACATCCTGTGTGGTTTTCGTGAGTGTGGGTCTGGTATCATTCTTTGTGTTAGGGACTCGTTTGTCAGTGAGGGCAGGTTTCCAAATGGCTGGTAGGCGGGAGGTATCATCTCGTTTATTCATGCTGTGTGGCCGCTTTTCTATCTCAATAGCTTCTCTGATTATTCTGTTGTTATAGTGTTCAATTTTGGCAATAGTTCTGGTCTTTTTAAAGTCTATATCATGTCCTGTGGCTTTGAAGTGTTGGACCAGGGAAGAAGTTGGTTCCTCCTTTCTGACTGAGTTTTTGTGTTCTTCAAGAAGCAATGGGTGGAAACTAATCAAGGAGAGAAGCAACTTAGAACTGAGGAGGAATTTCCTGAGAGTGAGGACAATTAATCAGTGGAACAGAAGTTGCCTCCAGAAGTTGTGAATGCCCCAACCCTGGAAGTCTTCAAGAAGATGTTGGATAGCCATTTGTCTGAAACGGTATAGGGCTTCCTGCCTGGGCAGGGGGTTGGACTAGAAGACCTCCAAGGTCCCTTCCAACTCTGCTATTGTGTTGTATTGTATTGTATTATATATATGTATTTTGTGTGTGTGTGCATTTCTCCCAAAACAGGACAATTACATATTGTATTGTATTTATTGTATTGTATTGTATTGTTATTGCATTGCATGGCATGGCATGACATATTATATGTATGTATTTTGTTTGTGTTTCCCCAAAAATGAAATGGGATGGGATGGGATGGCATAGCATGGCATGGCATTATTATGTTATGTTTATTATATTATATTATATTATATTATATTATATTATATTATATTATATTATATTATATTATATTATATTATATTATATTATATTATATTATATTATATTATATTATATTATTATATTATATTATATTATATTATATTATATTATATTATATTATATTATATTATATTATATTATTATATTATATTATTATATCATATCATAATTATATCATGTTATCTTATCTTATCTTATGTTAAGTTAAGTTAAGTCAGTGCTTCTCAATTATTTTCTGTCATGCCCCCCTAGGAAGAAGAAAACATTTCACGCCCCCCGCGCGACTGTAAATAGTATCATCCGGGTCTAAAAGTCACACGGGCGGGTTTGGCTAATCAGGATAGAGCATCATGTCTATCCAATCGGGTCTGTTCTCCTCGAAAGGGAGGAGCATGCGCAGTCACATGTACTGGCTTAATGCTCACTATCGATGCAAATGTCAGCAGCGGTAGCCCGATTTCTTTAGCAAGTTTGATTAATTGGGGCAGTGTTATGTTTCACAGGAGAAGGTCCTTGTCAGCATCTGACTGGATACAGAGACATAAACACAGGGCTTGGCTTGTTATGACAGTGTTTGCCGAGGTCAAACGTGCCCCCCTTTACGGAGCCGTGCGCCCCCCCTGGGGGGGGCGCCCCACTATTTGAGAAGTACTGGGTTAAGTTAAGTTAAGTTATGTTATATTATTATATGTATATATATATTGTGTGTGTGTGTGTGTGTGTTTCTCCAAACACAGGACAACTGCTGATTAGATTAGATGTATTTTGTTTTTCTGTGTTTCTTTGTTTTTCTCCAAAAATAGGACCAGGTCATATTTTGGGGAGAATGCAAAATAAGCAGTGGGGCTTTCTTTTGGGGATGCCTCATTTTTTCCCCATGTACGGGAAGCCTCCCTCTTCTGCTTCCTTGCAGCCACAATGCGTGGGACACCAGTGCCACCACCGCAAGGCAGGGGGGTTGGAGCTGCCCCACATCGGCTTCCTTCAGCGCCCTGCAGCCAGGACCTCCATGCCCTGACCCCTGCCTCATCCCGCGGGGAGCAGCTTCAGCAACCCCATCCAAGCAGGGCCCTGCATGGCCGCCAGCCCACTTCCTTGGCTTGCTCGTGGCCGCAACGGAGCAGGCAAGTCGAGAGATGGTGGGGCGGAGTAGGTGGGTGGCCACAGGAGGCTCGTCTTCCTTTGGGAACTGTGAGAGGGATCTTGGAGTCCTAGTGGACAACCACTTAAATAGGAGCCAGCTGTGTGATGCAGAGGCCAAAAAAGCCAACACAGTTCTGGGCTGCATCAACAGAGGCAGAGAATCAAGATCCCGTGAAGTGTTAATACCACTTTATAAGGCCTTGGGAAGGCCATACTTGGAATATTTGCATCCAGTTTTGGTCGCCACAATGTAGAAAAGATGTGGAGACTCTAGAAAGAGTGCAGAGAAGAGCCACAAAGAGGATTAGGGGACTGGAAGCTAAAACATATGAAGAACCATTACAGGAACTGGGTAGGTCTAGTTTAATGAAAAGAAGGACTAGGGAGACATGATAGCAGTCTTCCGATATCTCAGGGGTTGCCCCAAAGAAGAGGGAGTCAAGCTATTCTCCAAGGCACCCGAGGCTAGAACCAGAAGCAATGGGTGGAAACTATCTATCCCATTCCGTTCCATTCCATATTTTCTAATTCTATTCTCTTCTGTTCCGTTCCATTGTGTTCTATCCCATCCCATCCCATATTTCTATTCTATTCTATTCAACATGGAAGCAAAAGTTGGACTTGTAAGAAGACAGTTGTGAGACAGATGCGCTGGACAGTGGCCGGCTCAAGAATTCTGGGAGTTGAAGTCCCCCAGTCGTAAAGGCGCCATCGTTCCCCACCTCACGCTATAATCAAAGAAACAAGCCGAAAGGGGCAGGTGTGGAGTTGCCTGCTCACCTGGGTGCCGTGAAGGGCGCTGGAGAGAGGAAAAGGTAGGCCGCTAATAAATCCACGGCCTCCTCTGTCAGGCTGTCGCTGAGCAATTGAGCGTTGATCCATCGCTTGGCCAGACGGCAGCTGCCGCTGAAAGCCGGATATTGTTGCTGCAGTCTGTTGGGGGAAAAAAGTGACACGATCAGGACGAGGATCTTTTGAAGATCCTAAGACTCAAGGCCCGCAGGGGTGAGATTTGTCATGAGATGTTTTGTACGTAAGAAGTCGGTTAACGGAAGGGCCACTTGGGAAAAAGATGGGATGAACTGGAGGTAGAAATCGGGAAACCCTAAAAAACTCTACAACTGCTTGCGGGTTTTAGGAAACCTCCAGTCCAACACCGCCTTTACCTTTGCAGGGTCCATCTCCACCTTTAAGGTGCAACACGGAACATTTGTGTCCTGTGGAACTCACATTTAGACAATTTGAGGTCTAAATGTGCTTCCAGCAGCTTTTTAAGCACTAGACGTACAAGAGTTACATGTTCCTCCATGGTCGTGGTATACATAAGGATATCATCTAAATAGACAAGTACCCCTTGAGACAGATGCTCATGCAGCACCTTGTGCGGCCCGTTTTTGGCCAGCGGACTACTGCAGGAGGCAGGGGAGGCCAAACCCGGGCCACAAGGGGGCTGCGCGGAGCCTCCATGAGGCCTGTTTTTGGCCGGCAGTGTGCCGCGAGAACTGTGGCAGGAAAGGTCGTAAAATGGGACAAAACCTGCTTAACAAATGGCTCCCTTAACAACAGAAATGATGGGGCTCGATTGTAGTCGTAGATCTAGGACTACCTGTATGTTCCTTTTAGGGGGAATGAAGGAAGAAAGGGGTATTTGTTCTGGGGTCCTTGGTGCTGTCTAAGCTTGGTGGTTTTCTTACTGACGTTTCATGACCCAACTTGCACTGATGATGTTCCCTAGTTGGGTCATGAAAAGTCTGCAAGAGAACCACAAAGCTCGGAGAGCACTAAGGACATCACAGCCTTCCTTTTCCTTTTTCTCCTCCTCACACTGATGATGTTCCCTAGTTGGGTCATGAAACGTCTGGCAGAAAACCACCAAAATCAAAGGCCACTAAGGACCCCACAGTTCTTTTCTTCCTCCTCCTCTATGAAAATCCCCACTTCCTTTAGCCCAGATAATGTTATCTAGCTGGGTCATGAAATGTCTGCATGAAAACCACCAAGCTCAGAAGACACCAAGAACCCCATAGTAGTTGTCGTTGATTAAGTGGGCCATGTGGGGCTGCGTGGAGCCTCCGTGAGGCCTCTTTTTGGCCGGCAGAGTGCCACGGGAGGACTGGCTTACCATTATGTGGCCTCTTAAGTGCCTGATCTGGCTAGAAAACCGACAACATCCTATGTTAGGCCAGGGGGGCTTTTTATCAGGTTTACCTGATACCCCAGTTGCGGCCCTTTCTAGATCGGGATGCCCTACGCACGATCACTTAAGCCCTCGTTATGTCCCGGCTGGACTACTGCAATCAGGGGTGGGTTTCTAAGGGTTCGCACGGGATCCCGCGAGCCCTTTCGTCAAATTTCCCGATCCCGAGCGATCCCTTTGGACCGTGGACCCGGAAGTAAGTCCTCCGCGTTCGTCCCCGCTCCCCCGCCGCCCAGCCAACGCTAAAATCGCTGGACGCCGGGGGGAGGGCTAACCGCCACTGCTAACTGCTGCTAACTGCTGCTCCCTCAGCTGGGGCGGGTAGGCAGGAAAGCAAGCAAGGCGGCTGCACTGTCTTCTTTTTCCCTCAGCGAAGCGCCGCTGTGGCTGCTGCCGCGGCGGCGCTTCGCTGAGGGAAAAAGAAGACAGCGCAGCCGCCTTGCTTGCTTTCCTGCCTGCCCGCCCCAGCCCCTGCTGCTGCCGCCACCGCGGCAGAGAGGAGGAGGAGGGGGCAGCCCCCTGGGCAGAGCGCACAGCCAGGCGGCCGGGGCAGGCTAAGGCAAGTGATCGCGGCGAGCGGGGGCGGGGGGCGGGGACGGGGACGCCAGGTTCCTTCGTCCGGGGGTGGGTGAACGAGCGAACAAGCAAGCGCGGGCGGACAAGGAAACTTGCTGCAGCAGCGCCCAACAACCTGCCTGCCCACCGCCTGTGATTACTCGCTCGCTCACCTACCCACCGGACGAAGGAAGCTGGCGTCCGGTGGGTGAGTAAGCGAGTGAGTAACTGTGGCCGACTGGCCGGCTAAGGAAAGTTGCTGCGGCAGCGCCCAACAATCCGCTGGCCCGCTGGCCGCGGTTGCTCGCTCGCTCGCTTGTTCACCCATCGGACGCCAGGTTCCTTCGTCCGGTGGATGGGTGAGAGAGCGAGCGAGTAAATACAGCCAGCGGGCTGGCGGGCCGGTCAGGCTACTTCCAGGAGCTGAGGAGGTTTGTGGGGGGGGAGACAGACAGACAGAGAGAGGCACAGACACACAGATAGACAGGGAGGGAGGGGGGAACCAGAGAATGACAGACACACACAGAGAGACAGAGAGTGGGAGGGAGGGAGAGAAAGATAGACAGAGACACAGAATGAGTGATTTAAGTGCCTGAATGCGAGACAGACACACACACACACACACACACACAGAGTGACAGATGGGCAAACAAAGGAGAGAGAGACAGAGAGAGAGAAAGAAAAAAAAGAAGGTGGGAGAGAGAGAAAGAAAGAGAGAAAGACAGACAGAGAGAAAGAGAGAAAAAAGAAAGAGAGACAGAAAGGAAAGAAAGAGAAAAGAGAGAGAGAGAGAGAAAGAAAAGAGACAGAAAGAGAGAAAGAGAAAGAAAGAGAAAGAGAGAGAGAAAGAAAGAAAGAGAGAGAAGGAGAGAGAAAGAGGGAAAGAAAGAAAAAGAGAGAGAGAGAGAAAGAGAAATAGGGAAAGAGAGGGGGGAAGAGGGAAAGAAAGAGAAAGAAAAAGAAAAAGAAAGAGAGAGAGAGAAAGAGAAAGAAAGAAAAAGAAAGTGAGAGAGAGAGAAAGAAAGACACAGAGAAAAAGAGAAAGAAAGAGACAAAGGAAAGAAAGAGAAAAAAAGAAAGAGAGAGAGGGAAAGAAAGAAAGAGACAGAAAGAGAGAGAGAGAAAGAGGGAGAGGGAAAGAGGGAAAGAAAGAAAGAGAAAGAAAGAAAGAGAGAGAGAGAGAGGGAAAGAGAAAAAATGAGAGAGAAAGAAACAGAGAAAGAGGGAAAGATAAAGAAAGAAAGAGAAAGAAAGAGAGAAAGAAAGAAATAAAGAGAGAGAGAGAAAGAAAGAGGGAAGGAAAGAGACAGAGAAAGAAAGAGAGACAGAGAAAGTGAGAAAGAAAGACAGAAGTAAGAAAGAAAAAGAAAGAGAGAGAGAGAGAGAGAACTTATGACCACAATTAAGCCCAAACGTTTGGTTGCTAACCAAGACCATTGTTAAGTGAGTTTCACATTTTCCAAATTGGCCACTCCCACCCGGTCACATGGCCGGCAAGCCACTCCCACCCGGTCACATGGCCGGCAAGCCACTCCCACCCAGTCACATGGCCGGCAAGCCACTCCCACCCAGTCACATGGCCGGCAAGCCACTCCCACCCGGTCACATGGCCGGCAAGCCACTCCCACCCGGTCACATGGCCGGCAAGCCACTCCCACAAAGCAGGCCACACCCACAGAACCTGTTCCAAAAATTTTGAAACCCACCCCTGACTGCAATGCTCTCTACATGGGGCTCCCCTTGAGATGCAACCGGAGACTTCAGCTGGTGCAGAATGCGGCCACGCAAGGGATTCTGGGAGTCCCACGGGACTCCCTGGTAACACCTCTCCTGCGCGAGCTGCACTGGCTACCTGTGGTCTTCCGGGTGCGCTTCAAGGTGTTAATTACCATCTTTAAAGCGCTCCATGGCACAGGTCCTGGCTACTTGCGAGACCACCTCCTACCACATACCTCCCTTCGACCTGTCCGCTCCCACAGAGTGGGCCTCCTCAGGGTGCCGTCTGCCAGTCAATGCCAGCTGGCGACTCCCAGGGGAAGGGCCTTCTCTGTGGCAGCTCCGGCCCTCTGGAATGACCTACCCCCCGATATTCGCACCACCATGGACCTACGCCTCTTCTGTCGGATGTTAAAAACACATTTCTTCCAACTGGCCGGTCCGGCATACACTAAGGGTATAATTTTAAATTTTTGATATTTAATTGTTTTAACTACCAATTTGTTTTAACTATTTTAGCACAGACCTAATGATTTAATGCCATTTTATATTTTGTATGTGTTGTGGGTTTTTATCTTTCTGTGCACCACCCTGAGTCCCACCAGGGAGAATAGGGCGGTATATAAATCGTATAAAATAAATAAATTACCCATGTAGCGAGCTAGTCACGAAAGGCAGATGCAAGGTCTCCAGTTCCAGCTGCTGAGATTCTGGGGTGTCCTGGTACTTCAGCATCCCTTCCGGGGTGACCAACTCCTTCAGGATCTGGGGCTCCCGGTGGTAGGCCACTTGAAGGCGGAAGACGTAGCCATCCTACAGAAATGCCCCCAAAAACAGAAATTACAATCAGGTCCTTCCCTGCTTTTCTCCCTCCCAACCTTGCTGGGAAGCATCTGTATTCCTATCTCTTAAGACAGATAGTAGAATAGAATAACAGAGTTGGAAGGGACCTTGGCGGTCTTCTACTCTAACCCCCTGCTTAGGCAGGAGACCTTATACTATTTCAGACAAACGGTCCTCAAATCTCTTCTTAAAAACTTCCAATGTTGGAGAATTCACAACTTCTGGAGGCAAGCAGTTCCACGGGTTAATTGTTCTCACTGTCAGGAAATTCCTCCTTAGTTCTAAGTTGCTTCCCTCCTTGATTAGTTTCCATCCATTATTTTCCCCCCTACGTTCTGTTGCTTTGGAGAATAGTTTGACTCTTCTTTGTGGCAGCCTCTTTGAGATATTGGAAGACTGCCATCATGTCTCCCCTGGTCCTTCTTTTCATTAAACTAGACATACCCAGTTCCTGCAACCGTTCTTCATAGGTTTTAGCCTCCAGTCCCCTAATCCTCTTTGTTGCTCTTCTCTGCACTCTTTCCAGAGTCTCCACATCTTTTCTACATCGTGGCGACCAAAACTGAATGCCGTATTCCAAGTGTGGCCTTACCCAGGCATTATAAAGTGGCATTAACCCTTCAGGTGATCTTGATTCTCTCCCTCCGTTTATGCAGCCTAGAACTGTGTTGGCTTTTTTGGCAGCTGCTGCCCACGGCTGGCTCCTATTTCAATGGTTGTCCATTAGGACTCCAAGATCCCTTTCACAGTTGCTACTATTGAGCAAGGTACCACCTATACCAGGGATGTCCAAACTTGGGAACTTTAAGACTTGTGGACTTCAACTCCCAGAATTCCCCAGCCAGCATAGCTGACTGAAGTTGAAGTCCACAAGTCTTAAAGTTCCCAAGTTTGGACATCCCTGACCTATACTGTCCCTGAGCATTTGGGTCATGAAACGAAAGAGAGAGAGAGAGAGAGAGAGAGAGGGAGGGAGGGAGGGAGGGAGGGGGGGAGGGAGAGAGAGAGAGAGAGAGAAAGGAAAGAAAGAAAGAGAGGAAGGAAGGGGAAAGGGAGAGAGGAAGGTTGGATGATGGATGGAAGAAACAGAGGAATAAGATAATAGAGAAAGAAGGGAGGGGGGAGGGAGATAATACGGGAGGGAGGGAAGAAGAGAGGGGAGAGAAGGAGATAGGATGGATGGATGGTTGGAAAGAAAGGAAGATAATAATGAAAGGAGGGAGGAAGAGTGGGAGGAAGGAAGATAACAGATGGATGGATGATGGATGGATTGAAGATAATAGAGATGGATGGATGATAGATGGAAGAAGATAAAAGAAGGAAGATAATAGAGAAGGGAGGAAGGAAGATAATAGAGATGGATGGATGGATGGATGATGGATGGATGGATGGAAGGAAGATAATAGAGAAGGGAGGGAGGGAAGAAGATAATAGAGATGGATGGATGATAGATGGAAGAAGATAAAAGAAGGAAGGAAGATAATAGAGAAGGGAGGAAGGAAGATAATAGAGATGAATGGATGGATGATGGATGGAAGGAAGATAATAGAGAAGGGAGGAAGGGAAGAAGATAATAGAGATGGATGGATGATAGATGGAAGAAGATAAAAGAAGGAAGGAAGATAATAGAGAAGGGAGGAAGGAAGATAATAGAGATGAATGGATGGATGATGGATGGAAGGAAGATAATAGAGAAGGGAGGAAGGGAAGAAGATAATAGAGATGGATGGATGATAGATGGAAGAAGATAAAAGAAGGGAGGAAGATAATAGAGAAGGGAGGAAGGAAGATAATAGAGATGGATGGATGATGGATGGATGGGAGGAAGAAGATCGAAAAGGATGGAAGATAATATATAGGAAAGGAAGGGAGGGAGGGAGGGAGGAGGGGCTCCAGGACTATCACCTTATGTATATCGGTGTAGGTGGTGGCTGGTCGGCACAGCAGGTGGTGTTGCTGGTTCAGGACTTCTGCCAGCTGCATCTGGAAAGCGGCTTTGATGCGCTGAATGGCCTCCTTATTCCGAGGCCACTGACCGCTTCCTTCCATCTGGCAAATCACTGGAAGGAGAGAAGGAACATCCCCAAGAGAGCGATGGTCAACCAAGGAGCCACGGAGGGACCATCCTTGGGCCCTGCTGAAGAAACATCACAGCAAGGACCCAGCCTTCTCCTCCACCTGGTGAGACAGCTGGGCAGCTGGAGGGTGAAGGGAACACTTCTGGGAACACTAGCCAGGGTTACCAAGGTTCAGAGACGCTCCTTGGGACGGGCAATTTTTTTTATATTGAAAAAGTTTTATTGAGTTTTACAAAAAGTTTTTAGGAAAAAGGGTAGGGTAAGGTGAAATAAAAAGATATTTTGAGAACTTTCACGTCGGGAACGCTGGCCCCTCGCGGGCTTCTTGATGAATTATTTTCTATTCTACCTAATATGCAAGCAGCCTGGATTCGAATCCCAGAAGTGTTTGGCTATTCCTATTCCAAATTCTGTTTTATTCTGAATTATTTTCTATCCTATTCTATTCTGTTACGTTTTATTCTACTCTCCTCTATTCTATGTTCTAATTCTAATTCTCCTCTATTCTACTCTATTTTTCAACATCAACACAAAACCTCAGAATCACACCCAGGCACAGTGCCTACTCAACAACGGTAACTAGGTGATGAAAAAGCTGAGCCAGGTGGTTCCTTATCAAACCTGCAGCATTAGGAGAGGCCTCAAAGTCCATCTCTCTACTCAACACAAGAATCCAGATCAAAGGAGCTCAAATTAATCCACCCAGCTGTACCACAATCTCTCTAGATAACAGGCGCTGAGGGTCAAACCATCCTTATCTTTAGATAATTTTACCCCTCTAGATAATGGGTGCTGAGCCTCAAACTGTTCTTGTCTTTAGATAATTTTTCTACCTGAGCTCAACCCGAGTCCCTGCTTCTGTAACATGGGATTGTTAACCCATAAGATGAAAACTAGGATAAAGGAAAGGCAGGTATGGTCTTTTTAAACCCCTCTGATCCCAAAGTCTACATGGCCACCATCAATCACCGCCTTTCCTTCTAGCATCTTCCAAAACCAGAAGTCATCCATTTTCAAAACTTACTGGAACTCGACCCAAAAATAGAATAGAATAGAAGAGAATAGAATAGAAGAGAAGAGAAGAGAAGACTTGGAAGGGACCTTGGAGGTCTTCTAATCCAACCCCTTGCCTAGGCAGGAAACCCTACACCACTTCAGACAAATGGCTATCCAACATCTTAAAGACTTCCAGTGTTGGAACATTCACAACTTCTGGAGGCAACTTCTGTTCCACTGGTTCATTGTTCTCACTGTCAGGAAATTCCTCCTAAGTTCTAAGTTGCTTCTCTCCTTGATTAGTTTCCACCCATTGCTTCTTGTTCTGCCCTCAGGTGCTTTGGAGAATAGTTTTGACTCCCTCTTCTTTGGGGCAACCCCTGAGATATCGGAAGACTGCTATCATGTCTCCCCTGGTCCTTCTTTTTGTTAAACGAGACATACCCAGTTCCTGCAACCGTTCTTCATATGTTTTGGTCGCCAATCCTCTAATCATCCTTGAAGACTCATGATTATTTCCTTCCCACCCATCCCGGTGATAATTTCTTGTCTTTTTTTTTTAAACAAGGTTTTTATTTTTTTATTACAAATGTTAAGATCTTTTATAAACAAAGTGGGTTTATAGTTGTCTCGGTTTTTCCCTTTAACATCCTCAACTCATTTTACATCATCATTCTATTTCCAATTTCTGCCATATTGTTCTCTTTCCATATTTTTCACCTTAAACTTATTTTTTTTCCCCTAATACATAAACAGTATCATTAATTGCCCCTTCAAAATTAAATCAAATTATCATTTCATATTCCATCCGTTGGTCTGTTTTATTGTAAGTGGCATACATCCTCAAATTCAGTTTTTACATAATAAGCATTTAAGTTAGAACATAAGAACATAAGAATAGCCTTGCTGGAACAGGCCGTAGCCCATCCAGTCCAGCCTTCTGTCTCCCACAGTGGCTCCCCATTGGCTTCAGGGTCTTCCCAAGCAGATGTCTTCACCTGCTTGTGATTCCCTGCAAATGGCATTGAGAGACATCCTGCCTGTCTCTCCATCCCGGAGGGTGTCCTTAGGCATCCCTCATGATAGCCATGGATACCCTTGTTCTCCATGAACTCCTCTCATCCTTCCTTAAAGGTGTCAAGGCTGACAGCTGTCACCACTTCTTCTGGCAGGGAGTTCCATAGACCAGGGATCCTCTGGGTGAAAAAGTCCTTCCTCTTATTTGTTGGAGGTCTAGCTTCCAAACGTTTCATGGAGGGCCCCCTAGTTCTAGTGTTGTGCGATAGGGAAAGCAGTTTTTCCTTTTCTACTTTGTCCACACCGTGCATGATTTTATAGACTTCAATCAGGTCACCTCTCAGGCGCCATCGTTCTAGAGTGAAGAGGCCCAGCCGTTGCAGCCTCAGATGGTAAGGAAGGTGTTCCAGCCCCCTAATCATTCTAGTTGCCCTCCTCTGCACTTTTTCCATAATATCCTTCTGAAGGTATGGTGACCAGAACTCTACACAATACTCCAGATGGGGCCTCACCATAGATTTATAAAGAGGCAAAATGACACTTGCTGACTTATTTTCATTAATTATCCACAATTAATGTTAATATAATATATCTTAGTTAACTATAACTATTACCTTTATATCTTAGTTAACTATATGTACCATTAGCAGTATTAGCACACTTCACTTTAATCTACTAATATATCCCTTCCTCTTAACCATTTTCTCTTGGTCTCCCAAAAATTCCACTTTTTAAAAATTCTCTTCTTTCCCCCCATTCGCCTAGCATCTTCTTCTTCTTTTTGTAATTACTGTATCTTTTCTTCAAACTCCTTTTTCTCCCTTTTCTCTGAAATAAATCCTTACCTTTTATTGGGGCCACGTAAGCAGGACACGGCTTTTCTGCCACGGGGAGAAAAGATGCTAGGCCTTTGATCTTGCCATGGAAGGTATAATCTGGTTTCACAGGGACTGGAGGAAAAGTCTAGGAAAGAATCAGAAAAAAACAAATATATGTTAAAACAAGAACGAAGGTCTTGGGGGGGGGGGGAGGAGAAAATACTCCTTAAAAATAATCACTCAAAAATTGATAGCACTTTCCACATTATAGAATTACAGAATAGGAAGGGACCTTGGAGGTCTTCTAGTCCAACCCCCTGCCTAGGCAGGAAACCCTATACCGTTTCAGACAAATGGCTACCCAACATCTTCTTAAAGACTTCCAGGGTTGGGGCATTCACAACTTCTGGAGGCAACTTCTGTTCCAGAGGTTAATTGTTCTAACTGTCAGGAAATTTCTCCTTAGTTCTAAGTTGCATCTCTCCTTGATTAGTTTTCACCCATTGCTTCTTGTTCTGCCCTCAGGTGCTTTGGAGAACAGCTTGACTCCCTCTTCTTTGGGGCACCCTCTGAGATATTGGAAGACTGCTATCATTTCTCCCCTAGTCCTTCTTTTCATTAAACTGGACCTACCCAGTTCCTGCAACCGTTCTTCATGTTTTAGCCTCCAGTCCCCTCATCCTCTTTGTTGCTCTTCTCTGCACTCTTTCTAGAGTCTCTAGATCTTTTCAAGAGTCTCCACATCTTTTCTACATCGTGGCGACCAAAACTGGGATGCAAATATTCCAAATGTGGCCTTACCGAGGCCTTATAAAGTGGTATTAACCCTTCACGTGATCCCTCTATTTATGCAGCCTAGAACACATTTAAGGAAGGTTCTCCAGATCATCGTGACTCATAGAATCTTGAATCAGAGTAGAGCTGGAAGGAACCTTGGAGGTCTTCTGGTCCAACCCTCTGCTCAAGGGATGTGTCCTTATGCCATCCCTACCAAAGGGTTGTCCAATGTTTTCTGGAGAACTTCCAGTGATGGAGCACCTAACAACCCTGGGGATGAAGCTGCTCCATTCGTTACTTTCTCCTTCTATCTAGATTGGCTTCCCCTCTAAGGAGTTTCCACCCGTTGCTTCTTGTCCTGCCCTCAGGGGCTTTGGAGAATAGCTTGACTCCCTCTTCTTTGGGGCATCCCCTGAGATATTGGAAGACTGCTATCATGTCTCCCCTGGTCCTTCTTTTCATTAGGCTACATACACCAAGCTCCATGGTGGTTCATCATGCAATTGTGATGACGAACCTATGGCACACGAGCCAGAGGTGGCATGCAGAGCCCTCTCTATCGGCACGCATGCTGTCGCCAGCTGGTCTTTCTTCTGGATTTTGTGGCACCAGCCAGCTAGTCTTTAAGGGTGCTGGAGTGCCAGAAACTGCCCAAAAACTAGTCTGAAAAACAGCCAAAGAATATGCAATTTTTCAAGCTGTTTTTCAGGCAGTTTTCAGTTTTGTTTTTGCACCTCTTTTGGCCTAAAAATCAGCCTGAAAACAGCCCAAAAAACTGGCATGTGCATGCCAGTCAGCTGGTGTTCGGATTTCTGGCGCTCCACCTTCAGTGCCGGGCACTCGGCATCAAAAAGGTTCCCCATCGCAGTCATACAATGTAGCCTCCAGGCCCCTGATCATCTTAGTTGCTCTTCTCTGCAATTCTAGGATTTTCAATCAATCAAGAGTGTTGGGGTTGGTACACCCGCATGAAAGCTCTGCCCTCATTTTGGTCGCCCCAGGAACAGGGAGCACCCCGAATGATCTAGGTAGGGCAGCCCACATGAAGAGGAAGAGGCTGAGGACTTCAACCTGGAGAGAATGCCGCTGTTGGATGGCTTCAGCAAAGGTTCCTGAGACCCCTTCCTTCCACCCCCCTCCCCCACCACCGGCCTACAGGTAATCCTCAACTTACAACAGCTCGTTTAGTGACTGTTAAAAATTACAACAGCCCTGAAAAAAGGGACTTATGGCCATTTTTCACACTGACGACCAGTCCCCTGATCAAAATTCAGAGCAACCGGCTCGTAATTCATGACGGTCGCAGGGCCCCTGAGCCCCTTTTGCGACCTTTTGACAAGCCGAAGATTCACTTAGCAACCGGGAGACTAACTTAACGACTGGAATGATTCACTTAACAACGGTGGCAAGAAGAATCGTAAAAACGGGGCTCAAACCCGCTGAAATTTGGGGCTCAACTGGGTTCGTAAGTCGAGGACTATCTGTACCCCCAAAGGTGTCTTCCGTGGGGGGCCACCCCCCTCTCCCAGCATCGCACTCAACTCACATCTGTGTAGCGAAGGGCTGGGTGAGCGCCTTGGACCGCCGTCACTGTTAAGGGCATCCCTTCCAGGTGCCAGAGCTTGCGGCTCAGGTCGTCGTAAGAGCGGATCAGGCTGACCATGTCTTCCTCGCCGGTGCCTGCAGGCTGTGGACCACCCCAGAGAGACAGTGGGCCAACAAGGATTAGCAGCACAAAGTCATTCGGTCTTTCTTGGACCCCTTTGTCTAAAGGGCAACCGGGAAACACCCCCCTCCCAAAATGAAGGAAAACTCTTACAAAGAAAGCTTTTGGGGAGGGAGAGGAGGGCTCTTGAAATGCACACTGGATGGGGGAGGGGGTGGGAGGGAGTTCTTAGCTTTTCCTTCTTGGTTTAGAAAGCTTTTTTTTTAATATTATTTTTTACTGGCCGTTCCCAGCCACACGTTGCTGTGGTCCAGTCTGGTTAAATGGCCAACCAATTTGTGTGTAGATCTACACCTGAACACACAAACACCTACACACAACCACCGTATAACCCCTAACCTATCTACCTACTGTATTTCTCCCTCTCTCTCCCTCTACCTCCCTACTGTATTTCTCCCTCTCTCTCCCTCTACCTCCCTACTATATTTCTCCCTCTCTCTCTCCCTCTACCTCCCTACTGTATTTCTCCCTCCCTCTCTCTCTCTCTATCCCTCTACCTACCTACCTACCTTTCTACCTACTGTATTATAGCAGAGTTGGAAGGGACCTTGGAGGTCTTCTAGTCCAACCCCCTGCCTAGGCAGGAGCCCTATGCCATTTCAGACAAATGGCTATCCAACATCTTCTTAAAGACTTCCAGTGTTGGGGCATTCACAGCTTCTGGAGGCAAGTTGTTCTACTGATTAATTGTTCTCACTGTCAGGAAATTTCTCCTCAGTTCTAAGTTGCTTCTCTCCTTGATTAGTTTCCACCCATTGCTTCCTGTCCTGCCCTCAGGTGCTTTGGGGATTAGCTTGACTGCCTCTTCTTTGGGGCAGCCCCTGAGATATCAGAAGACTGCTATCATGTCACCCCTAGTCCTTCTTGTCATCAAACTAGACATACCTAATTCCTGCAACCTTTCTTCATATGTTTTAGTCTCCAGTCCCCTAATCCTCTTTGTTGCTCTTCTCTGCACTCTTTCTAGAGTCTCCACATCTTTTCTACATCGTGGTGACCAAAACTGAATGCAAATATTCCAAGTGTGGCCTTCCCAAGGCCTTATAAAGTGGTATTAACCCTTCAGGTGATCTTGATTCTCTCCCTCTGTTGATGCAGCCTAGAACTGTGTTGGCTTTTTTGGCAGTGCTGCACATGGCTGGCTCCTATCTAAATGGTTGTCCACTAGGACTCCAAGATCCCGTTCACAGTTACTACTACTATTATTCTCCAAATCTATTCATCATAGTCTTCACATGTCCTTATTCAACCTTTAGGTTTAGAGAGTTATTTTGTGGAGTTATTTTTCTTCCCCGACCATCCCAGTGTGGAAAGGACAAGCGAAACCTCCTTGGTCAAATATCTCAGGAGATATTCAGGGATGGCAAAGAAGATAACAAGGAAGAAGGTGGAAAGGGACCTCACCTCACGCCCCAGTTTAATTAAGGGTTCCAGCAGGGCCCCCACGTAAGAGATGGAAGTGTCTGGAATTTCCAGGTGCCTGCAAAGAAGATAACAAAGAAGACCAACCAGCATTATAAATACCTCTTCTTCAAATTCAGTTTGCTGTCAAGGTTCCACATAGCATCCAAAAGTAAATCAGAGTCCTAGGCAAAGGATTCCTCAAAGTTCCCATTGATGAAGAGAGACAGGTTGGCACATCTGGGGAAACCCCGAATCTGAAAGCTTCCTGGTTTTCCCCACCCAGTTGAAAGTTCAAGATCTTACCCCCCACCACACCCACCAGTCCATCCCATGGTCCAATCTCCCACTGCCACAGATTCCTCCCATTCAGTTCTGGTCAGGTGCAGAGGTGCAAAGACAAAGGATGACCTTGGCTTTCTAGAAAGAATGTTGTTATGGCTACCTATCATCTCACTCCCTACAATCCCCCCTCCCATTTTCCCACCGTAGAAAAGACCTAGCAGAAGAATAGAAAGTGTGGCAGGCCAAAGATCCCAAAGAAAAGATGGCTGCAGGGCTGACACTTTGCGTTCTTCCTGTCTCCTAAACATCCTCTCAAATTACCAAGAAATAGGGTTGCATTCAGGCCTCCCCCTAAACTAGGGATAGCTAAACGTTTTTGTCGTCGCGCGCCCACACCCATAATGCAATGCGTGTGTGACACATCTCACATGTGCCCCAGCCCCCTCTGCAGGCATGTACGACATACCCCTGCCCACTCGTGCCCCTCACCCGCACCCCCGTTTTGGGCCTACAGGCCCCCCTGAAGCCTCCTGGAACCCAAAAATGGGGCGTGCTGTACCCCTCCTCACGCTCCTGCCACATGCATGCCATGTGCATGCACAGTAGAGACCCTAAAATCAGCCAGCAGGTGGGAGGCGTACACAACGGCTCATGTGCCCGCAGAGAGTGCCATGGAAGGGAGCAGGGTGGGTGGAAATGAGAAGGGGAGGAAGAGGATTGTAAGGGGTCCTCTGAGCTTGGTGGGTTTCTGTCTCCCAGTAAAGTTTTTTTTATTTTTCCATTTTCATAACATACAATCAAATGTTTACTCTTACATGGCCAGCATCGTATTTTGTTATTCAATGTTTACATCAATTCACCGTACAATCTCCTCCCGAAAAAACGATTATTGGCTCTTCTGCTCTTCATACACCGTATTTGTACCTTATCCATCACTTTCCTCTTCCTCTCTCCTCCCTACCTCTTTTTTTTCCTCTGTTCCTTTCTCTACTTCCCTTATCCCTCTTCCACTCTCTCTTTCCACTCCTCCTTTCTCTCCTCCTCTTCCACCCTCCTTGCCCTCTCTCTCATCCCTCTCTCCTTACCTCTCTCCTCTCTTCCAGTCTCTCTTTCCACTCTCCTTTCTCTCCTCCTCTTCCACCCTCCTTGCCCTCTCTCTCATCCCTCTCTCCTTACCTCTCTCCTCTCTTCCAGTCTCTCTCTTTCCACTCCTCCTTTCTCTCCTCCTCTTCCACCCTCCTTGCCCTCTCTCATCCCTCTCTCCTTCCCTTACCTTTCTCCTCTCTTCCAGTCTCTCTCTTTCCACTCCTCCTTTCTCTCCATCTCTTCCACCCTCCTTGCCCTCTCTCATCCCTCTCTCCTCTCTTCCACTCCTCCTTTCTCTCCTCTTCCACCCTCCTTGCCCTCTCTCTCATCCCTCTCCTTCCCTTACCTTTCTCCTCTCTTCCAGTCTCTCTCTTTCCACTCCTCCTTTCTCTCCTTCTCTTCCACCCTCCTTGCCCTCTCTCATCCCTCTCTCCTTCCCTTATCTCTCTCCTCTCTTCCAGTCTCTCTCTTTCCACTCCTCTCTCCTCCTCTTCCACCCTCCTTGCCCTCTCTCTTACCTCTCTCCTCTCTTCTACTCTTTCTTTCCACTCCTTTCTCTCCTCCTCTTCCACCCTCCTTGCCCTCTCTCATTCCTCTCTCCTTCCCTTACCTCTCTCCTCTCTTCCAGTCTGTCTTTCCACTCCTCCTTTCTCTCCTCCTCTTCCACCCTCCTTGCTCTCTCTCATCCCTCTCTCCTTCCCTTATCTCTCTCCTCTCTTCCAGTCTCTCTCTTTCCACTCCTCCTTTCTCTCCTCCTCTTCCACCCTCCTTGCCCTCTCTCTCATCCCTCTCTCCTTCCCTTCCCTCTCTCCTCTCTTTTTCCATTTCTTCTTTCTCTCCTCCTCTTCCCCCTCCTTGCCCTCTCTCTCATCCCTCTCTCCTTCCCTTCCCTCTCTCCTCTCTTTTTCCATTTCTTCTTTCTCTCCTCCTCTTCCCCCTCCTTGCCCTCTCTCTCATCCCTCTCTCCGTCCCTTCCCTCTCTCCTCTCTTTTTCCATTTCTTCTTTCTCTCCTCCTCTTCCACCCTCCTTGCCCTCTCTCTGAGCTTGGTGGGTTTCTTGCAGACATTTCATGACCCAACTAGGTAGTAACATCAATGCTCGGGGGGGTGGGGGGTGTTGTGTTTGCCTGCCATAGTGATATTGTGAAACGTCTGCAAGAAAATAAGGAAGCTCAGGGTTCACCAGGGACCCCCTCCGACTGCCAAATGCCCGGAATTAAAAAGCAAAAATCAAGATGTTCCCTCTTCGTGTTCTTTTTACACGGAAGGATTATCTCACTCGACTCACAGTTTCGAAATATGACGTATGATTTGCTCTGGAATGAGACGTTTCTGGCACAGGTTCGCCGCGTCCCACAAAACCGCCTCGCAGATGACGCCATCTTGGAAACGCCTCAGCTCCGAGCACTCTCCCCAAAATTGCCGAAACTCCACGGCCTACGGGAAGAGACACAAGATTTAGTCTTTCCCACTCCTTTTCGGCGTATTATCCTTCCACAACTCTAAGGCAATTCAAGTGTTTTAACAATGAAGAGATTCCATGGGGATTGTAGCAGGGTAACAGTGTTAGAAGGGACCTTAGAGGTCATCTAGTCCGACCCCCTGCCTAGGCAGGAAGCCCTATACCGTTTCATACAAATGGCTCTCCAACATCTTAAAGACTTGCAGTGTTGGGGCATTCACAACTTCTGGAGGCAACTTCTGTTCCACTGATTAATTGTTCTCACTGTCAGGAAATTTCTCCTCAGTTCTAAGTTGCTTCTCTCCTGGATTAGTTTCCACCCATTGCTTCTTGTCCTGCCCTCAGGTGCCTTGGAGAATATCTTGACTCCCTCTTCTTTGTGGCAACCCCTCAAACATTGGAAAACCATTATCCTGTCACCCCCTTGTTCTTCTTTTCATTAAACTAGACACACCAAATGATTTTCACGCCTAAAGCAAAACTAGAACTCACTTTCTCCTGCTGATTGCTTAAGGCTGGACTAGAACTCATAATTTCCTGATTTCCAGGCCAGCCAGCATGTGAACCCCGCCAGCAAACTGGCTCCCTAAAGAGAGGAACTGATTCCAATATTCTTAGGAAGAGTCTTATCACCCTCTGAGGGCTGTACAAAATGAAAATTCTAGTGTACAAAGTAAAAATGAAGTTATTGTATTTTACTGTACTGTATTCTCCTCTTCTCTTCTGTATTCCATTCTATTCTATATTTCTATTCTATTCTATTTTCTATCCTATTCCATAGTTCTGTTCTATTCTATTCTATTCCATAGTTCTATTCTATTCTATTCCATTCCACTCCATATTTCTATTTCATATTTCTATTCTATTCTATTCCATTCCATAATTCTATTCTATTCTATTCCATATTTCTATTCTATTCTACTCTATTTACTATTCCATTTCATTCCATATTTCTATTTTAGTCCTTATTTCTATTCTATTATAGTCTATTCTATCTATTCTCTATTCTCTTCTGTTCTATTCTATTCCATTCCATATTTCTATTCCATATTTCTATTTTATTCTATTTTCTATTCTATTCTATTCCATTCCATATTTCTATTCTATTCCTTATTTCTATTCCATTCCATATTTCTATTCTATATTTCTATTCTATTCTATTTCATTCCATTCCATATTTCTATTCTATTTTATCTTCTTTTCTCTATTCTATTCTATTCTATCTTCTCTTCTCTGTTCTGTTCTATTCCATTCCATTCCATTCCATTCTATTCCATATTTATTCCATATTTCTATTCTATTCTATTCTATTTTCTATTATACTCCATTCCTTATTTCCATTCTATTCTATTCAATATTTCTGTTCTGTTCTATTCAACCCATGCTGTCCAATAAACACTTCAAGGAGCCATGATTATTTGCTTTGGGCCCTGCATTTGATTCCACAACATGTTCTGAATCAGATGGACGTGTCTGTCCAGTGGGCTGGGCACAATCTTCCTCACGAGGTGTCCTCTAACCTGGTGGGCTACGACAACCAAAATCATTGTGGTCAAATCTTGCACTGGCTGAAGATGTTGACGCAGAGACACAGTAAATCAGCAGCCTAACCTGGTTCTCACCTCATCTTGATCTGCTTCTGGTCCTCGCTCCAAAACACTGTTTGCAAAGTCGAGATTTAGCAACAGTCCGAAGGATAAGGAACTGACGTCTTTGTGCTTCGGGGGGTCCACATTAATCGACCACTGGAAGAAAATACAGGAGAAAAATTAGCAAAGCCAGCTAGAAAAAACCAACAGTCACCTGCCATCAATAGACTGGGGGGTAAACATACGAAGAACAATTGCAGGAACTGGGTATGTCTAGTTTAATGAAAAGAAGGACCAGGGGAGACAGGATAGCAGTCTTCCGATATCTCAGGGGTTGCCACAAAGAAGAAGGAGTCAAGCTATTCTCCAAAGCCCCAGAGGGCAGGACAAGAAGCCATGAATGGAAACTAATCATGGAGAGAAGCAACTTGGAACTGAGGAGACATTTCCTGGCATTTGGAAGGATTAGCCTTGGGACATTACATCCAGTTTTGGTCACCAGGATATGAAAAGCTGAGAAAGAGTGCAGAGAAGAGCAACAAAGAGGATGAGGGGACTGGAGACTAAAACATGTGAAGAACGGTTGCAGGAACTGGGTAGGTCTAGTTTAATGAAAAGAAGGACCAGAGGAGACAGGATAGCAGTCTTCCAATATCTCAGGGGTTGCCCCAAAGAAGAGGGAGTCAAACTATTCTCCAAAGCCCCAGAGGGCAGGACAAGAAGCAATGGGTGGAAACTAATCAAGGAGAGAAGCAACCTAGAAACTAAGGAGAAATTTCCTGACAGTGAGAACAAATAATCAGTGGAACAACTTGCCTCCAGAAATTGTAAATGCTCCAACACTGGAAGTTTTTAAGATGTTGGATAACCATTTATCTGAAGTGGTGTAGGGTTTCATGCCTAGGCAGGGGGTTGGACTAGAAGACCTCCAAGGTCCCTTCCAACTCTGTTATTCTATTCTAACTGGAGATGTCTAGTCTGATGAAAACTGGGTCCTTTTTGGAGAAGGGCGGGATATAAATTGAATAAAATAAAATAAATAAAATAAGGCCATGATAGCAGTCTTCCGATATCTCAGGGGTTTCCCCAAATAAGGGGCAGTCAAGCTAGTCTCCAAAGCATCTGAAGGTAGGACAAGAAGCAATGGGTGGAAACTAATCAAGGAGAGAAGCAACCTAGAACTAAGGAGGAATTTCCTAGCAGTTAGAACAATTAATCGGTGGAACAGCTTGCCACCAGAAGTTGTGGGCGCTCCAACATTGGAAGTCTTTTAAGAAGAAATCGGACACCTGTTTGTCTGAAATGGTGTAGGGCAGGGGTCTGCAAAGTCGGCTCTTTTAAGACTGGTGGACTTCAACTCCCACAGTTCCCCAGCCAGCATAGCTGGCTGGGGAACTCTGGGAGTTGAAGTCCACCAGTCTTAAAAGAGCCGACTTTGCAGACCCCTGGTGTAGGGCAGTGATGGCTAAACCTTTTCTAAAGGACTGCCAAAACTGTATGCATGTGTGCTATTGCACGCATACCCACCCATCTGCGCATGTGCGAGCAACCCCCACACGAAGAGGGAATTTCCGCCCTCCCCATGCTCTCCAGGCTTTCCTGAAGCCTGGGGAGGGCAAAAACAGCACCCTCTCGGCCCTACGGAAGGGCGAAAATCAACAGTTCCTTAAGTGGGTTGTTCCTCGGCACTGGGTTCTTTCAGCATTCAAAGAAAATAGGTTTTTGGTGAAGTTACCGGTTGAGTCTGAGGCAACTGATGAGCCAGGAGCACCAACCGCCGGCCCAGTCCACGCTCCAGCAAGCTGAGGAAGAACGGGAGGACGGCGGCCACGTAATTCCCGCCACGGTCCATCAACGCGTTGAGCAGCTGCATCTTCTTGCAAGCCGACTGGAGTTTGGAGACGTGGCAGAGGCTGGAGGATGGGAGGAGACACGTGAGCGACACGCCGGAAGCTTCTCAGAGGGGAAACAGACCGGGGGCTTTGAGGAAAGACTTAAAAAATCATGTTAGGCAAAGTAGTTTTATGGATTATAGCTATACCTAGATTTGTATCTATAGACCTTGTAGTCTTCTAAAAGTCTTAAGACTTCAACTCCCAGAATCCCCAGGTGTTTTTTTTTCATCACACAGAAATTAGCCTTCTTTCCCCCTTCCTCTATTATTTATCTTCATCTATCTACCTACCTATCTATATCCACCTCCATACTTTCATCTCTCTCCCTATCTATCTACCTCTGTCTTCCTATCTACCTAGCTTTCATCTTTCTCTTTTTCTATCTATATATTCTGACAGTTAGAACAATTAACCTCTGGAACAGCTTGCCTCCAGAAGTTGTGAATGCCCCAACCCTGGAAGCCTTTAAGAAGATGTTAGATAGCCATTTGTCTGAAATGGTATAAGGTTCCTGCCCACGCAGGGGGTTGGACTAGAAGACCTACAAGGTCCCTTCCAACTCTGGTATTGTATTGTATTGTATTGTATTGTATTGTATTGTATTCATTCATTCATCCATCCCTAACTTCCGACCTACAAACCTTTCATCTGTCTGTCTATCCATCTATACATACATACATATACATAAACACACACACAATATATATATTTACCTACCTACCTACCTCTGTCTATATCTATCTATACATCTATTCATCCAACCATCTATTCTATTTCTCTATCTATTCTATCATCTAATCTCTACCTATCTATATCTATCTATCTATCTATCTATCTATCTATCTATCTATCTATCTATCTATCTAATATCTATCTCTATCTATCTATCTTCTACCTATCTCTCTCTCCCTACCTATCATCTAATCTCTACTTACCTACTTACCTATCTAATATTTATCTATCTATCCATCCATCCATCCATCCATCCCTTCCTATCTCTCTCTCCCTACCTACCTACCATCTAATCTCTACCTACCTACATACCTACCTACCTATTCTATCTTATCTATCTATCTATCTATCTATCTATCTATCTATCTATCTATCTATCTATCATCTATCTATCTATCTATCTATCTATCTATCGTATCTGTCATATATCTATCTATACTCTCTCTCTCCCTCTAATTTATTATCTCTCTATCCATCCATCCATCATTAAATCACTCTATGCTTTCTTTCCCTGCCTTTCAAACCCTGCAAGCCCTTCAAAAACTTTTCCCCAACCCCGTGGACTAGAAATTTAGGATTTGTTTTCTGTAAGTGGTGGCAGGATCAAGACCAAACCCTTCTTTAACCAACCCACTCCTGCCTTGATAACCACCGAAAGCCATCCCTCCCTCCTTCCCTGCCAGCCACCCATCCTTCTGAAGGCCACAGCCTACTGGAAGACGTGGTCAAAGGTCCGGAGCAGAGGCTTCTGGGTCATGAAGAGCAGCTGAAACCCATCCACCGTTTTGTCATCCAGAATCTCCATCGACTGCCTGGCTTCAAACTGGACCTAAGGAAGAAGAGGACCGTTAGGAGTAGGCTCCTATAGTTGGGTAGACAATATATAGTCATTGTCACTTTAAGGCTGGTGGAATGTTAGAGTGCAATTACCAAGTGCAATTATCTTTTTATTTTATTTTATTTTATTTATTTCCAATTTATACCCTGCCCTTCTCCTAAAAAAGGACCCAGGGCGGCCTAAAGGATCTCTAACTATAAGAGGAAGCCAGGAGAGTGCATATCTCTCTCTCTGTTGGACTTGCTGTGTTTGATAATTGTTTGCGTGAACTGTGATTACTGAAGAAGAAGACGGAAGATTGTGTAAGCTATTTGATATTGTTGAGACTATGTTTTTGACTCAATTTAGATTTAGGTTTAGGTTTAATTGGTTTTTTATACCGCCCTACTCCTGAAGGACTCAGGTGGTGTACAGCCATAGTAAAACAAATATATAAAAGTTTAAAAAGTTTTTAAAAGAGATATTAAACAATTTGCCCTAAAAATGAAAAAAAAAAAAAACCAACCCTGATTAAAATTAATAAAAATTTGTAATTTAAAAATCATGCTTTATGCCAGCCCGGCTTGTTGAAAGAAAAAGGTGCGTAAGTCAGGGATAGTTCTTAATTCCGGGGGCCATTCGTTCCAGAGGGCAGGGGCTCCCACGGAGAATGCTCTCCCCCTGGCCGTCGCCAGTTGACATTGTCTAGCCGACGGCATCATGAGGAGACCCTCTCTGTGGGAGCTAAGGGCCGGTGGGAAGCTCTCAATGGCAGAAGGCGATCTCATAAGTGCCCAGGTCCTAAGCCATGGAGCGCTTTAAAGATGCTAACCAGCACCTTGAATCGCACCCGGAAAACCACCGGAAGCCAGTGCAGCTCGCGCAGGAGGGGTGTTACATGGGAGCATCGCGTCGCCCCCATAATTACCCGCGCGGCCGCATTCTGGACCAGTTGGAGCCTCCGGATTCTCTTCAAAGGGAGCCCCATGTAGAATTTAACATCACTGCTTGTTGAGCAGTAGCTTAGTGTAGTAGTTTTTACAAGTAAAAAGCTATTTTATTTTACTTAAAACAGTGTCTGGTATTCTAATTGTGTGTACATTAGCAACATTCCTCTAGCTCAGGGGTTCCCAAACTTGGCAGCTTGAAGACTTGTGGACGAGTTAAATAGAATATTATTCTTAAGCGTGGATAACCAATTCAGTGAAATGCTTGTTATATTAAAATGAAATTTGATGATATATGCTACAAACACTAGAAATAACAACTGGAAAATGAAATGATAAAGATGATGTATTATTTATAGAAGGGCGAAAAACGGTTACCATATTTTTCGGAGTATAAAACACACCGTAGTATAAGACGCACCAAGGTTTCGAAGAGGCAAATTTAAAAAGAAAAGTTTGTGCCCTCTGCAGGCCTCCCCAAAACAGCCCATTTTTCATGAAAACGAGCCCACTTCTCCCCCCCCCCTCCCACACACAAAAGGGCATGAATAGCCTTTAGGAGGCTTGCAGAGTGCTCCTGGGGGGTGGGGGTCCCAAAAATAAGCAAAAAATGCCCGTTTTTTGCAAAAACGGGCCCGTTTTTCTGGCAAAAAAAGGGCATGCAGAGCTCCTGGGGGCTGGGGGGGGGGGGATTGAGCAAAAAAGCCAGTTTTTTGCTCAATCCCCCCCCCCCAGAGCACTCCATAAGCCTCCTAAAGTCTATGCACAGCCATTTTTGTGAAGGTGGCGGGGTTTTCAGCTGGCAAAAAATGCTGAATTCAGTATACAAGACGCATCTAGATTTTCAGCCAAAAGGTGCGTCTTATACTCCGAAAAATACAGTGTGTTTATTTGTTAAGAAAAATTAAAATATAAGATGGTAATTTGGAAAGAAATGGTGGGGGCCGAACTTAGAAAGGCTGAGATGTAAAATTAATTATGCATAAGAGAAAAATGTAGAGAGGGGGGAAACCCCGGTCAACACTCTGTATGTAAAGGGGCTTTGAAAGTTGCAACAATTTTTTTTAAAAAAATGTATAAAAAAACCTGCAGTGATTCACTTAACAACGGTGGCAAGAACGGTCATAAAACGGGGAAAGCTGCCTCGCTTAGCAATGTAAAATTTGGACTCAGCTGTGGTTGTAAATCAAGGACTACCTGTGGACCGTCCAGCTCTGCTTGTAATGGGATCCAACTTTGGAATCTGAACAGATTCTTTCAATGCTCTTTCACACTCCCCTTTCTATTTAGCAGCTGCTACCTCCTCCTGGTAACCTACTCCAGGAGTAACTTCACTCCTCCCCTCTTTACCTGCTTGTAAGTGTTGGCAGTCATATCCGCACACAGGTTCACCAGTCCAGAAGGATCTACAAACACCACTTGAAAAGCCTGGTGGAACTCGGTCAGGGAAGGCTGCGAAGGAAATCAAGATTGCAAAGATTGTAAACAGAGGGAGAGAATCAAGATCACGTGAAGGGTTAATACCACTTTATAAGGCCTTGGGAAGGCCACACTTGGAATATTTGCATCCAGTTTTGGTCGCCACGATGTAGAAAAGATGTGGAGACTCTAGAAAGAGTGCAGAGATGAGCAACAAAGATGATTAGGGGACTGGAGGCTAAAACATATGAAGAACGGTTGCAGGAACTGGGTAGGTCTTGTTTAATGAAAAGAAGGACTAGGGGAGACATGATAGCAGTCTTCCAATATCTCAGGGGTTGCCACAAAGAAGAGGGAGTCAAGCTATTCTCCAAGGCACCTGAGGGCAGAACAAGAAGCAATGGGTGGAAACTAATCAAGGAGAGAAGCAACTTAGAACTGAGGAGACATTTCCTGACAGTGAGAACAATTAATCAGTGGAACAGAAGTTGCCTCCAGAAGTTCTGAATGCCCCAACACTGCAAGTCTTTAAGAAGATGTTGGAGAACCATTTGTCTGAAGTGGTGTACGGTTTCCTGCCTAGGCAGGGAGTTGGAGTAGATGACCTCCAAGGTCCCTTCCAACTCTGTTTTTCTATTCTATTCTATTGGTGCCTTATACAACAATCCTCCTAACAGTCTTTCTAACCCAAGTCATTCCAGATGCTTCCCAAGATTACAGAATTTTTTTTCCCCATTTCCATAACATACTTTAACGACAATAACATTAGATGTTCCACAGCGACTTGCTCCCTATTTAATAGTAAGATTCTCACCATAGAATAGAATAGAACAGAACAGAATAGAATAGAAAATATGGAATGGAATTGTAGTAGAGAAGAGTAGAGTAGAGTAGAGTAGAGTAGAGTAGAGTAGAGTAGAGTAGAGTAGAGTAGAGTAGAGTAGAAAGAAGAAAGATGGAAGGGACCTTGGAGGTCTTCTAGTCCAACCCCCTGCCTAGGCAGGAAGCCCTAATACCGGTTCAGACAAATGGCTATCCAACATCTTCTTAAAGACTTCCAGTGTTGGAGCATTCACAACTTCTGGAGGCAATTTCTGTTCCACTGATTCATTGTTCTCACTGTCAGGAAGTTTCTCCTCAGTTCTAAGTTGCTTCTTTCCTTGTTTAGTTTCCACCCATTGCTTCTTGTTCTGCCCTCAGGTGCTTTGGAGAATAGTTTGACTCCCTCTTCTCTGTGGCACCCTCTGAGATATCGGAAGATTGGTATCATGTCTCCCCTAATCCTTCTTTTCATTAAACTAGACATACCCAGTTCCTGCAACCGTTCTTCATATGTTTTAGTCTCCAGTCCCCTAATCCTCTTTGTTGCTCTTAATACAATAGCAGAGTTGGAAGGGACCTTGGAGGTCATCTAGTCCAACTCCCTGCCTAGGCAGGAAACCCTATACCATTTCAGACAAATGGCTCTCCAACATCTTCTTAAAGACTTCCAGTGTTCTTCTCTGCCCTCTTTCCAGAGTCTCCACATCTTTTCTACATAATCAACATTTTACATCTTTACATAACAAGCTTAAAATGTGATCCTCCCTCTCCATCTTTATCAGCAAATAATCCAAACGCCTCTCTTACCAGACTAGGTTCTCTGTCTTTGGAGAGGCTGATTCCGGATGTTGTCAGGTCTGTAGTAGCTGGGTAGGAAGAGGAAAAAGAGAATTAATCACTTTGGACAGGAGTTCCCCCATCTTATATCCTTACACAGGTAGTTCCCGACTTACGCCCACAATTGAGCCCCAAACTGAAAGGATGGTATAAAAAGAGCAGGCAGTTCCAGGTAGCACTGGACTTACGACAAATGCCTGTTGCTAAACGAGACCCGTGTTAAGGGAGCTTTGTCCCATTTTGCGTTGTTAAGTGAATCCCTTCCATTGTTCACTTAGTCAGAAGCTTGCTCAGTGAATCCGGCTCCCCTGGTCAGAAGGTCGCAAAAGGAGGATCACACGACCCAGGGCCACTGCGGCGACCGTCGTAAATATGAGTCAGTTGCCATGAATTTGATTCTGATCATGTGACCACAGGGATGCTGCGAATTGTGATCAATGTGGAAAACGGTCACAAGTCACTTTTTTCAGGGTTGGGGTAACTTTGAGCAGTCGCTAAATGAACCATTGTAAGTCAAGGGTTACTTGTATCCAACAAGCCACTGGGCTTTAACTTCCATGTATCGCAGGCGTGGAGGGGTGATGGGAATTGGAGTCCCATGCATCTGATGCAACACAATTTATTTTATTTTATTCAATTTATATCCCGCCCTTCTCAGAGAGGACCCAGGGCGGCGCACAGGAATTTAAAACAATATACAAAATAGTACCAAATATAATTTTAAAAACCTATTAAATGACAGAAACCTGCGCTAAAACCAAATTAAAATCCCCCATTTAAAACTGTCTAATATTTGTCCCAGCGGAGGCTATGTTAGGCCGGCTTGATGAAATAAGTGTCTTTTTAAACACCGGCGGAAGAGGCGGAGGTCGGTGATAGTGCGGAGTTCAGGGGGTAGGTCGTTCCAAAGGGCAGGGCCCGCCACAGAGAAGGCCCTTCCCCTGGGTGTCACCAGTCGGCATTGTCCGGCCAATGGTACCCTGAGAAGGCCCTCTCTGTGGGAGCGTATCGGTCTAAGGGATGTATGGGGCAGGAGACGGTCTTGCATATAACTAGGCCCCGAGCCATGGAGCGCTTTGAAGATGGTCGTCAAGACCTTGAAGCGCACCCGAAAGGCCACAGGAAGCCAGTGCAGCTCGCGCAGGATCGGTGTTATGTGGGAGCATCTAGAGGCTCCCGTAATCATCCGCGTGGCTGCATTCTGGACTAGCTGTAGCTTTCGAGTGCACCTCAAGGGAAGCCCCATGTAGAGAGCATTACAGTAGTCCAGTCGGGATGTCACGAGGGCCTGAGTGAATGAGAGGCCCATCCTTTGGTGGAGGAATTTAAAAGTTGAAGGATCTCTTTATACCCAAGTTTACATGGCTGTACTTGGGTCTAGGTTTCAATCCTTGGGCCTAAGGGATAATTGGAGGGTGAGGTCCATGCAGTGGCAATCCAGTCACAAGGGATTTGTGGATTTGGGTCTGGGGGCTGCTTAATTGCGGCGTTCTTATTGGATGGACTGTAGGGTAACATACAGCTATTTCCAACTGCAAACTGGAAGGGCCACCGTGGTTTTTAAAAGTATTTTTTAAAAGACTTGAAAGTACCTTTATTTCCTAAACTAAGGTAAGGTAAGGAGGGAAGGAAGGAAGGAAAAGTAATCAGGGGAGGGAGGGAGGGAGGGAGGGAGGGAAGGAAGGAAGGAAAAAATAAGGCATGAAGAAGATGGATGAATGAAGATGGAGTGAGGGAGGAAAAGAAGAAAGACCGAAAAAAGGAAGGAAAGGAAGGAAAAGAGAGGGAGGGAGGGAGGAAAAGAAGGCAGAAAAAGGGAAGGAAGGAAGGAAGGAAGGAAGGAAGGAAGGAAGGAAGGAAAAGAGAGGGGGGGAGGAAAAGAAGGCAGAAAAAGGGAAGGAAGGAAGGAAGGAAGGAAGGAAGGAAGGAAGGAAGGAAGGAAGGAAAAGAGAGGGAGGGAGGAAAAGAAGGCAGAAAAAGGGAAGGAAGGAAGGAAGGAAGGAAGGAAGGAAAAGAGAGGGAGGGAGGGAGGAAAAGAAGGCAGAAAAAGGAAAGGAAAGGAAAGAAGGAAGGAAGGAAGGAAGGAAGGAAGGAAGGAAGGAAGGAAGGAAGGAAGGAAGGAAGGAAGGAAGGAAAAGAGGGAGGGAGGGAGGAAAAGAAGGCAGAAAAAGGGAAGGAAAGAAGGAGGGAAGGAAGGAAGGAAGGAAGGAAGGAAGGAAGGAAGGAAGGAAAAGAGAGGGAGGGAGGGAGGAAAAGAAGGCAGAAAAAGGGAAGGAAAGAAGGAAGGAAGGAAGGAAGGAAGGAAAAGAGAGGGAGGGAGGGAGGAAAAGAAGGCAGAAAAAGGGAAGGAAAGAAGGAAGGAAGGAAGGAAGGAAAAGAGAGGGAGGGAGGGAGGAAAAGAAGGCAGAAAAAGGGAAGGAAAGAAGGAAGGAAGGAAGGAAGGAAGGAAGGAAGGAAAGAAAAGAGAGGGAGGGAGGAAAAGAAGGCAGAAAAAGGGAAGAAAGATGTGAGGGAGAAAAGGAAGAGAGAGAAAAGGAAGGAAGGAAGGGAAAGGGAGGGAGGGAGGAAAAGAGGCAGAAACAGGGAAGGAAGGAAGGAGGGAAGGAAGAAAAAGAGAGGGAGGGAGGAAAAGAAGACAGAAAAAAGGAAGGAAGGATGATCAGAGAAGGGAGGGAGAGAGGGAGGGGAGGGAGTTAGGAATAATGGCAGGTGTGATGTTTGTGCCACTTACCCAAGAAGTGGAGAGCGTTTCGCAGCACCTGGTAGGCGCTCATCATTTTGCTGATCTTGTGAGTGGCCAGAAGGTGTCCCACCAGCATGGAGGCCATGAAGCCGTTAAAACACCCCAGACCCTGGAAAGGTTGGAGGAAGGGGAAAATTAACACAAACACACACCTCTTCCTTCCTTCCTTTCCTTCTTTTTCCTCCCTTGGTCTTTTCCTATCTTCTCTTCTCCTTTCCTGTCCCTTCTTACACGCTCAAATAGATGATAGATAGAGAGATAGAGAGAGAGATTAGGTAGGTAGGTAGCAGTGGTGGGTTTCAAATTTTTTAGAACCTACTCTGTAGGTGTGGCCTATTTTGTGGGCGTGGCTTGGTAGTCATGTGACAGGGTGGGAATGGCCACCTTTTAAAATGTGGTGAAACTCATTTAACAACGCTCTTGCTTAGCAACCAAAATTTTGGACTCAATTGTGATGATAAATTCTTTCTTTCTTTCTTTCTTTCTTTCTTTCTTTCTTTCTTTCTTTCCTTTCCTTTCCTTCCCGTTGGGTCACTGGCAGCGGCGGGCCAGACTTACTTCTGGGTCCGCTGGTGGAACCCCCTCTCACCGGTTCTCTAAATTTCACCAACCAGTTCTCGCAAGTAGGTGCGAGCCTGCAGAAACCCACCACTGGCTCAAATGCAAAATGGGAAACATCTCTTTTTTGTTTTGCTTTCAATTTGCTTTGCTAGTTCTCTGCCAGTCAGCTTGGGGCGTGTGTGTGTGTGTGTGTGTGTTTGTGTGTGTTCGCCGGCAGGAGGCGGTCGCGGCCCGAAACGGGGCGCAGGGGGGACATGTGTGCCCCCCACCCCACCCTGAGCTCCGTTTTCGCTGGCAGAGCTGTTTCCAGGCCGACCTGCAGCCCAGATCTAAGCACCCCCGCAGGCTGGATCTGACCCGCGGGCCTTGAGTTGCCCCGCGGGCCAGATCTAACCCATTCAAAGGATACACCTCCCCCCACAACTCTAATGGCAAGTGAAACGAAACGACATCCACCATATTTTTTGGAATATAATGTTTGGAAAATCCCTGTTAGCATACCGAAGGCGCGTTGCGAAACACAGAGAGAGAGATGTTGCTGAACACCCACACCAGCGGTCAAAGACACCGAATCGTAAAGTAAATAGGTGTTTACTTCCGCAAAAAATAAAAGATATAGAAACTTCTTCATAGACGGGTGATACGTAAGTCCTAAATCATATAAACAGCTCAGTACACAAAGTGGGCTAACAGTTGCACAACTCAGAATTATCCACACTGATCAATACTCGACATACACAACAGCCAGCATCTAACGATCAGCATCTAATAGTGATTCTGGCTCCCTCTTATGGTCGCTTGAGGGAACAGCAGCCAATCACATTTACTGCAGTAGTTAAAGAGACAGTATTGCTATCATGGTTTGTATATTGCCAACCCAAGAGTTGGATTACATTCCCAACATGCACCCTTTTCCCTGGAAAAAGAGGCTGGAAATCTGGGTGCGTCTTATGTACTGAATACAGCATTTTTTGCCTCCCCAAACCCCGCCCCCTTCACCAAAATGGCCGTGCATTGCCTTTAGGAGGCTTTCAGAAAGCTCCTGGGCGCTGGGGAGGGCATAAATGAGCAAACAATGGGCTGTTTTTTGCTCAATTTTGCCCCCCCCAGGAGCACCTAAAAGCTATCCATGCCATTTTTTTTGACAAAAAATGAACCCGTTTTTGCGAAAAACAGACCGTTTTTTGTTCGTTTGAGGAGGAGGCTTCCCCCAGGCTGTTTTTGGGAGGTTTGCAGAGTGCAAAAACTTTTTATAAAAAAAATTGCCTCTTCAAAACCTTGGTGCGTCTTATACTCCGAAAAATATGGTAGCTGCCAAAGTTTCATCCGTGACAGGAACCTCCAAAGAGCTCCTGAGCTTTGAGCAATTTCAACCCGTCCGCCGGTTTACCTGAGAAAGCTCTCGCTGGCGGAGCCAAACCTTGAGGAGGGCTACCCCATCTTGGAAGGCCCGGAAGGCGCTGGCCGCCTCAGAGAGGTAGAGCAGGTTGGTCTCCATCACCAGGTCCCACAAAATGGAGTTGTTGTAATGGGGAGTGGGGGGCTCAGCGACTCCTGGAAAGAAGCAAAGAGGTTGAGGGTGGGTTCTACCCTGGGGGTAGAACAAGAAGCAATGGGTGGAAACTAATCAAGGAGAGAAGCAACTTAGATCTAAGGAGAATTTCCTGACAGTGAGAACAATTAATCAGTGGAACAGAAGTTGCCTCCAGAAGTTGTGAATGCCCCAACACTGGAAGTCTTTAAGAAGATGTTGGATAGCCATTTGTCTGAAACAGTATAGGGTTTCCTGCCTAGGCAGGGAGTTGGACTAGAAGACCTCCAAGGTCCCTTCCAACTCTGTTATTCTGTTCTATTCTATCTTAGGGTGTCAAATAAATCATTTTGAGGATTGCACTGTCATCTTCAGACTCTGGACATGATAAATAAAGGTCAAGGTTCCCCTCGCACATCTGTGCTAGTCGTTCCCTACTCTAGGGGACGGTGCTCATCTTCATTTCAAAGCAGAAGAGCCAGCGCTGTCCGAAGACGTCTCCAGGGTCATGTGGCCGGCATGACTCAACGCCGACGGTGCACGGAAGGTTGTTCCCTTCCCACCAAAGGTGGCTCCTATTTTTCTACTTGCATTTTTAATGTGCTTTCGAACTGCGAGATGGGCAGAAGCTGGGACAAGTCACAGGAGCTCCCTCCGTTAAACGGCGCTAGGGATTCGAACCGCCAAACTGCCGACCTTTCTGATCGACAAGCCCAGCAACTTAGCCACTGCATACCAATTTTTTGGGTAGCTTTGCTGGCTGAGGAACTCTGGGAGTTGAATTCCACAAGTCTTAAAGTGGCCATGGTTGGAGACCCCTGCCTTACCTCGCCATTTCTTACTGACAACAACTTTAAGACAATAGTAATACAATAATACAATAGCAGAGCTGGAAGGGACCTTGGGGGTCATCTAGTCCAACTCCCTGCCTAGGCAGGAAGCCCTATACCGTTTCAGACAAATGGCTATCCAACATCTTCTTGAAGACTTCCAGTGATAAGAAAGGAAGGAAGGAAGGAAGGAAGGAAGGATGGAAGGAAGGAAGGAAGGAAGGAAGGAAGGAAGGAAGGAAGGAAGGAAGGAAGGAAGGAAGGATAACAGAGCTGGAAGGGACCTTGGAGGTCATCTAGTCCAACTCCCTGCCTAGGCAGGAAGCCCTATACCGTTTCAGACAAATGGCTATCCAACATCCTCTTAAAGACTTCCAGTGATAAGGAAGGAAGGAAGGAAGGAAGGAAGGAAGGAAGGAAGGAAGGAAGGAAGGATAACAGAGCTGGAAGGGACCTTGGAGGTCATTTAGTCCACCCCCCTGCCTAGGCAGGAAACCCTATACCGTTTCAGACAAATGGCTATCCAACATCCTCTTAAAGACTTCCAGTGGTGGGGCATTCACAACTTCTGGAGGCAACTTCTGTTCCACTGATTAATTGGAACCTGTGAACCTGACTTCCCAGAATTCCCCAGGCAGGATTCTGGGAGTTGAAGTCCACGTATCTTAACGTGGCCACATTTGGGAAACGCCACCTGACCTTCTTCCAAGTTTACCTGTCCCAGGCAAGTCCTTCTCCGTGAACCAAGCTGTCCGGATGTTGTTTCTGCTGGGGTGTAGACGGAGGGTCCGGAAGACCCCCGGGGCTGGGCAGGCATGGAGGCGGATTGTCACCGTCTTTGCGTCCTTCCCTGCAGCAACAAATGGAGAGGAAAAGGAAAGAGAAGATTAAAACGGAGGAATTAGCAACATGGACGTTGTCCAAAATGTCGTTACACCCAAATGCAGAGAGAGAGACGCAATCAGAGTCCTGTCTGCTTGGTTTGGGGCTTTATCTTGAAAGAAGTCTTTTTAAAAACCCCAAATGATGGGAATCGGTCTCAGTGGTGGGAAACTGGGGTTATGAAGCCTCAGAAGCTAAGTAGAATGGGTTAGTACAGACTGATGGCGAGGGAGGGAGGGAGGAGTCAGGGATGGAGGAGAGAAGGAAGGAGGGAGGGAGAAGTCAAGGACAAAGGGAGGGAAGAGTCAAGGATGGAGGGAAGGAAGGAGGGAGGGAGGAAAGAAGGAAGGAGGGAGGGTTGGAAGGAAGGAATGGTCAAGGATGGAGGGAGGGAGGAAAGGAAGAATGAGTCAAGGAGGGAGGGAGGCGTCAAGGAGGGAGGGAGGGAGAAAGAATGAAGGAGGGAGGGAAGGGTCAAAGATGGAGGGAGGGAGGGAGGAAAGAAGGGAGGAAGGAGTCAAGGATGGAGGGAAGAATGGAGGGAGGGAAGAAGGAAGGAAGGAGGGAAGGAAGGGTCAAGGATGGAGGGAAGGATGGAGGAAGAATTTGAGGATGGAGGGAGGGAGAAAGAAGGAAGGAGGGAGGGAGGGTCAAGGATGGATGGGGGGAGGGAGGAAAGAAGGAAAGCAGGAAAGGAGGGAGGGAGGGTCAAGGATGGAGGGACAGAAGGAGGAAAGAATGAAGGAGGGAGGGTGGGAAGGAAGGAACGGTCAAGGATGAAGAGAGGGAGGGAAGAAGAAGGGAAGAAGGAGTCAAGGATGGAGGGAGGGAAGAAGGAAGGAAGGAGAGAGGGAGGGAAGGAAGGAAGGTCAAAGAGGGAGGGAAAGAGGAAGGAAGAAGTCGAGGAGGGAGGGAGGGAAGGGTCAAGGAGGGAGGGAGGAAATAAGGGAGGGAAGAAGGAAGAAAGGAGGGAGGGAAAGAGTCAAGGATGGAGGGAAGAAGAGAAGAAGGAAGAAAGGAAGGAGGGAGGGAAGGAAGGGTCAAGGACAGACGGAGGGAGGAGAGAATGAGCCAAGGATGGAGGGATAGAGGAAGAGAGGGAGGGAGGAAAGAAGGAAGGGTCAAGGATGGAGCGAAGGAGGGAAGGGAAGAGTGGAGGTCAAAACAAGTCCTGGAAGATGACAGCAAAGCCAGGCGAGGAAGCTCCCTGCTTCCTCCTCTCCAGAGTTCTTTTGACTTCCTGACTGCTAGCCAGGTGGGTGCAGAACCCTCCACTTCCCCCCCTCTCACCTTGGGGCTGGAGGAGCACAAGGGGCTTCAGGTGGTTGCCGTTCAGGTAAGCAAAGGACACGCTCCCGAAGCGGTTTGTCTCGGCCAGGTGTTGGGCCAGGTGGGCCAGGTAGAGAGCCCTCTTGCGGTGGTAGCGCTGGTTGAGGTTATCCTTCTCTTGGAAGACTTCCTAAAAACACAAACGCCATTTTCGGGTAGTCCTTGACTTATGACCCCAACTGAGACCCAAATTTATGTCGCTAAGCGAGACATCAAAGAAACAAAAGACCAATGAGCATTAAATATCTCTTTACATGCGGAGCATCTTCCCAATGTTATTATCCGTCTTACTAGCCGTTTGGTCTAATGGTGAAGGCACCAAACTAGAAACCAGGAGACCGTGAGTTCTAGTGCCCACCTTGGCATCAAAGGCAGTGGAGTGACTTTAAGCCAATCACCAGGAGACAGTGAGTTCTAGTTCCATCTTAGGAATGAAAACCGGCTGGCTGAGTTTGGGCCAATCACCAGGAGACTGTGAGTTCTAGTTCTATTTTAGCCATGAAAACCGGCTGGCTGACTTTGGGCCAATCACCAGGAGACTGTGAGTTCTAGTTCTATTTTAGCCATGAAAACCATCTAGGGAACTTTGAGATAATCACCAGGAGACTGTGAGTTCTAGTTCTATTTTAGGCATGAAAACCATCTAGGGGACTTTAGGATAATCACCAGGAGACAATGAGTTCTAGTTCCATCTTAGGCATGAAAACCGGCTGGCTGAGTTTGGGCCAATCACCAGGAGACTGTGAGTTCTAGTTCTATTTTAGCCATGAAAACCGGCTGGCTGACTTTGGGCCAATCACCAGGAGACTGTGAGTTCTAGTTCTATTTTAGCCATGAAAACCATCTAGGGAACTTTGAGATAATCACCAGGAGACAATGAGTTCTAGTTCTATCTTAGACACGAAAATCATCTAGGGGACTTGGGACTAATCACCAGGAGACAGCGAGTTCTAGTTCCATCTTAGGCATGAAAACCGGCTGGCTGACTTTGGGCCAATCACCAGGAGACTGTGAGTTCTAGTTCTATCTTAGGCATGAAAACCATCTAGGGGACTTTAGGATAATCACCAGGAGACGGCGAGTTCTAGTTCCGCCTTAGGCATGAAAGCCAGCTGGGTGATTTTGAGCCATCCCCTCTCTTGCCCCGCCCCACCCCATAAGATTGTTGTTGTGGGGGGAACGAGGTGGAAGAGGGAAGTTTGGTATGTGTGTCACCTTCTTTACAAAAAATAATAATAAAAGATGGAGTGAAAAAATTAAATAAAAATAACGGAATGAAAAGGGAACCTGCCCGGGCCTCTCACCTGGGGCATGATCACTGCCACATCCACATTCACCTCCGGCTTGATGCAGGTGCCCAGCAGGTAACTCCCTACCACCTTCACCTGTGTTGGGGGCAGAAAATGGAACTTGCCCTTCACCTTAAAAGGAATCTGCAGGATAGGGACTTTCACTCCCTTGGGGAGCCAGGACTGGTCAGTGATCTGAAAAACAAAGAGTAGAATCCACCCTCTTATCCCTAAATCAAGATCAGGCTGGAGTCCTCATCCTATCCTGGATAAATGGTTGCCCCATCTTTTCTTTTCTACTCCGATTCAAGGTTTCTTTTTATTTTTTAATACAAATTATACATATTATAGGAACAAAGCGTTGTTTGGGTCTTTTCTTTTACACCGTCTCATTTACATAGTCCATTTTACATCATAGTTTCATTTTCGCTTTCCGTCAAATTATTCTCTTCCATTCTCTTCCTCTGTTTATGCAGCCAACGCAGTTCTAGGCTGCATCAACAGAGGGAGAGAATCAAGATCACGTGAAGGGTTAATACCACTTTATAAGGCCTTGGGAAGGCCACACTTGGAATCCGGCATCCAGTTTTGGTCGCCACGATGTAGAAAAGACGTGGAGACTCTGGAAAGAGTGCAGAGAAGAGCAACAAAGAGGATTAGGGGACTGGAGACTAAAACATATGAAGAACGGTTGCAGGGACTGGGTAGGTCTAGTTTAATGAAAAGAAGGACCAGGGGAGACATGATAGCAGTCTTCCGATATCTCAGGGGTTGCCACAAAGAAGAGGGAGTCAAACTATTCTCCAAGGCACCTGAGGGCAGAACAAGAAGCAATGGGTGGAAACTAATCAAGGAGAGAAGCAACTTAAAACTGAGGAGAAATTTCCTGACAGTGAGCACAATTAATCAATGGAACAGAAGTTGCCTCCAGAACTTGTGAATGCCCCAACCCTGGAAGTCTTCAAGAAGATGTTGGATAGCCATTTGTCTGAACCGGTATTAGGGCTTCCTGCCTAGGCAGGGGGTTGGACTAGAAGACCTCCAAGGTCCCTTCCAACTCTGCTGTTGTGTTATTGTATTATTATTTTTCATCTTTATGGTTATTTTTTTTCTTAATGCATAAACGACATCTTCCATTTGTCCCTTCAAAGTTACACCAAATTTTCCTTTCTTATTTGCTCCATTGGTCTATTTTGCTATAAACAGCATAAAGTCCTCTAATTCAATTTAAGCACAGCGAGCCGTTTCTTTCAATATATTTTTTTACCATGAACAATATACGATCATTTCTTTATTTCTTAATTAGTTACATCACAATAACAATCTTAGTGCTATTCTCTTTCGCCTGCTAATGCAGGGGTCCCCAACCTTTGCAACTTTAAGTCTGAAGGACTTCAGCTCCCAGACTTCTCCAGCCAGCAAAGCTGGCTGGGGAAGTCTGGGAGCTGAAGTCCTTCAGACTTAAAGTTGCAAAGGTTGGAGACCCCTGTGCTAATGTAACTCTTTTTCCCTTTCTTCTTCTTCTAACCGTTTTCTCTTGGGCTCTCAGAAATTCCAGTTTTAATTATTTTCTCCCTCTTTCTCCTAACTTCTTTTTACTATTTCCTATTTTTGTGGTTATTGTATCTTTTCCTCAGAGTATTTCCTTTTATTATTCTACTAACTTTCCCCAGGGTTTTTTCCCCTGTTCTCCTCCTTTCCTTACTATTTCATCGTTTCTTTTCTGGGAGATCTCCTTCTTTATCTGCTTTTTCTCTATGACTGTCAATCCCAGGGAAATCTCCTATCTGCACTTTATTTTCAATTCTTCCTTTCCCCATCTTTTCTTGAAGACCCCTGCCCTTGGGACAACCATGATCTGGATGATCGAGAACCTCCAGAGAAGGTATCTCAAGATGCTATTAACCGCACGGATCTGAAGCATACATCTCTCGCGGGAACCTCTGGGACGTTGTTGAGCATGGTGCTGATTTCGTGAAGGAAGGCATCGATCCTCTGCTTCCTCTTCTCCTTGAGAGTCACCTCTTTCAACAGCTCTTCGATCTGCAGATGGAGAGAAAAATGCAAGATAGATGTCATCCACAGGGGGGCGGGGTCAAAGTGTTCTCGATCTTCCTTTTCATTATAGGAATGTAGAAAAGACGTGGAGACTCTGGAAAGAGTGCAGAGAAGAGCAACAAAGAGGATTAAGGGACTAGAGACTAAAACATATGAAGAACGGTTGCAGGAACTGGGTAAGTCAAGTTTAATGAAAAGAAGGACCAGGGGAGACATGATAGCAGCCTTCCAATATCTCAGGGGTTGCCCCAAAGAAGAGGGAGTCAAGCTATTCTCCAAAGCACCTGAGGCAGAACAAGAAGCAATGGGTGGAAACTAATCAAGGAGAGAAGCAACTTAGAACTGAGGAGAAATTTCCTGACAGTGAGAACAATTAATCAGTGGAACAGAAGTTGCCTCCAGAAGTTGTGAATGCCCCAACACTGCAAGTCTTTAAGAAGATGTTGGATAGCCATTTGTCTGAAACGGTATAGGGCTTCCTGCCTAGGCAGGGAGTTGGACTAGATGACCTCCAAGGTCTCTTCCAACTCTGCTATTGTATTGTATTAATCACCCTTCCCGTTCCCCTTGCCAAAGCTGCTTTGGCTGCGATCTTGGGAGAGTTTATTTTATTTATTTTATTTTTATTTTATTAAATTTATATAACCGTGCCTACCTCCCCGAAGGGACTCAGGGCGGTACACAGGAAATTAAAACAGGAAATACAAAACATAGCAATAATAAATATAACTTAAAGCTAAAATCCAATTAAATACGAGATGCCCTGTGCTAAAAATTCCCTAATACTATTAACCCAATTAAAATCCAATTAAAACAATGTAAAATTCAGTCTACAAACATGATTGTGAGGATTAGGCCAGGCCGGCAAGATGGAAGAGATGTGTCTTCAAATGTTGGCGGAAGGAGCGGAGGTCCGTGATAGTCCTAAGTTCGGGGGGGTAGGTCTTTCCAGAGGGTTGGGCCCGCCATAGAGAAGGCCCTTCCCCTGGGCGTCGCCAGCCGGCATTGCCCGGTGGACGGCACCCGGAGAAGTCCCTCTCTGTGGGAGCGAATCTAGTTTGAGTCTACGCATGGATTCCCAGCTAGGTCCCCACTTGACTCCTCCTTCCAAATTCCCAACCCGAACTGACCTGCAGGCGCAGAAGGTTGGAATGGAACAGGTTCTCGGTCTCCTTGAGGTGGCTCAGCTCTTCGTTGGTGGGCACCTTGTAGAGCTCACTTTTGCCCAATTTCACCGGCTGCAAGAGGCCATCAGAAGAAGAGGCCCGTTTCTGTCCCCTTGGCTTCCCTTCCTTAGGGATAGCATTTTGTTTCTCTTCCTTCTCTGGAGCTTTAGTTCCCTCGTCACTTTCAGGTAACATCTGCAGGTAACAACAACAACAGAGGGGATTATTCACCCAAATAAAGATGCTGATTTTGTATTTTAACAATCCTGCTACCTGGTCTGGGATGGTGGGGAAGTGCAAGGATTTACACTCCCTGCAGACAGCTGGTCATTTGTTAAGGCCTACCTTGTTAGGATATTCAGCCTTAGATTGGGTTGACAATATATATGAGCCGATGTTCTTAAAGAGTACATGTAGCTTTAAGAACTGTGTTGAATTCTAATTGGCTGTGCTTCTCAGCTCTACCATATAAGCAAGCTCAGAATCACAGTTCATTCCTTTTTCCGATTCCTTTTGATTCCTGTGCTGAAGCTGAAGACTGAAGAAGTATTTGTTTTGCATCACTGTAAGATAACTCTGTGTTTGGTGAAGGACTGTTATTGTTTGAGAAGTTAGTCGGAAGAAGTATTTTAGTTGCTACAAAGTAAAGACTATTTATTTTTCTTACTATCACTGTTTTAGAGTTTGTTTGGGGTTAAAGCAACGTATCTCTTTACTGTCCGGTGTATTACACTATTCCGCATTTATTTTCCTAACACTAGTTACGGGACCAGAGCTGTAACACTGGTTCTGAACCCAGAGTTGTTAACATACCTGGAGATGAGAAGCTAAAAGTCTTCAAAGAAAAACCAGACAATTCAGTTGCATCCTGTAAAAGCACCTTTGGGACAACCAGGATCTTGGATGACTGAGGATCTCTACAGACATTCAGCCATATACTTTGGGATGAAGACCCTTGGAATGGGGTGGGAGTAGGAATGGGTTTCTATAAAAATGGCAGACTACAGGAACCATTTGCAAAACTCAGGTGACCCTGAGGACACCAATAAACCCCCAAGGGGCCTCAATGACCCTCTAAAAAGATGCAAATGACTGTATTATAAGATATGGGGATGTTTTTATCATTGGATAGAAAATGAATATAGGCAAAAAGAAACAGAAAACTGAATAATTGGGTGGGGGGATTTAGAATTATAGGGGAGGAGTTGAATTAAAAGGTAATCGAAATGCAAATGTAAAGGCAAGATAAAAATAGATTAAAATGATGTATGTTAAATATGATAACACAAAAACTGTACCCAGATGACACAGTGTAAGATTCATGATGTAAGAGAGGTGATGGGAAAAATAAAATATTTTTTTTAAAGGATGCAAATGACCAGCTGTCTGCAAGGAGCATCAATCCTTCCCTTCCCCACCATCCAGTCAGAGCTGAAGAAGCTTCTTGGATGAGAAGCAAAACGTCTTCCAAAGGAAAACCAAAAAGCCCAGTTGCCTCTTGAAAAAAAGCACCTTTAGGACACCCAACTCTGTTATTCTGTTCTAAGAGATTAAACTTAAATAAGATCCATTTTTTGAGTCTCGTTTGAATGAGAAGCCAGCAGGCATCCCAGGTTCGCAGGATATGAAGCATCCTGAAACAAGGCAATGGAAAGGAAAGCTAAATCCTGGTCCATCTGCAGCCACCAAACCCCACAAAGTGGCTTTGGGCCCACAAATGTACTCTACAAGTGGCTTCTGGGGGGGGGGGGGGAAGCTACCTGACCTGAGCTGCTGCAAGAAACGGAAGGCAGCATAAATCAAATACATTTTGTACAGAGGAATGCTTGAATCTGTCATCTGCACCTCTATAACTGTCTGGTTTGGGTCTGCAACCCAACAAGACAGACACGGACTTCGGAGGAGAATCAGAACTGCAGGGAAAAAAACAATGCCTGCCTTCCATTGAGGACCTGCACACTGCACAAGTCAAAAAGAGGATTGTGAAAATATCTACAGACCCCTTCACATCCTGGGCATCAATTGTTTCAACTCCTACCCTCAAAATGACGCTAAAGGGCACTGAACACCAGAACAACTAGACACAAGGGCAGTTTTTCCCCACATGCCATCCCTCTGCTAAACTACTAATTCAAATTATTTACCAAGACTGTATTACTATTCTTCTACTCATCCTTCCTAGTATCTATCTATCTCCCACTTATGACTATAACCTTGTTGCTTGTATTTTTACGATTTATATCGTCTTTTTTGTTTCTTAGTATGATTTGATTGTTAGTAACTTATGACTATCACTAAGTGTTGTATCTTATGATTCTTGATGAATGTATTCTATTTTATTTTTCTTTATGTACCCTGAGAGCATCTGCACCAAAGGCAAATTCCTCGTGTGTCCAATCACACTTGGCCAATACAGATTTGCATTCTATTCTATTTATTTACTATTTTCTCTTCTATTCTATATGAATGTATTCTATTTTATTTTTCTTTATGTACCCTGAGAGCATCTGCACCAAAGGCAAATTCCTCGTGTGTCCAAACACACTTGGCCAATAAATAATTGAATTCTATTCTAGTTTATTTCTCTTCTCTTCTATATGAATGTATTCTATTTTATTTTTCTTTATGTACCCTGAGAGCATCTGCACCAAAGGCAAATTCCTCGTGTGTCCAATCACACTTGGCCAATAAAGAATTCAATTCAATTCCTATTCTATTCTTCCTTCTTTCCTTCTATTCTATTCTATTCTATATTTTGCAAAAAAAAAATATGGGGGGGGGGCGCGAGGAAAAATGTTCCTTTTCCCCTCTTCCAAAATTATCTACACCCCAAAGATGAGCTGCTGAGACGCATCAAAAGAATAACAAAAGAATAACAAAAGGGACCTCAGAGGTCTTCTAGTCCAACCCCAGAGGCTCAACAGAATCAAGCCCTCTGGCCAAGTTGGACCAGGCTAAGGTTGTCTTCAACCTCCCCGCCCCCCTCCAACCCATCATCCCCAAACCCCAAAACAAAGCGAGGGAGGGAGACACTGCGCGCAGCGCCGGACTACAACTCCCATCGTCCTTGACCACCACCACTCCGGCCGTGGATGATGGGGGGTTGTAGTCCGACGAAGAGACGGGGGGAGGGAGGCTTTATGGGATTGCTTCTCCCCGATCTTCCGTCCCCGCCACCGCGCTCCGCTCAGCCGCAACCCACCTTCCGCCGAGCCGCTCGGGGAGCCATGTGAGTGGAACTCGGCAAAAGAGATCCCCACGTGGAGTAGGGCTCCTTCCGTCTTCCGGCCAACAAGGTCGTCCTTCTCGGCCTCCGATAGGTTAGCGTCGATTAGCCCCGCCCCCTTTTGCAGGTTTGGTTGAGAGCGCAAAAGGAAAGTTTGCCGGAGATCGCGGTTCATAGTCTAGAAGTAGGAAAAATAAAGAGGGGTCCAACCTCGCTCTCTGTTTCGGGAGGAGGGACTTCCGGGTTCAGTCAGACCCCTGGATTTAATTTTTAATTATATTTTTTAAAATAGTTTCTATTGAACGTTTTCAAATTTTAAAAAAACCACAAGGAAAAAAAAAGGAAAAAAGGAAAAGGGGGGGGGGGGAAGGAAAGAAACAAAAACAAACAGATAAAAACACAAAGAACGTGACAATATAATATCATTTTACACCTTCCCCTACACAGGGGTCTGCAAAGGTGGCCCTTTTAAGACTGGTGGACTTCAACTCCCAGAATTGCCCAGCCTGGCTGGCTGGCTGGGGAATTCTGGGAGTTGAAGTCCACCAGTCTTAAAAGGGCCACCTTTGCAGACCCCTGCCCTATTGAGGCAGGGCATAAAGCGATTTTTAGACATAAGAGTGAGATGAGTCGGGGTCAGACTAGATGATCTTTAGTCATTTTTATTTTTATGCTTTCTAAGGTACAAAAAGCATCTTTGAGACAAGAAGCTTGAAAGGAAATTCAAATGTCAAACCGCAAACACCTGCTTGTAAATAGGTCGAGTTAGTTGGTAGGCCCCTTGCAAGTGAGACATAGGGCTTAACCACAAAAGTCAGAGTGAAAATAATAATAATAATAATAATAATTTATTTCTTATAAACCGCACCCTCTCCCCACAGGGACTCGGGGCGGTGCACAGGAGAAATAAGAACAATGGCTATATACATATTTCATTAAAAATAAAATAAATTAAGTAACCTGTGCTAAAATACCCATTAAAACTATCTAACTAAAAATCCCCCCAAAAAACCCTAAAAACAGAGGAGTAGCTATCCCAGGCCGGCAAGGCAGAAAAAGTGTGTTTTCAATTTAAGACGGAAGGAGCGGAGGTCCGTGGTGGTCCTAATATCGGGAGGGAGGTCGTTCCAGAGGGCTGGGCCCGCCACAGAGAGAGCCCTTCCCCTGGGTGTCGCCCGCTGACAAAGTCTAGTGGACGGCACCCGGAGAAGTCCCTCTCTGTGGGAGCGAATCGGTCGTGAGGATGTATGAGGCAGGATCCGATCCCGCAAGTAGCTAGGTCCCGAGCCATGGAGCGCTTTAAAGATGATAATTAATACCTTGAAGCGCACCCGGAAGACGACAGGCAGCCAGTGCAGCTCGCGCAAGAGCGGTGTTACATGGGTATACCTTGTGGTACCCATAATTGCTCGCGCGGCTGCATTCTGGACTAGCTGAAGTCTCCGGGTGCACCTCAAGGGAAGCCCCATGTAGAGAGAGTTGCAATAGTCCAGTCGGGATGTCACGAGGGCATGAGTGACTGTGCGAAGGGCGTCCCGATCCAATAGGGGGCGCAATTGGCGTACCAGGCGAACCTGGTAAAACGCCCTCCTGGCCACGGCTGTCACCTGATCTTCCATTGACAGCCGGGTATCCAGGAGGACACCCAAATTGCGCGCCCCATCCACAGGGGCAAGATGTTCGCCCCCTATGGCCAGCGATGGAGTGAGCTGGTTGAATCGGGCAGCCGGAAACCACAGCCACTCGGTCTTGGTCGGGTTTAGCTTGAGTCCGTTACTTCCCATCCAGATCCACACGGCTTCCAGGCACTGGCACATCACCGCTACGGCATCGTTGGGGTGGTCTGGGGTAGATATATACAGCTGGGTGTCGTCAGCGTATAGATGGCACTCTACCCCAAAACCACGGATGATCTCACCCAGCGGCTTCATGTATGTGTTAAACAGGAGGGGCGAGAGGACCGACCCCTGAGGCACCCCACATATGAGGGGTCTCGCGGTCGACCTCTGCCCCCCTGCCAACACAAATTGCGATCGGCCAGAGAGGTAGGAGGAGAACCACCGCAAAACGGTGCCTCCCACCCCCAACCCCCCCAGCCGATGCAATAGGATACCATGGTCGATGGTATCGAAAGCCGCCGAGAGGTCTAATAGGACCAGGATGGAGGAACAACCCCCATCTCTGGCCCTCCAGAGATCATCCACCAACGCGACCAATGCCGTCTCGGTGCTATGCCCGAGCCGAAAGCCGGACTGGCGCGGATCTAGATAATCAACTTCATCCAGGTGACGGGGAAACTGTTGTGCCACCACACTCTCGACAACCTTCGCCAAAAAGGGAAGGTTGGAGACAGGGCGATAGTTGTTTAAAAGAGCTGGATCCAAAGAGGGCTTCTTAAGGAGGGGCCTCACCATCGCCTCTTTTAGGGAAGCAGGCAAGGAACCCTCACTCAAGGATGCGTTGACAACCTCTTGGAGCCAGCCTCGTGTCACCTCCCAGGATGCCAGTACAAGCCAGGAGGGACACGGGTCCAGTAAACATGTGGTGGCTCGCAGTCGCCCACGTAACCTGTCCATATCTTTGGAAGTAACGGAGTCAAACTCCTCCCAAACAAGATCTCCCTCGTGGCATCTCACTGGGCCATGAATGGGGGCTAACTCGTTCTGTATCTGAGAGGTTTTCTCCTGCAGAAAAATCACAAATTCCTCTGCTCTACCCTGTAACGGGGCTTCCCGCACCCTCTGTTGAAGGAGGGAGCGGGTCACCCTAAACAGGGCGGCAGGGCGGTTGTCTGCGGATGCTATGAGACTGGCACAATGATGGCGTTTGGCCACTCTCAGCGCCACAATGTAAGTCCGTAAATGGGCTCTTACCTGTGTCCGGTCAGATCCAGATCGGGTAGACCTCCATCTTCTCTCTAGGCATCTCTTGCGGCGTTTCATCACCCTCAGCTCCTCGGTAAACCAAGGGGCCTGGGTGTTTCGCCGCCGCACGAGAGGCCGCAAGGGCGCGACCCGATCCAAGGCTCCCACGGCCGCACTATTCCATGCGGCCGTGAGGTCCTCCATCGGGGCACGGGTCAGGGATACAGGAAATGGCCCAAGCGCCGTCTGGAACCCATCCGGGTCCATCAGGCGTCTTGGGCGGTACCAGATTGGAGACTCTGGTTCCGCCTCCCCGCGGAGGGGAGCAGCGGTCGGAAAGTCGAGGCGGAGAAGTGAGTGGTCTGACCATGACAAGGGCGTGATGACTATATCCCCTATACCCAGATCACTCTTCCATTGGCCTGAGACAAAGATGAGATCCGGTGTATGTCCACCCTCGTGAGTGGGGCCTTGAATTACTTGGGTCAGGTCCATGGCCGTCATGGAAGCCATGAACTCCCGAGCTACCTCGGATGATTCGCCCACCGATGGCAGATTAAAGTCCCCCATGACTAAAAGTCTGGGGGTCTCCACTGCCACCGTAGCGATCACCTCGAGGAGCTCGGGCAGGGATGCTGCTACATAGCGGGGAGCCAGGTATACAACCAGCAAGCCCAACTGTCTCCCTAGGCCCCACTTCACACAGAGGGACTCACAACCGGTAGTCTGTGGCACAATGGTCTCTCTCGCCTCAAGACCTTCTTTTACAATGACCGCTACCCCACCACCCCTGCCTAGGGCCCGCGGCTGATGAAAAGCGCGGTAGCCTGGTGGGCACATTTCAACGAGGGGGAGTCCTCCCTCGTGGCCCAACCAGGTCTCCGCTATTCCGGCCAGGTCCGGGTCCCCCTCTGACAGAAGGTCACTAATGAGGGGGGCCTTGTTGACAACGGACCTGGCATTGCAAAACATCAGCCGCAGGCCCTGGCTCTGTACTTCCTGACCACCTAGTTTGCGGGGGTTGTGGCGCCCGACCGTTTTTAACCAACGGCCGCGCGCCAACAACCGGGAGGATGAAGCTTGTCTCCCCTCGGCCCTGCCTCTCCCCACGACCCTCTGAATCGGTATGCCCCCAACTGGAACGACTTGTGTGTCCCCCCCCCTATCGGCCTCCGCTTCCCTCCGTCGACTGCAAGCCTGGCCCTCTCTGTTTGATTGATTATACCCTCCCCCCTCCCTGGTACCCTCTAAAATTAACAATAATCTACCCGCTAAAAACCCCCTTAGGCCGCGTTTCGCCCGCCTCTTCAGATCAATGAATCCTTCATCGAGGCGGGCCCTCGATAGAATGGAGGGCCAAACCTGCGAGAGCGGAGACTCTCGCAGCTGTAATAGGTCTAGTCTGGAATACATTGGCATAGGCATAAACAATTAAATAATTAATAAATAACTATAAATGCATATAACATGTAAGAATGGAATACATGCATTGGTCATGAATTAAAATTGATTTTGTTTCAGACATCGTTGGCTAAATAAATAGATATAAATAAATTCATGATAGTTGTTAAAAATGAATAAATAGATGGTAAAAATCAAATTGCTTTAAAGTGCTTCAGTGCTTCAGTGAGGACAAATTTCCATTTTAGTTCAGTTCAGTTCTATATTGCTGTTACGTTCCAAGATCTTATCAAGGAGGAGGTCTTCAAGGTCTTAACAAAGCCCATAGGGTGAAAGGGCTTAGAAGTCTCGAGATCTTAAAAGGACTTCGGGGAGGTCTTCGAGGGTCTTAAAGGACCCATAGGGCGAGAGGTCTTACAAGTCTCTGAGGAAATGAAAGATCTTAAGGCTCCTGCGGCCCGGCTGGTGTCTATCACTGCCCCTAGGACGCCGAGGGCAACGCGAGCATCGACCGCCATCTTGGGGCTCTCACCCCCACCTTCAAGCCACCGCCTCCATCGCTGGCCTCGCGACGCTCCCACCGTCAGGCCAGCCTCGTCTCCGGCGGCCCGGCCGGTGTCCATCATTGCCCCTCTGGCCCCCAGGACGCCGAGGACCTCACCCACCGTTCCGGTGCTCTCACCACCGCCTCCTCGCCGCCGCTGCCGCCGACCTCTCGGTGCTCCCACCACCGTTCCATCGCCCCGGCTCGCCACAGGCTGCTGCTGCTGGTCTCCAGACGCTCTCACCGCCATCCCAGCTTTCACAGCCCTCTCCGGCCATCCCCAGCCATCGTCCGGCCGTTTCTCTCCCTTCGGGCTTCCGACGCGGCAGGGCATCCACCGCCCCCGCGAAAACGGCGAGGACGCCGAGGACGCCCCCCCCCAGCTCCGGCTCTCTCACCGCCGGCGGTGTCGTCTACACTCCTATAACAGCTTCAAACCTCACCCTGGTAAGCCAGGGTGGATCTCTCACTGATCCCAGCCCTCCAGAAAGGTAAAACGGGGGCTGGGGGCACGAAAGCAAAGCCAACGAACTCCATGACCATGCAGAGCTCCAGACTAAGCCACCATCTTCTTTTGCAGCAAACCGGAAGTCCGGTTTCCTGTATGCTTATCTGCCTAGCAATAAGGAGCTTAACCAATCAGAGATGAGTTGTATTGCCGGGTGGTGCTATCTTTGTCAAAATATAAGAATGCGTGTTTGCTATCAGAAGACTGTTCAGAAGTTACATGCTGGCCTTTGACTAGCTTTCTGAACCTGGCAGCCATAAATAAACTTTTCCTGATTCTGAGAAGTCCAAGTTTCCTTATTTCCTGCAACACTATCAGCATGTACATTCTGCTTTTGTAGTTTGCGCTTCGATTATTGCCTTCTCGTAGATTTGAACAATCTTATTTTTTTTCTCCCCCCAAAAGGGACATTTGGCAAAGCCCTAGTGGCAATCGAAACAGATTGTTCTGTCTCAAAGGGGCGCAATTGGCGCATCAGGCGTACCTGATGAAACGCCCCCCTGGCCACGGCCGCCACATGGTCCTCCATAGACAGCCGGGAATCCAGGAGAGCACCCAAATTGCGCGCCCTCTCCACGGGGGCCAGTGTTTCGCCTCCAATGGCCAGAGTTGGAGTAATCTGGCTGAACCGGGGTGCCGGAAACCACAGCCACTCAGTCTTGGCAGGGTTGAGCTTGAGTTTGTTACCACCCATCCAGATCTGTACGGCTTCCAAACACCGGGACAGCACTTCGGCGGCATCGTTGGGGTGGTTTGGGGTGGATATGTACAGCTGAGTGTCATCAGCGTACAGGTGGTACTCCACCCCAAAACCACGGATGATCTCACCCAGCGGCTTCATATATGTGTTGAAAAGGAGGGGCGAGAGGACCGACCACTGAGGAACCCCACATAAGAGAGGCCTCGAGGTCGACCTCTGCCCTCCCGTCAACACATATTGCGACCGACCAGAGAGGTAGGACGAGAACCACCGCAGAACAGTGCCTCCCAGCCCCAACCCCCCCAGTCGGTGCAATGGGATACCATGGTCGATGGTATCAAAAGCCGCCGAGAGGTCTAATAGGACTAGGATAGAGGAATAACCTCTATCCCGCGCCCTCCAGAGATCATCAACCAACGCGACCAATGCCGTCTCGGTGCTGTGACCGGGTCGGAAGCCGGACTGGTGCGGGTCTAGATAATCAACTTCCTCCAGGTGTCGCGGAAACTGTTGGGCTACCACACTCTCAACAACCTTCACCAAAAAGTGAAGGTTGGAGACCGGACGATAGTTCTCTAATAAAGCTGGGTCCAGGGACGGCTTCTTGAGGAGGGGCCTCACTACCGCCTCTTTCAAGACGGCAGGCAAGGACCCCTCACTCAAAGATGCGTTGACAATGCCCTGGAGCCAGCCTCGTGTCGTCTCCCAGGATACCAGTACAAGCCAGGAGGGACACGGGTCCAATAAACATGTGGTCGCCCTAAGTTTCCTTGACAACCTGTCCATATCCTCGGTGGTAACAAAGTCAAACTCCTCCCAAGAAGGAGCCTCAAGACTAGTCTCGGACAGTCCCACAGGACCACTGTCGATGGAGGGTAGCTCATTCTGAATCTGAGTGATTTTCTCCTGCAGATAAATCCCAAATTCCTCTGCTCGCCCTTGCAAAGGGGCTTCCCGTGGCCTCTGATAAAGGAGGGAGCGGGTCACCCCAAACAGGGCGGCAGGGCGGTTATCTGCGGATGCAATAAGGGTGGCACAATACTCACGCTTGGCCACTCTTATCGCCACTAAGTAAGTCCTAATATGGTCTCTCACTAGTGTTCGGTCGGCTTCGGAGCGAGAGGATCTCCATCTGCTCTCTAGGCATCTCTTGCGGCGCTTCATCCCCCGAAGCTCCTCAGTAAACCAAGGAGCCTGGGTGATTTGTCGTCGCAAGAGAGGCCGCAAGGGCGCGACTCGGTCCAAGGCCCCTGCAGCCGCACTTAACCATGCGGCCACTAGGTCCTCAGTCGAGGCGCGAGGCAGGGTCACAGGAATTGGCCCAAGCTCCCTCTGGAACCTTTCCGGGTCCATTAGAAGCCTGGGGCGGAACCATATAGGAGTATCCGGTTCCGCCTCCCCGCGGTGAGGTGAAGCGATTGGAAAGTCCAGCCGAAGGAGAGCGTGATCTGTCCATGACAAGGGAGTGATGGCTAGATCCCCTATTCCCAGATCACGACTCCACTGTCCCGAGACAAAGATCAAATCCAGCGTGTTTCCCCCCTCGTGAGTAGGGCCTAAAACTACCTGGGTCAGGTCCATGGCCGTCATGGAGGCCATGAACTCCCGAGCTGCTCCAGAGGCTTCGCCCACCGACGGCAAGTTAAAGTCCCCCATGACTACCAGTCTGGGGGTCTCAACTGCCGCCTCGGCTATCACTTCTAGGAGCTCGGGCAGGGCTGTTGTTGCATAGCGAGGAGCCAGGTATACAACTAACACGCCCAACTGCCTCCCTAGGCCCCATCTCACGCAGAGAGATTCACACCCGGTTGTCTGAGGGACTGTGGTCTCCTTCGGCTCAAGACCTTCCTTAACCATAATCGCCACCCCCCCACCCCTCCCTAGGGCCCTAGGCTGATGGAAGGCGCGGTAACCTGGTGGGCACATGTCCACGAGGGGTATACCCACCAGGTCCGGGTCCCCCTCTGACACAAGGTCATGGATGAGGGGGGCTTTTTGAACCCCGGACCTGGCGTTGCATAACATCAGCCTAGGGCCCCGGGTCTGTGATTCCTGCCCACCTAGTCTGCGATGGGAGAGCGGGGAGTTGGAGCACGTGACCGCCTGAATCCAGCGGCCACGGTCTTCCAACTGATGATGACCATTTCGTCTCCCTCCGCCCCTGCCCCTCCCCAAGACCGAGTCGATGGAAAAAGCCACCGTGGAAATGACCCCCCCTCCCCTTCCTCCGTTTCCCTACTTCCGCCCGCCGGCCTCAATTGCTGTCCCCTCCCAGGACTATTTTTCCCCTCCTCCCTGGAACCCCCTAAAAACCGAATTAAAAACCTCCCTAAAAAACCCCTCAACCTGCGCTTCGCAGTTTATTGGATAAATCACAGTTTGCAAGAAGCCATAGTTTGTTTAGCTTTAGTTTTTGTACAAACCACAATTGGATCAATCACAATTTACAAGACGACATCATTTGTTTACGGTAGCTGTCATTTATTGGATAAGCCACAATTATAAGAAACCATAGCTCGTTTATAGTTGCAGTTCATTAGATAAATCAAAGTTTGCAAGAAATCATATTTTGTTTAGCTGTAATTTATTGGATAAATCACAATTTACAAGGAGACATAGTTTGTTTAACTGTCATTTATTGGATAAGCCATAATTATAAGCTATAAACTAAATTATAGTTTGTTTGGTTTCAGTTTATTAAATAAATCACAATTTATAAAATGCCATACTTTGGTTAGCTGTAATTTTTGGATAAAGTACAACTTACACGATGCCATAGTTTCTTTAGTTGTAATTTATTGGATAAATCGCAATTTACAAGAAGCCATAGTTTATTGGATAAGCCATGATTATAAGACATGTTTGTTTAGTTGCAATGTAGTGGATAAATCACAATTTACAAGCAGCCATAGTTTGTTTAGCTGTAGTTTTTGGATAAACCACAATTTACAAGAAGCCATAGTTTATTTAACTGTAGTTTATTAGATAAACTACTATCCCAGTGATGGCTGACCTTTTTGTTATTGGGTGCCAAAAATGCAAGGGCGCGCATGCATGCTGGCACCCATAAAGCAAAGTGCATGATGCCAGTGGTGGGTTTCAAAAAATTTTAGAACCTCTTCTGTAGGTGTTGCCTGCTTTGTGGGAGTGGCTTGCCGGCCATGTGACAAGATAGGAGTGGCTTGCCGGCCATGTGACCAGGTGGGAGTGGCTTGCCAGCCATGTGACTGGGTGGGCATGGCCAACTTGTAAAATGTGGTGAAACTCACTTAACACTCTTGCTTAGCAACCAAAATGTTGGCTCAGGAACTCTGGCATTTGAAGCACGCAAGTCTTAAAGCTGTCCAGTTACAAGACCCTCCCACCCCTAACCCTTTAGAGAGAGAAAAAACACCCCGGGGTGTTCAAACTTGACAGCCTTAAGACTTGTGGACTTCAACTCCCAGAATTCCTCCTCTCGCTCTTCCTCTTGAGGATGGGCGGACGGGCGGACGGAGGGAGGGAGCTGGAACCGGTTCTAAACAGCCCTGGAGATTTGTGGAACCTCTTCTAGAGAAGAGCTTAGCGTCAATTAGGCCAAACCGGCCTGATGGAACAGATAAGTTTTTACTTTTTGGCGGGAGGCACAGAGGTCCGTGGTCGTTCTAATGTCAGGGGGAAGGTCATTCCAAAGGGTCGGGCCCATCACAGAGAAGGCCCTTCCCCTGGGCGTCGCCCGCTGGCATTGCCTAGTGGACGGCACCCGGAGAAGTCCCTCTCTGTGAGAGCGAATCGGCCGAAGGGATGTATGGGGCAGGATACGATCCCATAGACATTCCCGGAGCCTGGGAAGGGTGAAAATGGCCTCCCGCGGAGGCCCTCCGGAAGCCAGAAACGGATTGTTTCCAAATTCCAGTTGGCCCATTGGGACTGTTTTTCACCCTCCCCAGCCTCTGGAGGCTTTCCTAAAGCCTGGGGAGGGCGAAAACAGCCTCCCCCAACCCTCCGGAAGGCTGAAAGTCAGCTGGCTGGCGCAGACATGTACGCTGGAGATGATGGCACACGTGCCATGGGTTCGCCATCATCCTAAGCCAATACCAAGCATGTTTCCATGATCGAGGAGACCAGTATGTCAACCAACGGTATCCTGTTCAGTCTGTCCCAGACCACTGTACAGATAGTGCTTGACTATAGGGGCCTAGTTATATGTGAGACCGCCTCCTGCCCCATACATCCCTTAGACCGATACGCTCCCACAGAGAGGGCCTTCTCAGGGTGCCGTCGGCCGGACAATGCCGACTGGCGACACCCAGGGGAAGAGCCTTCTCTGTGGCGGGCCCAGCCCTCTGGAATGACCTACCCCCTGAATTACGTACCATCACCGACCTCCGCCTCTTCCGCCAATGTCTTAAGACATATTTGTTCCAACAAGCCGGCCTAGCCTAACCTCCCATGGGGACTTTTATGTAGTTTTAAATTGGGCTTTTAAAATTTGGTTTTAGCGCAGGATTGGTTTATTTAATAGTCTTTTAAATTATATTTATTGTATTTTGTATGTTTTTAAATTTCCTGTGCGCCGCCCTGAGTCCTCTGTGGAGAAGGGCGGGATATAAATTTAAATAAATAAAAATAAATACAACAGTTCATTTAGTGATGGTCGAAGTCACGACGACACTAAACAAAAAGTGACTTGTGACCGTTTTTCACACTTACGACCATAGCAGCATCCGTCATGGACACGTGATCAAAATGTGGACATTTGACCTAAACATTAAAGTTTTTCAACATTTTATTAATCGATTGTAAATAAATTTTATCTAGTCTACTAGAAATCTGTTCAGGTTAGGAAGTTTAACAAAATCTGAACATTTCTCATTTTGTATACATCCGAACTATGCAGTGTTGTTTCTCTGTGTCATAGAATCTAAGTGGGTATATGCATAATTTGGTACTTATGTATTTATTTTTTTATGTTTATGTATCGAGTATTGGAGGTGGAGACCCTTTGAGAGCTATAGGCAACTAAATTTAATTTTCATGTATGCCGATTAATGTACATTCAAAGTGACAATAAAATTAAATAATGTTATCGTGATGGAGATGGATAGGCTAACAATGAAAATAAAAGAAAGAGGAGGTATAATTGGTTAGAGCAGTGGTGGGCAAATTCAGTCAAATATCAACAATACCACGATAGAAATTTCTTTTGAGAGCTGGAAGGTGTGGCCTGTTTTGTGGGAGTGGCTCAGCGGGTCATGTGACTGGGTGGGCGTGGCCAACTTGGAAAATGTGAAACTCACTTAACAATGGTCTTGGTTAGCAACCAAACTTTTAGGCTCAATTGTGGTCATAAGTTCTTTCTTTCTTTCTTTCTTTCTTTCTTTCTTTCTTTCTTTCTTTCTTTCTTTCTTTCATTTTCTTTCTTTCTTTCTCTCTTTCTTTCTTCCTCTCTCTCTCTCTTTCTCCATTTCTCTCTCTTTCTTTCTCTCTCTTTCTTTCTTTCTCTTTTTCTCTCTTTCTTTCTGTCTTTCTTTCTCTTTCTCTTTCTCTTTTTCTCTCTCTCGCTTTCTTTCCCTCTTTCTCTCTTTCTTTCTTTCTTTCTTTCTCTTTCTTTCTCTCTCTTTCTTTCTCTTTCTTTCTCCCTCTGTCTCTCTATCTCTGTCTCTCCTTCGTCCGCCCATCTCTGTCACTCTGTGTGTGTGTGTGTGTGTCTGTCTGCCTCACATTCAAGCACTTAATCACTCATTCTGTGTCTCTGTCTATCTTTCTCTCCCTCCCTCTCCATATACCAATTTAATAAACATTAACATTAACATTAATCAATCTATCTATCTATCTCTCTCTCTCTCTCTCTCTCTCTCTCTCTCTCTCTCTCTCTCTCTCTCTCTCTATCTATGTATCTATCTATCTATCTATCTGCTTTCATAGATTTTCACAGGTGTAGGTATGCTGGTATTGCTGTTTTCGGGTATTTTCCCGTGTATATAGCATGAAATTGTTATTGCCACGTTTCAGCAAGATCTCACTTGCCAAAATACCTGAAGACAGCAATATGTGTGTTAGTTTTTATGAGCTGATCCATTAATGGGATCTCCTCCCTTAATGGAGCCCTAACAGGAAGTTGTGAAAACTATCTATCTATCTATCTATCTATCTATCTATCTATCTATCTATCTATCTATCTATCTATCTATCTATCTATCTATCTACATATGTGTGTGTGTGTGTGTGTCACAACACCCTGTTAAGCCCCAATTAAGGGAGGAAGCATACTGCTTCCTTTTCTGCCTTTCAGCTCATCACCAGAGACCATCCAGACAGAAAGCCATGACTTCCGTTGTGTGTTAGGTTTTGAGCTGATAAATCTATCCTAGTCTCCCTTGTTTATTTTTATCAGCTCAAAACACACACACACATATGTATATATACAATTTATATGTGTGTATATATGTGTGTGTGTGTATGTATATATGATGTATGCTAGTGTATATAATTATATAAAATGTATATATATACCAGTATATAGGTCTTTGGTTGTTCGGGTTTTCTCCCGCGTAGAATTGGAAGTATCTTCACGACGTTTCGATGAAATCTCATTCATCATCTTCAGGCTGGTGCTTCCGGCTTGGTGCTTCCAGGAGCAATGGAAGCACCAAGCCGGAAGCACCAGCCTGAAGATGATGAATGAGATTTCATCGAAACGTCGTGAAGATACTTCCAATTCTACGCGGGAGAAAACCCGAACAACCAAAGACCTACATACAAACACCCGCGAAAACCTCAGAAAACAAATACCAGTATATATATATACACGATCCATCGCCTATATTGGCCCGTACAATTACATATTGTATATATACAATATATAATTGATACATTATTGCACCTTCCATGGCAATTAATTTCCCACCTTCATTATTGCAAAGTGTTTTAGAAACAACGTCTAATTTATTTATTTTATTTATTTATGAATCAGCTCTGAGCAATTGTCCTTTTTTTCATTGAAAACAGCATTTCGGTGAACTTTCCCTCCTCCCCCTTTTTTCCAGAGTCTTAATGGTTTCGTCCATTTAACAGCGGCTAAAGGCCTGCCCACCGCCAAAGAGCTTGGACAACAGAGCCAATCCCTGAAGAGGGCTGAGTCCCTTTTACCAACCAGCGGCCAATGGCCGAACGCTCCCTCCCCTTTTAGGGCGGGACTGAGAAGAGTTACGCTTAGGGGGGCAGCCAATGATATAAGGCTAGAGGGCGGGACTAGTCTAATCATTGGACAACAGAGAGAGCGAGAACTAAGGTTAGAAGGCAACCAATGATATAACACTAGAGGGCGGGGGCTAAGCTAAGCATTGGAGGACACAGAGAGAGCGAGGGAAAGGGACTCCCTTCCCTTTAGGGCGTGGCCCATGAGACTTAAGCTTAGCAGGCAACCAATGACATAAGGGTAGAGGGCGGGGTTAGAGAGAGGTTGGGGAAGAGCGAGAGAACACGAGCGCGTGTTCACCCCCAACTCCGCCCAACCCTTCCCAATAAAGCCGCCTCTGACGTCACCGCGAGGGGCGTTGCGAAGGTCACTGCCTGACGTCACCGGGGAGGGGGGGGGCGTTGCCCGAGCCACCGCGTGCGCCTGCGCCGAGAGCATCGGCAGGCAGGCGGCCGGCCCGCGCGCCTCCCTGCCGAGGCAGGCGGAAGCGGAAGTCAAGGCGGGAGGAGGTGGGGGCGGAGCGTGCGCCTGCGCGTTCCCATCAGCGGGCGCGAGCAAGCAAGCGACGGACGGCCTGAGGGAACGAGCGAGCGAGCGGCGTCGCCCGTCACAAAAGGGGAGAAGCGGCGTCGAGGGGGCCCCGGCGGCGGCGGCGGAGTCGGGGAGCGAAAGCGGTCCCGCTCGGTGGCGGAGGTCGCGCTCGTCCGCCGTTGCCTCCCCCCCTCCCCTTCCTCGCCCAGGGCCGCCCCTCCCCCCTCCTCCTCCCCCTCCTCCTCCTCCTCCCCCTCCCCCCACGGAGCAGGAGGAGGATCGCGGCGGCGGCGGCGGCGGCTGCTGCGGCGGGCGGGCCGGGCGGCCTGGCCCGGCCTGGCCCGCCGCGGCCAGGCCTTGCCCGGCCTGAGCGGCTCCCGTCTCGCCTCCCTCCTGGTCGTCCTCCGCCTCCGCCATGGCGCAGCAGCAGGTGAGCAGCTCGCAGAAGGCGCTGATGCTGGAGCTGAAGGGGCTGCAGGAGGAGCCGGTGGAGGGCTTCCGCATCACCCTGGTCGACGAGTCCGACCTCTACAACTGGGAGGTGGCCATCTTCGGGCCACCCAACACGCTCTACGAGGGCGGCTACTTCAAGGTGAGAGGCCCCGCCCCCTCCCCCCCCTCCACGCGCCCCCCCATACCTCCCCCACCCCCCCACCCCTGGGGCGAACACACACACACACCGCACCCCAAGGCAAGAGGCTCCAAAGGAGAGGAGGGGGGCTTCTCTGGGACAATCCCTCCTCCCACAATCTCTGGCACCCCGGTTTTTAAGGGGGAGGGGTCTCCCCCTGGCTTTGCAACCCACTTTTCACATGAGGGTCTCCCCCACTTTTCCAGGTTTGCACACAACCCCCTTTTGGGGTCCCCTCCTGGCTTGCATCCCCTTTTTCCTAAGGGTCTCCCCCACTTTTCCGTATTTGCACACAACCCCGTTTTGGGGTCCCCTCCTGGCTTGCATCCCCTTTTTCCTGAGGGTCTCCCCCACTTTTTCATGGGGAGGGGGCTCTTCAAGGTCTCCCCCACTTTTGAAGGAGGGCGTCTCTGGTTTTGCACCCTGCTTTTTACACGAGGGTCTCCCCCACTCGTATGGTACCCCTCTTTTTCATGAGGGTCTCTCCATTTGTCCAGGATTGCACACAACCCCCTTTTGGGGTCCCCACCTGGTTCGCATCTCCTTTTTCCTGAGGGTCTCCCCACTTTTGAAGGAGGGCGTCTCTAGTTTTGCACCCCGCTTTTTACATGAGGGTCTCCCCCACTTTTCCGTATTTGCACACAACCCCCTTTGGGGGTCCCCTCGTTTGAGTCCCCTCGGGGAGAGGGGGCGGTCTAGAAATCCAATAAAATAAATAATAAATAAATCCCCTTCTCCTTGAGGATCTCCCCACTTTTTCATGGGGGGGCTCTTCAAGGTCTCCCCCACTTTTGAAGGAGGGCGCCTCTGGTTTTGCACCCTGCTTTTTACACGAGGGTCTCCCCCACTGCTGAAGGAAGCTCTCCCTCATGTGGTACCTCTCTGGTGGTCTTGCCTTTTTTCATGAGGGGCCTCCCTCATTTTGCACCCCATTTTTAACTTCCCTCTACATGAGTGTTTCTCTGGCTTGCCACCCCGCTTTTCATGGCAGCCTCCCCCACTTTGGCGCCCTGGCTTTTAGGAGAGTCTTTGTGCTTTGGCACCCCACTTTTTCAGAGGGTCTCCCTGTTTTTCAAAGGGGGCCTCCCTAAGTATGCACCCCATTTTTTTAAAACGAGGATCTTCCCTCTTTCCATGAGCTTTACCCCAGCTTTGCACCTCACTTTATTGTGGCGTTCTCCCTGTTTTGACCCCTCATTGTTTTTAATGAGGGTCTCCCCTCTTGACGTGAGGATCTCCCTGCTTTTTACACCCCACTTTTCATGGGGGTCTCCCCGCTTTGGCACCTTGTTCTTCACAAGCGCTTCTCCGCTTCTATACCCTACTTTTTATGGGGCTCCACCTGCTTCTCTTGAAGGCCGCCTTGCTTTTGTAGCCCATGGTTCACAACTGTTTCTCTGCTTCCAACCCCCCCTCCTCCCCATTTTAATGAGGGTCTCCCTGCATTCAGGGGTGCCTTTTCTTCTGGCTTTGTTCCACCAAGACTCCCTCCCCCCCCCCCTCTGCATGTCAATGAGAGAGGAGGGGCTGTGTCTGGTCCTCTTAGCTCCCCCCCCCTCAATTCCGTCCTTTCTCCTGGGGAAAACCCAGCAACTGGGAAGGGTGGGGGTCCAGCCCTTTATAGCCCCCCTCCCTTTTCAGGGCCCACCCCTTGGCTTTTCTCCCCCTGCATTTCTGAAGGCTGACAAGGGGAGAGAGAAAAAAAAAGAATCACATTTTTCTTAACTTAATCTTCTGTGTTATCTTTTATTTTTCATACCTTTTTATCATTGTGTCATCCTCCCAGAGCCGCTCTGACCGAGTCGGATGGGCGGCCATATAAATTTAATAAAAAAAAAAAAAATCAGCTCCGTTCCTCCTCCCTCCAGGGAGACAAAAGAATTGGGGTCGATTGGTTGAAAGGTTAAAGGTTAGCCAGATCGGATCCAAAAACCGAATTACTTGTAAGGCTGCCCAGAGTTGCTTTAGAGGTGAGAAAAAGTTGATCTTGCCTGTTATCTCATGCATTTTTACGTGAGATGAGCCACGTATACATGTAATAAAAAAATAAATATGTAAAAAAAAAAAGGCAGAATGCTGTTGTGAGGACTGGTAGAAATCACCCTTCTCTCCTGTAAAGAAGACGCTTGCTTTAGAACCCAGGTCAGACAGGTAATTTCTCTTCGCAGCTACCTGGAAAGTGGGCGGGTATTTTTCTCTCTGCGTTTACCTGGAGCGTTTTTTGGATCTTGAAAAAGGATCATTCAAGGAGTGCGCTGGATCCCACAGACCACTCGCCTAATTTGTGTGTCCAGTAAATAATAATGGACATTTCTAAGTTGAGTTTGCATTGGAGGATGGACTGAATGCCTTGTGTGTTTTAGGAGCGTAGGTGCATGGTTTAATTTAATTCAGGGGTGAGGAACTATGGCCCTTGGATGACTTGTGGACTTCAATTCCCAGAATTCCTGAGCCAGGAATTCTGGGAGTTGAAGTCCACAAGTCATAAAGGGCCACAGTTCCCCACTTTGACTTAATTAATTCTTTTCATTGGAAAAACCTTACAAATCAGGAACAACTGGTAGGAGGAGGTTGGGGGCGAAGGAATTAAGGGTAGCAATGATCTTGTAACCAGGACCCTGCCCCTGTTTTTGCGGTTCCCCCCATATTGGCTTTTAAAAAAAAAAAAAAATCTCCAGATCCGTAGGTTTCCTTGCTCCTAACATTTGTCAGTCTGGGCAGCCTATTTGCTGGTGCACTGTGTGTATTTATGGCAGGTGTGTTAACTTCTAGTGTAAAATGTTAGGGAAATTTATGGGTTTTTTTTTTAATCCAAGAGTTTTAAAAGTGTGGACAACAAGTTGTTGAATGCAGTATTTGAGGTGAAATGATAAACAAATGCACTTTTAGAATGTGCTTTGCAAGTTATTTTAAGTATTTTATGTGTGTTGTCATATGCAAGTTGATAGTAGTGCTTTGTGGGGTGGTTTTGCCTACTTAACTTTGTGAATGCATTTTAAGGCAGGGGTGTCCAACCTTGGGACGTGTGAACTTCAACTCCCAGAATTCTCCAGCCAGCATGAGGAATCCTGGGAGTTGAAGTTCACAACACTTGAAAGTTCCCAAGGATGGGCATTCCATTTCAGTTCCTTCATTGGGAGGCCAGTGGCTGTTCTGAATGCACAGGGACCCCAGACAGTTATTAAAATATATCTTGCAGCATCTTACTGTTAGAAGAAATGTCCTTCTAGGTTCAGTTCCAAGTAGGGAAAAAAACACTGGAAACATGGAGGCTGCTTGGAAAGCTGGTTTAATGGTGGACAGGATCCCGTGGCTTGAGTTCCTGAACAGAAAAGGGGGATCAGATGCTTCCAGATGTTGGTTGAAGAAGAAGAAAAAGAGGCAGAGATGCTGAAAGTCCCTGGTTTTATGCCCTCTCTGGCCTTTGATCTTGATCTTGTTTTCTGATTGGTTGTCAGACTCCCGTGGGGCTATGCAGGGGCAACTCTCTAGGCTGTGCTTTGAGTCCAAGTTTGGTTGAGCCTTGCTTCTTCCCAGGTGCCCTGTGGTGAGATGGGGATAGGGCCAGCACTCTCATGCCTTAATCCCATTGGGGGGGGGGGGGTCTTTGTTATGTAGAATAGACTGGCCCAGGCTTTTTGATGGCCCATTGACAAAGGTGGGGGCTATTAAGATTGAATTTTCTTCCTGCCTAAAAGCATATTTCTCCATTTCTTATCCAGGGAAAAATAATATTCTTTTCAATATTTCTAGGAGAGGGGTGGGCTTTAACTCCCTACACTACCTTTACCTGCTATCCAGGTAGATATCTTTGAGACTGAAATTATCAGCGTGACGTGTTTCCTGTTACTCAATTATACTTGCCTCATTTGAAGTGTAACTAAGTACTTGGCTGATAGCTGTACTCTTCAAAAGCCAATTAAAGTTGGCTTTAATTTTAGAGCTGTAGCGGGGAATCGCAGAATTGATTGCAACTGATCACAGGACTTGCTGATTAATCCGAGTTATCAACTGACATCTGTGTTTCTCCTTCTTCAAAGCGCTTAAAAATACATCAGAAGGTAAACCAGGATTGCCGTAACCTCACTAGGAGGTTAGGGTTTGGCAAAGTGGGCAGGCAGGTGAACTGAGATGCAAGGTTTCAAAAGGGCTAAAAAAAAACAAACCCACTCCAATGTAGGATGCAGTGTGTTTGCAGCCTGTGACTTTTTGGCTCCACATCACGGCTGCTCCCAACATCCAAGAAAATGTCATGAAACCGTAAACCTCAAAGCGCATCTTTTCTGTGGAGAGGCCAGCTGGAAGTTTTCAACCCACAGGGGAGCAGCAGTTATCCTAAAGCGGGTTGTAAACGTAAGACTAGATAAGGGATGGCCGGCCTGACCCCCTTTGGAGGGAGAACCCATAAAAACGAAAAACAGCTTTTTAAAACAAGAAGCCAGCATCCTCTGCCTTGTGTCCCGAATATGAAATTCCATGTCTTTGTAGGCAGCAAAGAGAAACGAACGTACTCGGTCCAGCTCATCCCTGCCGTATTATGGAAGGCAGATTAGGAACAGAATGGTCCAGCTGGATCAAACCCAGCTCCAACCAGGCCGCTATCTTTCATCAACCCGGCAGCTGAATGCATGCAGGACAGAGGATGGGGGTGAGGTGGGGTGGGGGAGTGACCTTGGTTGTTTTTCCAGAGGGATGCTCCTATCTGTGCAGCAAAATTCCATTTAGCTCTGTGCTTAGAACCATCAAGCCTTCTTTAAAAAAAACAACCCACCATATATTCTAGAGACCACCATTGCAACTATTGGCCCTGATGCAAATAAAAGGCAGAGTGCACTAATTCACAGAGTAATTGTATCTGTCTAGGGACTTGATTGAAAATTTCTGGAAGGTTTTTAAATGATGGGTGATGTTACCTAGGTTGGGTCGTGAAAAAGTCTGCAAAAAACCCACCACCAAGCTCAGAGAGCATCAAGGAGAGGGCGCGCAATTTGGGTGTCCTGGACTTCTGGCTGTCCATGGAGGACCATGTGGTGGCCGTGGCCAGGGGGGCGTTCCATCAGGTATGCCTGATGCGTCAATTGCGCCCCTTACTGGACCGGGCTGCCCTTTGCACAGTCACTCAAGCACTCGTGACATCCCGACTCGACTACTGAAATGCTCTCTACATGGGGCTTCCCTTGAGGTGCACTCGAAAGCTACAGCTAGTCCAGAATGCAGCCGCGCGGGTGATTACGGGAGCTCCTAGACACTCCCATATAACACCGATACTGCGCGAGCTGCACTGGCTTCCTGTGATCTTTCGGGTGCGCTTCAAGGTTTTGACGACCATCTTCAAAGCACTCCATGGCTCGGGGCCTAGTTATATGCGAGACCGTCTCCTGCCCCATACATCCCTTCGACCGACCCACTCCCACAGAGAGGGCCTTCTCAGGGTGCCGTCGGCCAGGCAATGCCGACTGGCGACACCTAGGGGAAGGGCCTTCTCTGTGGTGGGCCCAGCACCTTTGGAACGACCTACCCCCTGAACTTCTCACCATCTCAGACCTCTGCCTCTTCCGCCAGTGTCTAAAGACACATTTCTTTCACCAAGACGGCCTAGCATAACCTCCGTTGTGACTATTTTAGACAGTTTTAATTTTGGGGATTTTAATTGGATTTTAGCGCAGGATGAGTATTTAATATGTTTTTTAAATTTTGTATTTTGACATTTTGTATGTGTTTTTAAATTCCTGTGCGCCACCCTGGGTCCTCTTCGGAGAAAGGCGGGGTATAAATTTAATTAAAATAAAATAAAATAAATAAATAAAGGACTCCACAGTCCTCCTCCTCTTCCTCTCTGCAAATCCCATTCTTTTACAGCACTGATGGTGTTATTGAGTTGGGTAATGAAATGTCTGCAAACCCCCCCCCCCCACTAAACTCAGAGATCACCAATAACCCCACAGCCCTCTTCCTCCCCCCCTCCTCTCTGCAAACCCCACTCTTTTCCCACTCTGATGATGTTACTTAGTTGGGGAATAAAATGTCCACAAGAAAACCACCAAGCTCTGAGAGCACCAAGGACCTCTCATTTCAACCCTGAGCTACAAACGTTCTCCTTTATTCTTGGGTAAAAGCTCCAAGAAATGGAGCAATGCAATGAATAGCATAAGGAATGAATATGCTACTTTGATAAAGAGCAAGCCATTAACAGTCAAACGGAGGCAAGGGGCCTTTCCTAGAAAAATGTCGGTAGGGAATCTAGTCTTTATCTTTTTGGGCTCCACAACCTCTCAAGGACCCCGACATCCTTTGAGGATTTCCTTTCCTGTTCCTGATCGTTTCTCCATTCTTCTTCCATATGAGTTAGGTTTTTCACAGAAGAAGAACTTAAGTTTCACAGGTTGGTCTTCTGTGGCCACAGTCAAAGTTTTTAGGTTTCATAATCAACAAAGGGGAAAAAATGGCCATTCTGCAATCAATAGCTCAGATCGGCATCAGGTTCGGTACCTTTTTGAACATGAGACACGGATGTTATGATTTTAAAAGGTTGTGGGTTTTTTTTTAACAGTGTTTGAGGAAATTTATCAGTCAGGCTGCCCTACCTCCCAGAGCTGTAGGGGAAAATGACCCACTGTGCATTGATCCTGGACAACAGGATATGAGCCTTCGATAAAACCAGATTTTTCTGCCGTTCCAGATTTGGAACATAAGTAGATTTACAACCACAAGAGACCCTGGAATTTCTGTCGTTTAGTCAGGTAGTTGTTAAGTGAGTTTTGTCCCTTTCTTGGCACAGTTGTTAACTGAATCATGGCAGTTGTTCAGTTATTAACAAGGTTGTTAAGTGAATCTGGCTTCTCTTATTGACTTTACTTGTCAGAAGGTCGCAAAAGGGGATCATGTGACGGTCACTGTGACCGTCATAAATGTGAGTCAGGTGCCGAGTGGCTGGATTTTGATCATGTGACCATGGGGATGCTGCAATGGTCATAAGTGCGAAAAATGGTCATAAGTATTGTCATCAGTTCGATTTGGGATCTAATTTTCAACTATAAACTGGATAACAAAAAGTCTGTGTTTTGTATGCCCTTTGCTCTTATTCTGATCAATTTTTGACTAAGCTGGTTTCTCCTTAATTCCAGGTTGCTTCTCTCCTTCATTAGAATAGAATAGAATAGAATTAGAAATGGGATAGAACATAATAGAATTAGTAATGGAATAGAAAATATGGCATAGAATAGAATAGAAATAGAAATGGCATAGAATAGAATAGAATTAGAAATGGAATAGAATAGAATTAGAAATGGAATAGAATAGAATTAGGAATAGAATAGAATAGAATTAGGAATAGAATAGAATAAGTAATGGAATAAAATAGAATAAAATTTGGAATGGAACAGAAGGAATAGAATAGAATAAGTAGTGGAATAGAATAGAATAAAATTAGAAATGGAATAGAATAGAATTAGAAATGGAATAGAATTAGGAATAGAATAGAATTAGAAATGGCATAGAATAGAATTAGAAATGGCATAGAATAGAATTAGAAATGGAATAGAATAGAATTAGAAATGGAATGGAATAGAATTAGGAATAGAATAGAATTAGAAATGGAATAGAATAAAATTAGAAATGGAATAGAATAGAATAAAATTAGAAATGGAATAGAATTCATCTAAAATGGTTGAGGGTTTCTGTCCTCAGCAGGGGGTTGGACTAGAAGACCTCCAAGGTCCCTTCCGACTCTTGTCATTCTGTTCTTCCAAGTTCACTAACCTTAGCAATGGAAAGGAGCCGGTGAGAGAATTTGGAGTTCACCCTAGAGATAATTGTGGCTGGTCTTAAGAACTCCATCCTGTTCATCTTTGGCAACCTTGAAGGAAAAAGAGATGCTCAGAGGCTAAGAAGGGGATTTACCTGCCTCTTTCTCAAGCAGATCTGTTGATGGCCAGTACCAGCTGCATCGTTTTCAAAGATTAACAGGGTGCCACCCGCTTATTCTTTGGTACCAGGAATGCTTATACGCTCTCAACCTAGTACAGGGGTGGGCAAACTTTGCAACTTTAAGTTTGAAGGACTTCAGCTCCCAGACTTCTCCAGCCAGCTTTGCTGGCTGGAGAAGTCTGGGAGCTGAAGTCCTTCAGACTTAAAGTTGCAAAGTTTGCCCACCCCTGACCTAGTACATTGTGGTTCTTAAAAGGTGGTGTGTTTTTTTAAAACCGTGATCTTGTTTTCTGTTAACTTGCTGGAAAAATAGATCTTTCAGTCCGGTTATACTGGCATGGCATAATGATCAATTGTTTTTTTTTAAAAGAGTTTTATTATTTTTTAGTTACAAAAATAAATCTTCCAACATTTCCTTCTGCAATGTGCTGTCTGGGTGCAAACATCTCTGTGCATCATCGTTCCTCTTTTGCCACATCTTTCACATGCATACTAACCTCATTTCCCTCCGTTTAGTATCATAATATATGAAGCATTTAAACATTATGGAACTGTCCATTTTTCTTCTTAAGATGATCTAGTAATAATACCATATCAACGTTAAACAGCATTATTCTCATCATATACATACTAACAGTTTTCATCTTATTTATATTTCTATCTAAGTCAGCGGTCTTCAACCTGTGGGTCGGGGCCCCTTTGGGGGTCGAACGACCCTTTCACAGGGGTCACCTAAGACCATTGGAAAACACATATTTTTGAAAAAATACTGAAAACATAAAATAATTTTATGGTTGGGGGTCACCACAGCATGGGGAACTGTATTAAAGGGTCGCAGCATTAGGAAGGTTGAGACCCCATTGATTTAAGTCTATTATCTACTTATTTTTTAGCTTTCTTCATTTCCAAACTTCTCTCTCTCTCCAATCGTTGGTAAAATTCTTCCCAAATCTTATAATATTCAGTTTGCTCTTTCTCCTTAATTGCTAATGTTAATCTCTTCATTTCTGCATATTCTAATATTTTCCTTACCACCATCTCATCCATAGGAATCTCTACACTTTTCCAATGTTGTGCAAATACAATTATCGCTGGGGTTAATGCATGAAGGATTAAATGTACATTCTCTTTATTATAAATTCCAGGTAGAATAATGATCAATGTTGATGTGTTCTTGCCAAGTAGAAACCGAGAATTGTTGCAGCCTTCAAACGTTGATCCAGGTAGTCCTCGGCTTACGACCACAATTGAGCCCCAGATTTCTGTTGCTAAGCGAGACAGTTGTTTTGCCCCATTCAATGACCTCTAGAAGATGGTTGTGAAGGGAATCCCTGCCGTTGTTCAGTTAGCAAGATTGTTGTTAAGCGAATCTGGCTTCCCCATTGACTGTGCTTGTCAGGAGGTCGCAAAAGGGGATCGCGACACACACACACACAGGACGATGCAACCGTCATAACTATGAACCAGTTGCCAAACCTATGAATTTTGAGGACATTGCCGTGGGGGGGGATGCTACCCCGGTCGTAAGTGTGAAAAAACAGTCATTTACTTTTCATTGGTGTCATAACTCTGGAACAGTCACCAAACGGACTGTTGCAAGTCAAGGGTTCCACCTGTAGTTGCAATTGAGCAGGTCTGTTTTAAATGGGATTGGCACCTGGATACCCAGGTATGTATTTACTGTGCAGTAATCAGCAAACCATAGAGTGGGATTGGCAGCCCTGCCAGAGAAGGGACTTTGTTCCCCACTTCAGTTGCTAAGAACCCGTCATGGAGGCTCCTTCGCTCCAGCCCCTCAGCACACTAGACGGAAGTCAACATGCCTGGCTGCGCTCCCAAACCTTGCCCCAGTGCCGGAGGGAATCCTTGCCAGCTGGTTGGGGGGGAAATCCAGATTTTTTTTCAGTGCTTTGCCAACCAGTATCTTTTTAATCAATCAATGAGAATAGAGGTTGAAGGGACCTTGGAGGTCATCTAGTCCAACCCCCTTCTCCAGCAGGAGACCCCAGAGCATTTCAATCCATCTGTCAATGAGAATAGAGCTGGAAGGGACCTTGGAGGTCGTCTAGTCCAACCCCCTTCTCCAGCAGGAGACCCCAGAGCATTTCAATCCATCTGTCAATGAGAATAGAGCTGGAAGGGACCTTGGAGGTCTCCTAGTGCAATCCTCTCCCAAGCAGGAGGTTCTAGACCATTCCAGACAAATGGCTGTCCAGTCTCTTCTTGAAAACCTCCAGTGATGGAGCCCCCACAACTTCTGGTGGCAAGCCGTTCCACTGGTTGATTGTTCTCACTGTCAGGAAATTCATCCTTAGTCCCAGGTTGCTTCTCATCTGGATTAGTTTCCATCGATTGCTTCTTCTCCTGCCTTCTGGTGCTTTGCAAATCAGTTGAGGGGGTCCTCCTTTCTTTGTGGCAGCCCCTCAAATACTGGAAGCTGCTATCAGGTCTCCCCTAAGCCTCCTCTTCCTTAGGTTAAACATGCACAGTTCCTTCAACCCTTCATCCTACAGACTCCTGATTATTTTGTTTACTCCACTGTGCTAAGATCCCGGTTTCTTTTTTTGGGGGGGTATCATGGCGACCAGAACTGCATTGCAGTATTTTAAGAAGGACTAAGGGGGACATGGTAGCAGGATTCCAGTATTTGAAGGGCTGCCACCAAGAAAGGGGGGGAGGGGGGGTGCCAATTTATTTTCCAAAGCTCCAGAAGGCAGAAGAAGCAACAGATGGAAATTAATCCAGGAGAGAAGCAACCTGGAATGAAGGAGAAGCTTCCTGACAGTGAACCAGTGGGGCACCGGAGGTTTCTCAAGAAGAGACTTGGACAGCCACTTGTCTGAAATGGGATAGGGCAGGGGTGTCAAACTCAAGGCCCAGGGAGCAGCCCTGGAAACAGCAAAGGCCCGGCCAGCAGTGCCTCTGCCAGCAAAAGCTAAGCTCCGTTTTCTGCTGCGACGTCCTCCTGCAGCACTCTGCCAGCGAAAATGGAGTTCGGGAGGGCTGTGTGCGGCCTTCCCGAGGGCAGCCACAGGTGCCCCCTATATGGGTGACGTCAAGCAGCCATGCCAACCCCCACCCCAGGTCAAACACAACCCCGATAGAGCCCTCAATGAAATCTAGTTTGACATTCCTGGTATCGGGTCCTCTGCTTGAGCAGGGGGTTGGACTAGAAGACCTCCGAGGTCCCTTCCGTCTGTATTCTGACAAAAGGGTGGCCTTGCCAGGGCTGTATATAAAGCTACCCGTCATCCTCTTTGATTTGCCCGCAGTTTTGCTACCCTGGTTCTTGATCTTGCATAAGAAGAGCGTGTTTAAAAAAAAAAAAAATCTTACCCTTTTACTCAATAGATTCTCACTCCTTCTCCAGTCCCCGGAGAGCTCTCCATTATCTAATTAGCTACTTGGGATTCTCTCTTAGCAGCCCAGCCTGTCTCCTCTCTGTTGAGCGTTTCTCAGCCCTGGCAGAGCAACTCCTACTCCCCCCCCCAACACCCCCCCCCCATCCCTTTTCCAGGTGGATTACCAATTCAGATCGGCATTGATCGGATGGCTGGATCATCCGTTAACCTGATGCTCCTTGTCAGGCCATTACTTCCTGTTGCTCCAAATCACACCAGTGGCATTCAAACGCCCTGGGTAGAGATATTCTGCCTCCCTCTCCAGCCCTCCCCAAGTCCTATTTTAATTGCAAACGATGCTGATTGAATCTGGAATCTTCTCTGCGCTGTTAAGCATTTCTTTGTCTGAGCTGCTCCTGCCCTCCCTCCCTAAACTCCAGACCCCCAATGGGGGCAAAGGGCTTGGTGGTGAGCAGAGCTGGCTGGAGAAGTCTGGGAGCTGAAGTCCTTCAGACTTAAAGCTGCAAAGGTTGGGGACCCCTGCTCCAAAGCATCCGAAGGCATGACAAGAAAAAATGCTTTGAAACTAATCAAGGAGAGAAGCAACCTAGAACTAAGGAGAAACTTCCTAACAGTGAGGACAATTAACCAGTGGAACAACTTGCCACCAGAAGAACAGTTGCAAGATTTGGGTTTGGCTGATCTTGGCAAAGGAAGGACCAGGGGAGGACATGATAGCAGCCTTCCAGTATTTGAGGGGGCTGCCACAAAGAAAAGGGGGTCAATTTATTTCCCAAAGCACCAGAAGGCAGGACAAAAAACAATGGATGGAAACTAATCAAGGAGAGAAGCAACCTTGAATTGAGGAGTGAGAACAACTAATCAGCGGAACAGCTCGTCACCAAAAGTTGTGGGTGCTCCATCACTGGAGATGTTTAAGAACAGACTGAATAGGCATTTGTCCAGAATGATGTAGGGTCTCCTGCTTGGGGTTGGACTAGAGGACCTCCAAGGTCCCTTCCAACTCTGTTCTTCTGTTAATCGGCGGAATGGCTTGCCTCTCGAAGTTGTGGGTGCTTCATCACTGGATGCTTTCAAGAAGAGAGACTACAGCCGCTTGACTCAAATTGTATAGGATCTCCTGATTGAGCAGGGGGTTGGACTAGGAGACCTCTAAGATCCCTTCCAGCTCTGTCATTCTGCTATTCTGTTGTTGTTGTTGTTGTTTTTTTAAAAAAAAGACAGTGCTATTATAGGGAATGCATAGGATCTGAGCCACGGTCGCGAGTCTAAATTTATTGTGGACAGAGCAGAATCTCAATAGGGGCCGAATTGAGAATTCCCAAAGAAATCGCCATTGGAGAAAGCCGACTGTCTGAAAGCCATCGCTCCAGAAACGTACGCAAATCATCTTTCTGTATTTTCTGCGTGCCCAAAAAAAAAACATAAGATTCCTTCCCAGGTCCCTAACTTAATAGGCTGCAAAGATTTTATCCAAATGTGGCCTAGCTACTTTTGAAAACCAGGCTGCCTTTCCCAAAAACGTGGAAGAAAGAGCTCATACCATAAAACTCCTGAGATATGATGGGTTTTTTCCCCCTCCAAACATTTGACACTCTCTTTGCCATATTAGGAGAATCAGGGCTGCGTAGGGGCGGCTCCTTGTGTGTGTGTGTGTGTGTGTGTGTGTGTGTGTGTGTTGCACAAATGGCAGCAACTCCCCTTTTTCCTTTCTATTTTTCCATGCTCCCGATGGCCACCAGTTTTTATTATTTTCCTTTACAGATAAAAAAAAATGAAAAGAAAAGTAGAAATAGGAAGTTAGGGGAAGAAAGAGGAAAGGACAGAAAACGTGAGGTACGAAGGGAAGGAAAAGGAGAAAAAGACTCTTTTTAGCACAAGATGGAAAACATTCCTGCCTCTCAACTTTTTGCTTTTACACAACAAAATCAAAGTCTCATTTTTTCCCTCCCTCCATCACAAGCACAAAATCCAGAGGTGATTATCCTGGCATGTACTCGTGACGGTTTCAGTGTCCTGGGGCCCACGCGATCCCCTTTAACGACCTTCCAACCAGCCCAGTCAGCAAAGGAATCCAGATTTGCTTAATGACCATGTTCCTAACTGAACAGCGGCGGCGATTCACTTAACAACCGTGGCCAGATTATTATTATTATTATATAATAATGGGGCGGGTGCACAGGAAATGTAAAAAACATAATTAACCTCTGGAACAGCTTGCCTCCAGAAGTTGTGAATGCCCCAACCCTGGAAGTCTTTAAGAAGATGTTAGACAGCCATTTGTCTGAAATGGTATAAGGTTCCTGCCCACGCAGGGGGTTGGACTAGAAGACCTACAAGGTCCCTTCCAACTCTGCTATTGTATTGTATTGTATTGTATTATAATATATCACAAAATAAATACATAAACACTTAAAACTATATTAAATTACCACCCTGTGCTAAAATCAACCCCATTAAAACTAACCCGTAAAACCAATGTAAAAATTTCTCTACTAAAAACTAAGGCTAGGTACGGTAGGTTAGGCCAGGGCGGCCTGTTGGAAAAGGTAGGTTTTTAGTTGCTGGCGGAAGGAGCGGAGGTCCAGGATAGATCTAAGTTCGGGGGGAAGGTTGTTCCAGAGGGTTGGGCCCGCCACAGAGAAGGCCCTTCCCCTGGGCGTCCCCCGCTGGCATTGCCTAGTGGACGGCACCCGGAGAAGTCCCTCTCTGTGGGAACGAATCGGCCGAAGGGATGTGTGGGGTAGGATACAATCCCGCAGATAACTAGGTCCTGTGCCATGTAATTGTAACATGGGGTGAATCGATCCCGCAGATAACAATCCCGCAGATAACTAGATCCCGTGCCAGTAATTGTAACATGGGGCAAAACTCACTTCACCAATCTTTCACTCCGCCACGGAAAGTTGGGGGCTCAGTTGTTGTAAATCGGTGAGCCTTGGTGGCGCAGTGGTTAGGGTGCAGTCCTGCAGGCGGCTTCTGCTGCCCGCCATCTGCCTGCAATTTGGCAGTTCGAATCTCACCAGGCTCAAGGTTGACTCAGCCTTCCCTTCTTCCCAAGTCGATAAAACGAGGACCCAGGTTGTTGGGGGCAAGAGGTTGTAAACCGCTTAGAGAGGACTAAAAGCACAGTGAAGCAGCATATAAGTGCTACTGCTACCTTCCTGCCATCCATCCATTCCTAACTGTGCCCCTGCCAGCAGTTCGATCCTGGCCAGCTCAAGGTTGACTCAGCCTTCCTTCCTTCCGAGGTGGGTGAAATGAGGACCCAGATTGTTGGGGGCAAGAGGCCGACTCTGCAAACCGCTTAGAGAGGGGCTATAAAAGTCTGTGAAGCTGCATATAAGTCTAAGTGCTATTGCTATTAGAAGGGGGGGGGATCTTTTGCAGGGCGCCCCAAATAAGAAGAGTAAATGCCCACCTCATCAGAAGCCTCGGTTGGAAGTAGATCACTTGGGTGGGGCTCGCACAGAATTAAATGTGATTTAATTCTGCCAGCAAGTATCTTGTGCTGGAATCTGTGGGAATTTTGCTGTTTAGAGCGGGGGGGCTGGGGGCTCCAAACGTGGCTACTTTTAAGACTTGTGGACTTCAACTCCCAGAATTCCCTAGTCCACAAGTTTTAAAGGGGCCAAGTTTGGGAGCCTTTTTTAATCAACATTTCAGAAAACGTTTTCTTTCGAACGGATCAGAGGGTGTATTTTAGTGCTAGCCGTGCGGTGGCTCTTTTATTATTTGCAACTTTCCCTCATTATTTAGGATTTATTCTCCGTGTCTCCTTCATTATTTACAGGTAGTCCTCAACCTATGGCCACAAGAGGCCCAAATGTATGTTGTTCGGTGGGAAATTTCTTAAGCGAGTTTGTGCCCCATTTTACGATTTTTTCTCCTTGGTTAAGCCAATCCTTGCAGTTCTTAAATCTGTAGCACGGGTCGTTAAGTGAATCTGGCTTCCCCGTCGATTTTGCTTGTCGGAAGGTTGCAAAAAGGGGATCCCGTAACCGGGGGACACCGCAGCCGTCATAGGTTTGAGTCGGCTGTCAAGCATCCGAACGTAAATCGCCTGACCATGGGGATGCTGCAAAGGTCTTAAGTGTGAAAAACAGCCGTGAGTCACTTTTTTTCAGTTCCGGTGTAACTGAACGGTCACTAAATGAACTGTTGTAAGTCGAGGACTTCCTGTCTGAGGTTTGTTTTGTGCCCTTTGAGAGGTCAAGAGAGCACCTGTCGCTGAAGAGGGGTTGGACTAGATGACCTGCAAGGTCCCTTCCAGCTCCAACCTTTGCAACTTTAAGTCTGAAGGATTTCAGCTCCCAGACTTCAGCTCCCAGACTCCTTAAGTCTGAAGGAGCTGAAGTCCTTCAGACTTAAAGTTGCAAAGGTTGGAGACCCCTGGCATAGGGGGCTTCTGTGGTTATCGGTGGTGGTGGTGGTGGTGGTCTTCCATCTGGCCCACCATCCAATACCTTAACTGCTACATCCCACTTGCCTCTCTTGTGTGTCGAAGGCAATTGATGTGCTTCAAATCATTGTGATGTTATTAGCCTGAGCGGTGTCGTCCTCTTAATGCAGAGCCTTGGGGCTTTTTGGCACATCAGTGTCCTGTCTCATTGTTGTGAAATCAAACACTTGTCGCTTAACACTTCTGTTGTCTGCGCTTACTTCTGAATGAAAGAAGCAAGCTGGCAGAATCTCATTCCTGCTTCGTTGTTGTTAGTTGCGAAGTCCTGTCTATCCCATCACAACCCCATGGACCACGTTCCTCCAGGCCTTCCTGTCCTCTCCCATCTTCTGGAGTCCATTTAAGCTCACGCCGGCTGCTTCGGTGACTCCATCCAGTCCCCTCCTTCTCTGCTGTCCCTTTCTTCTTCTTCTGCCCTCCATCATTCCCAGCATGAGATTCTTCTCCAGGGAGTCCTTCTTCCTTCTCCTTAGGTGGCCAAAGTCTTTGAGTTTCCTCTTCAGGATCTGGCCTTCAAGAGAGCAGCCAGGGTGGATCTCCTCTAAGACTGACCGGTTGGATGGCCTTGCAGTCCAAGGGACTCAAGGCAGGAGCCTTCTTCTCCAGCACCAGAGTCCAAAGGCCTCCATTCTTTGGCGCTCAGCCTTCCTCATGCTCCAATCTTCACAGCCATCCATTGCAACTGGAAAAACCGTCGCCTTGACTAGACATACTTTTGTTGCCAGGGTGATGTCTCTGCTTTTTAGTACGCTGCCTAGATTTGACATCTAAATCGAGCTGCTGGCAGTGGGCCGGAAGTTAGCCCTGCAGTACTGAATTCTAACCACTGTGTCCCTATGGCTGTTATCCCAGTAGCCCACAGGTGAGCTGAGAATTTCCATGACTAAGGAAGGCAGTTGAGTCGATTTTGCCTCTTTTTACGACCTTTTTGCCACTGTGGTTAAGCGAATGACGGCGGTTCCTAACCTAATCGTGCGGTCGTTAAGCGAATCCCATTGACTTTGCTTGTCGGAAGCTGAGTGAGAAGATTACAAATATTGATCGCACGATCCCACTAAACGCAGGCTAGCGGCCCTGATTTTGGATCATGGTTCCATGGGACGCTGTGTAGGTTGTTAAGTGTGAAAACGGGTCGCAAGCCACTTTTCTCTTGCAACTTCATCTGGTCACTAAACAAATGGTCGTAAGGCGATGATTACCTGTATTGTAAAGGAGGGTCTTGCATGAGAGCCAGTGGTGAGATTCAAAAACATTTACCACCGGTTCTGTGGCGTGACTTGTGGGCGTGACAGGGGAAGGTTAGTGCAAAATCCCCATTTCCTCCCAATCCGCTGGGACTCGGTAGGCAGAAAATAGACGGGGGCAGGGCCAGCCACAGATGGTATTTGCCGGTTCTCTGAACTACTCAAAATTTCCACTACTGGTCAGTGGTGAAATCCAAAAATTTTCCCTACCGGTTCTGTGGGCGTGGCTTGGTAGGCATGGCAGGGGAAGGATACTGCAAAATCCCCATTTCCTCCCAATCCGCTGGGACTCGGGAGGCAGAAAATAGACGGGGGCAGGGCCAGCCACAAATGGTATTTGCCGGTTCTCTGAACTAGTCAAAATTTCCACTGCTGGTCAGTGGTGAAATCCAAAAATTTTCCCTACTGGTTCTGTGGGCGTGGCTTGGTAGGCATGGCAGGGGACGGATACTGCAAAATCCTCTTTTCCTCCCAATCCGCTGGGACTCGGGAGGCAGAGAACAGATGGGGGCGAGGCCAGCCAGAGGTGGCATTTGCTGGTTCTCCGAACTACTCAAAATTTCCGCTACTGGTTCTGCAGAATTAGTCAGAACCAGCTGAATCCCACCACTGAAGAGAGGCAACATGTCACAAATATTGCCGTGTTGGAGAAATAACTCTCTTCCTTGTGTTGGGTTTCCCTTGGCAACTGGCGGCCGATCTGACGGACAGGCATGCACACTGCTGTTGTGTGTGGCTTCTGCCATGTGCGGTTTCTACGACACTCATCATTTGCACAGTGAGGGCCAAGGCAGGGTTGTTGAGTTTATTAAGGTCTTAAGCAGAGGAGGTATTCAGCTGCTCACCCATAATGCACAAGTACCGCACATTACAACGTAATGTCCCAACGTAATGCGAGCACCGCGCATGTGCAGAAGGCGTGTGGGGGCGCTCACATGTGCGCATGGGTAGGGAAGGTAAGTGAATCCCACCGCTGGGCTTAATGTATGAAGCAACCAATGGTTGTGGCCAGCCTAGCCTTCTTTTCCCTGCAAAACGATAGTTTGGAGGAACCTTTTGAGTTTTTCTCTAGTTTCCATGACAATTGTGGGGCGAGCAAGGAGTCCTCGCTTTTTACCAACCAGATACTCAGGACATGCACAGGGGGCTGTGGGAGCCATAAAGCAACAAAGCTGCCTTCGAGGTTGATGGCTTCCTTGTTGGGTAACGGTGGATAACTCTAACACTTTACGACTTGTGTACTTCAACTTCCAGAATTCCTGAGTAGGAGTAGTAGTGGTTGGTTTTTTTTTTTTTTACAACCTCTGGACTTCCAACTCCCAGAATTCCTGAGCTTTTTACAATATCTGGACTTCAATTCCCAGAATTCCTGAGCTTTTTACAATCTCTGGACTTCAATTCCCAGAATTCCTGAGTTTTTTACAATCTCTGGACTTCAATTCCCAGAATTCCTACGTAGTAGTTATTTTTTTACAACCTCTGGACTTCAACTCCCAGAATTCCTGAGCTTTTTACAATCTCTGGACTTCAACTCCCAGAATTCCTGAGCTTTTTACAATCTCTGGACTTCAATTCCCAGAATTCCTGAGTTTTTTACAATCTCTGGGCTTCAATTCCCAGAATTCCTGAGCTTTTTACAATCTCTGGACTTCAATTCCCAGAATTCCTACGTAGTAGTTATTTTTTTATAACCTCTGGACTTCAACTCCCAGAATTCCTGAGCTTTTTACAATCTCTGGACTTCAATTCCCAGAATTCCTACGTAGTAGTTATTTTTTACAACCTCTGAACTTCAACTCCCAGAATTCCTGAGCTTTTTACAACCTGTGGACTTCAACTCCCAGAATTTCTACGTAGTAGTAGTTGTTTTTTACAACCTCTGGACTTCAACTCCCAGAATTCCTGAGCTTTTTACAACCTGTGGAGTTCAATTCCCAGAATACCTGAGCTAGCAATTCTTGGCTCAGGAATTCTGGGAGTCGAAGTCCACAGGTTGTAATGGAGCCTTAGTTGCCCATCCTAGTTTTGTTTTTTTTAAGTTTTGATCTGGAAACTTGCAGTTTGAATTGGTCCAAAGCCTCAGGTGGCCAACTTGAAGAAGGCCATCACTGTCCTATCTAAGCAATCCTGCCTCCCGATTAAATTCAGGTGTATTTTATAACAGATCTACTAGTTTCTTGCAGTGCAGATCCGTTTTGCAAGGGATTTGAAAAGGTTCTTTCCAGGCACAGACAAGAACCAAGAGGGTCCAATGCTGATCAGGCCTTGTTCCTGTTTAGGTCCCATTTTGGTCTACCTGGCTTTGCAAGGAGTGAGAAGCTGGGCCTGTCTCATGCGCCCCTCCATGCGTGCCTTCGGGGAAATTTTGTGCACGACGGTGCGATAGATCCTTTGTGTTCTGCTTTTTTCAGTATGGCTAAGCTTTGTACAGTATTGGGGAAAAAATATGTGTCAGCTGTTAATATTGTGACTGAAGCCATTTCTGTCCAAGGAATGAAATTGTGGTGGATTAGGTTAGAGTCCATTGCAGTAATGCTGTTTACCAGCTTTCCTTTGGCCCAGTATTGGTTGGGACCACAGCTCTCATAATCCCCAGCCAGTATTTTAACCAATTAGTGGGATAACCTTCCCCCCTTCTTCTCCTCCTCCTCCTTTCTTTCTCCTTTCTTTTTTCCCTTCCTCCTCTTTTCCTTTCTCTTCCTCTTCCTCTTCCTCTTCTTCTTCTTCTTCTTCTATTCTTACTATTGTTGTTGTTTTCTTATTATTATTCTCCTCCTCCCCTCTTCCCCCTCCTTCCCCTACCTCTCTCCTCTTCTTCATCTTCCCTCTCCCCACCTCTTTTCCTTCCTCCTCTTCTTCCTCCTCTTCTTCTTACTTCTTCTGCTTATTGTTCTTTCTTATTCTTATTATTGTTGTTATTGTTTTCTTATTATTCTCCTCATCATCATACCTCCTTCCCCTACCTCTCTCCTCTTCCCTCTCCCCACCTCTTCAGCGCCCTCCTCTCCATCTTCTTCCTCTCCCCTCCTTCTCCTCTCTTTTTTTCTCCTCTTCCTCTTCCTCTTCTCCATGAATCCTTTTTCCTTCCTTCTCCTTCCAGTCTACCCTGCCCTTCCCCCCCTGGCAGCTAACTCTCATTTGCAATGATTGTGGTATATTCTCTCATCGTTTGCTTTGTTGTTGTTATTGTTTACCCAGCCCCACTCGTATCTACAGTAACCTCCATCCCCAATTTTGCAGCCGCCATAACCTCACTGCGTTGCCTCCCTGCCTGGGAGAAACCCCCACTTAGAAAGTGTACTGTGTAAGAAACGGCTATTTATAAGTTCTCCCTTGGAGTCCTTCCCTCCAGCTGCACCCCACCCTCCTCCTCCTCCTCCTCCCCAGATTGCAAGCAGGAGCAAAGTGGCAGCTGCATCACCCTCCCCAGCAGCATTGGACCCTGGTGCCAACCCTGCAACTGGGCTCTTTTTATAGCCCCAGCAGCAAAATGGGAGGCCCGATGCCCGTCAGCTGCAGCTATAGAGATGCAAGAGAAGGGAAGCCACCTAGCCTGGAAGCTGCTGCCTTTGGCGCGGCTTTGATCCTCCGTGGCAAAAGAGGGAGACTCAGAGGGGCCGTTTCTTTGCTAGAAGCTTCTGGGAATGCTTGGCGGGATGATTTGCCGAGCCTAGCAAGCGAGGGTTTTAGGGTGGCTGCAGAAGAGGGAGGCCAGGACTTTGGGAGACGTCCTAACGGCTGTAGTTGACTCTAGATAAAACGTGCAGAGAGCAACAAAAAGGATGAATGGACCGGAGACTAAAAAGCACAAAAAAACCCTGATTGCTGGGATTGGGTTATGGTTGAAATTCAGCAGGTTCTGACTGGTTTTGGAGAACAGGCAGCGGAAATTTTGAGTAGTTCGGAGAACCGTCAAATACCACCTCTGGCTGGCCCTGCCCTCATCTATGCTCTGCCTCCTGAGTCCCAGCATATCGGGAGAAAATGGGGATTTTGCAGCATCCTTCCCTTGGAGTGGGGAGGCAATGGAGATTTTGCAGTATCCTTCCCCTGGAGTGGGGAGGGAATGGGGATTTTGCAGTATCCTTCCCCTGGAGTGGGGAGGGAATGGAGATTTTGCAGTATCCTTCCCCTGGAGTGGGGTGGAAATGGAGATTTTGCAGTATCCTTCCCCTGGAGTGGGGTGGGAATGGGGATTTTGCAATATCCTTCCCCTGGAGTGGGTAGGGAATGGGGATTTTGCAGTATCCTTCCCCTGGAGTGGGGAGGGAATGGAGATTTTGCAGGATCCTTCCCCTGGAGTGGGGAGGGAATGGAGATTTTCAGTCTCCTTCCCCTGGAGTTGGGAGGGAATGGAGATTTTGCAATATCCTTCCCCTGGAGTGGGGTGGGAATGGAGATTTTGCAGTCTCCTTCCCCTGGAGTGGGGAGGGAATGGAGATTTTGCAGTATCCTTCCCCTGGAGTGGGGAGGGAATGGAGATTTTGCAATATCCTTCCCCTGGAGTGGGGAGGGAATGGAGATTTTGCAGTATCCTTCCCCTGGAGTGGGCAGGGAATGGAGATTTTGTAGTATCCTTCCCCTGGAGTGGGGAGGGAATGGGGATTTTGCAGTATCCTTCCCCTGGAGTGGGCAGGGAATGGGGATTTTGCAGTATCTTTCCCCTGGAGTGGGGAGGGAATGGGGATTTTGCAGTATCCTTTCCCTGGAGTGGGGAAGAAATGGAGATGTTGCAGTATCCTTCCCCTGGAGTAGGGAGGGAATGGGGATTTTGCAGTATCCTTCCCCTGGAGTGGGGTGGGAATGGGGATTTTGCAGTATCCTTCCCCTGGAGTGGGGAGGGAATTGGGATTTTGCAGTATCCTTCCCCTGGAGTGGGGTGGGAATGGGGATTTTGCAGTATCCTTCCCCTGGAGTGGGGAGGGAATTGGGATTTTGCAGTATCCTTCCCCTGGAGTGGGGTGGGAATGGGGATTTTGCAGTATCCTTCCCCTGGAGTGGGGAGGGAATTGGGATTTTGCAGTATCCTTCCCCTGGAGTGGGGTGGGAATGGGGATTTTGCAGTATCCTTCCCCTGGAGTGGGGAGGGAATGGGGATTTTGCAGTATCCTTCCCCTGGAGTGGGGAGGGAATTGGGATTTTGCAGTATCCTTTCCCTGGAGTGGGGAAGAAATGGAGATTTTGCAGTATCCTTCCCCTGGAGTGGGGAAGAAATGGAGATTTTGCAGTATCCTTCCCCTGGAGTGGGGAAGAAATGGAGATTTTGCAGTATCCTTCCCCTGGAGTGGGGAAGAAATGGAGATTTTGCAATATCCTTCCCCTGGAGTGGGGAGGGAATGGAGATTTTGCAGTATCCTTCCCCTGGAGTGGGCAGGGAATGGAGATTTTGTAGTATCCTTCCCCTGGAGTGGGGAGGGAATGGGGATTTTGCAGTATCCTTCCCCTGGAGTGGGCAGGGAATGGGGATTTTGCAGTATCTTTCCCCTGGAGTGGGGAGGGAATGGGGATTTTGCAGTATCCTTTCCCTGGAGTGGGGAAGAAATGGAGATTTTGCAGTATCCTTCCCCTGGAGTAGGGAGGGAATGGGGATTTTGCAGTATCCTTCCCCTGGAGTGGGGTGGGAATGGGGATTTTGCAGTATCCTTCCCCTGGAGTAGGGAGGGAATGGGGATTTTGCAGTATCCTTCCCCTGGAGTGGGGTGGGAATGGGGATTTTGCAGTATCCTTCCCCTGGAGTGGGGAGGGAATTGGGATTTTGCAGTATCCTTCCCCTGGAGTGGGGTGGGAATGGGGATTTTGCAGTATCCTTCCCCTGGAGTGGGGAGGGAATTGGGATTTTGCAGTATCCTTCCCCTGGAGTGGGGTGGGAATGGGGATTTTGCAGTATCCTTCCCCTGGAGTGGGGAGGGAATGGGGATTTTGCAGTATCCTTCCCCTGGAGTGGGGAGGGAATTGGGATTTTGCAGTATCCTTTCCCTGGAGTGGGGAAGAAATGGAGATTTTGCAGTATCCTTCCCCTGGAGTGGGGAAGAAATGGAGATTTTGCAGTATCTTTCCCCTGGAGTGGGTAGGGAATGGGGATTTTGCAGTATCCTTCCCCTGGAGTGTGGAGGGAATGGGGATTTTGCAGTATCCTTCCCCTGGAGTGTGGAGGGAATGGGGATTTTGCAGTATCCTTCCCCTGGAGTGTGGAGGGAATGGGGATTTTGCAGTATCCTTACCCTGGAGTGTGGAGGGAATGGGGATTTTGCAGTATCCTTACCCTGCCACGCCTACTAAGCCACACCCACCAAACCAGCAGTAAAAAAATTGAATTTCACCACTGGATTGGGTCTGTCTAGTCCAGGGGTCCCCAATCTTTTCTATGCCCCACTCCGCTAGAATGCTTCTAAAATCTTCTCACACCCCTTACAGAAGTAATACCTGGTTTGAATTATACACTATAATTTTGAAGCTTCTAAACCAGGGTTTTCGCAGTCCCATCATCTCACACCCCCCGGTTGGGAACCTCTGCTCTAATGAAAAGAAGGAGAGGCATGATAGCAGTATTCCATGGGGCTACCACAAAGAATTGGATGGGGTGTGTGTGTCAACCTATTCTCCAAATATCAGAAGGCAGGACAAGAAGCAACGAATGGAAACTCATCTCGGAGAGAAGCAAGTAGAAGTAAGGAGAAACTTCCTAACAGTGAAAATAATTAATCAGTGGAGCAACTTCCCTCCAGAAGTTATGAGTGCTCCAACACTGAAAATTTTTAAGAAGAGATTGGATAGCCATTTGTCTGAAATGGTGTAGGGCAGGGGTTCCCAAACTTGGCAACTTTAAGACTTGTGGACGTCAACTTCCAAAATTCTCCAGCCAGCATAGCTGGCTGGAGAATTCTGGGAGTTGAAGTCCACAAGTCTTAAAGTTGCCATGTTTGGGAACCCCTGGTGTAGGATTTCCTGCCTAAGCAGGGGGTTGGACTAGAAGACCTCCAAGGTCCCTTCCAATTCTGTTATTCTGTTAAGGACTAGGAGAGACATGATAGCAATCTTCCAATATCTGAGAGGCTGCCACAAAGAAGAAGGAGTCAAGCTATTCTCTAAAGACAGGACCAGAAGCAACGATGGAAACTAATCCAGGAGAGAAGCAACCTAGAACTAGGGAGAAATTTCCTGACAGTGAGAACAATTAATCAGTGGAACAACTTGCCACCAGAAGTTGTGAATGCCCCAACACTGGAAGTTTTGAAGAAGAGATTGGATAACCATTTGTCTGCAATGGCATAGGGCCTCCTGCGTCAGCAGCGGGCTGGACTGGAGGACCTCCAAGGTCCCCTCAAAATCTGTTATTCTGTTAATCAGTAGAATGACTTGCCTCCAGAAGTTGTGTGTGCTCCATCACTGGAGGTTTTCGAAAATAGGCTGGACAGCTACCCTGTTATCCCGAAAATAAGACCTCCCCAGATTATAAATCCAATCAGGCTTTTGAGCGCATGCGCTAAAATAAACTCCCTGGAAAATAAGCCCTCCCCAAAAATACTAGAACACAGCAGTAGCCATGAGGTGACCACACTCACCACCTCCTGCACCTGAAAAATAGACCTCCCCAAAAATAAGGCCAAGCGCTTATTTCAGGGGTTAAAAGAAAATAAGACTCCGTCTTATTTTCAGGGAAACATGGTATTTGGACTGAAATGGTATAGGGCCTCCTACCTGAGCAAGGGGTTGGACTAGAAGACCTCTAAGGTCCCTTCCAACTCTGTTATTCTGTTGGGCGGGGGTCTGAAAAGACTGCAGCAGGTAGAGAGGGCCCACATCCGTGAGGGTGGGTGAGGAAAAGACTAAAGGGCTAGAATCCTAGAGAGGTCGAGCCCACCTTCCTTCCAGACAGAATTCTCCTTTTGTTGCTAAAATTTGCATTTTGGAATAGCTGGATTAAGATTGTTGGATGCTTTCTGAGATGGCTTTGCGTCTTCCACCTTCCATTGGCTTGGAATTCATATTTTTAAAACTTTTAAAACTTGTGGACTTCAACTCCCAGAATCCCCCCAGCCAGCAGAGCTGGCTGGGGGAATTCTGGGAATTGAAGTCCACCAATCCTATATTACCAAAGTCGGACCCACCTAAATTAGAATTTGATTCCTTTCCAACTACGGAAGAAACCTTGGACCTACCTGTTGTGGAGCAGAGCTGTTGTGTTGTTTTTTTTGCATGCACAGGTGTCCACACTCTGGAGACAACCTCATTCTGTGCATAAGCCGTTATTGTGATTAACACCGTGAAGTTTTTAGTTTTAACTCCCAGATATGCCAAAAAAGGCAACACAGTTCTAGGCTGCATAAACAGAGGGATAGAATCAAGATCACGTGAAGTGTTATTACCACTTTATAAGGCCTTGGGAAGGCCACACTTGGAATCCTGCATTAAGTTTTGGTCACCACGATGTAGAAAAGATGTGGAGACTCTGGAAAGAGTGCAGAGAAGACCAACAAAGAGGATTAGGGGACTGGAGACTAAAACATATGAAGAACAGTTGCAGGAACTGGGGATGTCTAGTTTAATGAAAAGAAGGACTAGGGGAGACATGACAGCAGCCTTCCGATATCTCGGGGGTTGCCCCAAAGAAGAGGGAGTCAAACTATTCTCCAAGGCACCTGAGGGCAGAACAAGAAGCAATGGGTGGAAACTAATCAAGGAGAGAAGCCACTCAGAACTGAGGAGGAATTTCCTGACAGTTAGGACAATTAACCAGTGGAACAGAAGTTGCCTCCAGAAGTTGTGAATGCCCCAACACTGGAAGTCTTCAAGATGTTGGATAGCCATTTGTCTGAAATGGTATAAGGTTCCTGCCCACGCAGCGGGTTGGACTAGAAGACCTCCAAGGTCCCTTCCAACTCTGCTATTGTATTGTATTGTATATGGAGAACTCTCTTTCTCTAGTAGTCTAGAAATCCTTGTTCTTTGGACTGAGAATTAGGGAGTTAGTCAAACCAGCATTAAAGAGCACGCCACTGTAATAATCTTATACTGGTAACCCTTGAGTTATAAAGTTTTGACGGATGCTGAAAAGGTATTTATGATTCTAAAGTTCTAAAGAATGGCGGTCATGTGATCGCTTTTTGGGTACTCGACAACTGGCTGCTGTTTTTATGTCATTTGCAACGTCCCCCAGTGATATGGCTGTAACTTACAATATTTTTTTGCCGTAAACTAGCATTTACTTTTGTTTCCGGCAAAAGAAAACAAAAAACCTACTAATTGCAGACAGTGGGTCCTCTTAACAACCAGCAGAAAATTGTCATAAAATCGGATGGCTCGCATGGGTGCCTCGACTTACGACCTTTGTGACATACAATGGAAACTCCAGGCTGCATTCCGGTCTGCCAGTACAAGATAACTAACGTTTCTCTAGTTTGCATTTTTCAGAAGAACGAACGGCATTTTTCAAAGGGGCTTTTCAAAATGTTGCTTTAGCAGGCGCACAGAAATGTGTGAGGCTCACACCCTGGGGGTGCGAATGATGGTGCGTCGGAGGCACCTAAGCATTCTTGCGACTCTTGAGAAGTTGTTCAGTTAGTTGCAAGACAGCAACAAGGGGAGTTGTGTTGACACTATTGTCGTGCCATCTCTGTATGTCACCCTGGAAATTATTCTATTTCGTTCATAAGGGGGGAAGCAGAACTTAATAATAATAATAATAATAATCTTTATTGTCATTGTAATACGATTGTAATAAAATTACAATGAAATTGGTTATATGACTTAGTCTCACACCTGTCTCCTGATCTGTACCGTGTTTTCCCGAAAATAAGACAGGGTCTTTTTTTTCTTTTTAAACCCCCCCCCCCTGAAATAAGTGCTTGGCCTTATTTTTGGGGAGGTATTATTTTTGATGTGCCCGCGGCCTGCGGATCAGCAGATCCAGAGAGGGCCGGAAGTTCTGTCTCTGTTTCTGACACGCTCTAGAGTCGCTTGGGGTGCTCCTCTTTTTGTGGCCGCCACTAAGAGCAGGGGCACAGCAGCTAGGGTTTGCAGTCGCGACCTCCATGAGGCTGTTCCGCATGGATGTTAGGTTTCTGCGGGGCGGGTGGAGCGTGTTCCTTCCTCCTTTCCACCCAAGAAATGGCGGAGATTATTTCATTTAAATACTTTAGGGGAGGGCTTATTTTCAGGGAGGGCTTATTTTAGTGCATGCGCTCAAAACCTCGATTAGGCTTAATATCCGGGGAGGGCTTATTTTCGGAGGAACAGGATATGAAGCAAGTACTGATCTTGTATCCGGAAGGAATTACAGGTAGTATGACCACAAACACCACCACCCCACACCAAATTTGCCGTTGTTGAGTGCATTTGGCCCCATTTGTGCCCCAGCTGTTAAGTGAATCAATACAATACAATAGCAGAGTTGGAAGGGACCTTGGCAGTCATCTAGTCTAACCCTCTGTCTAGGCAGGAAGTCCTATACTGTTTCAGACAAATGGCTATCCAACAACGTCTTAAAGACTTGCAGTGTTGGGGCATTCACAACTTCTGGAGTCAACTGATGAATTGTTTTAACTGTCAGGAAATTCCTCCTTAGTTCTAGGTTGCTTCTCTCCTTGATTAGTTTCCACCCATTGCTTCTTGTTCTGTCCTCAGGCTCTTTGGAGAATAGCTTGACTCCCTCTTCTTTGGGGCAACCCCTGAGATATTGGAATAGGGCTATCATGTCTCCCCTGGTCCTTCTTTTCATTAAACTAGACCTACCCAGTTCCTGCAACCGTTCCTCATATGTTTTAGCCTCCAGTCCCCTCATCATCCTGGTTGCTCTTCTCTGCAATCTTTCTAGAGTCTCCACATCTTTTCTACATCGTGGCGACCAAAACTGAATGCAAATATTCCAAGTGTGGCCTTCCCAAGGCCTTATAAAGTGATATCAACACTTCTCGTGATCACATAGTTGTTAAATGAACCTGGCTTCCTCCATTGACTTTGCTTGTTGGGAGCCAGCTGGGAAGGGTAGAAATGGCAATCCTATGACCCTGGGACATTGCAAACATTGTAAATACATGCCAGTCACCAGGCACCCAAATTTTAATCCCATGATTATAAGGATAATATGAGAGTCATAATCAGAACAGAGCTGGAAGGGACCTTGGAGGTCTTCTAGTCCAGCCCCTGCTCAAGCCGAAAACAATCTGGAAAATGGGGCAAAAACAGCAGTCAGAGTGCTGCAGAAGGCTAGGGATGGGTGAAAACAAAGCACAGAGGTTTGTGTGTGGACACACACACACATACACACCATGCCCCATTTTGGCTGGCAGAGTGTTGCAGAAGGCGTCTGTCCCGCGCCACGCCATACACCCTCGCCAGCCTGTGGAGAACTACAGGGCTGACTCGGCCCTTGGAAGAAATCTGCTCTGGGGTAAATATGTCGTAACTTTGAACTATTGCTAAGTTGTTGGGCAAAAACACCCCCGTTGGGGGAAAAAACAGGCGGAATAGTGCAATACACTGGACAGCAAGAGATACTTTGCTTAAACCACACGAACTCTCAAACACGGATAGTAGAAAAAATAAATAGTCTTTACTCTTGATGTAACTAAAATACTTCTTCCAAACAGTGATACTAACTCCTCCAACAATAAACAGTCCTTCACCAAAGTACAGTTATCTTACAGTCAGTCAAAACAATGATTCTTCTTCCGTCTTCAGTTTTCAGCTCCTTCCTCAGTGGCAATCAAGAAGCAAGGAAAGCAAAAAAGGGATGAACTGTGTTTCCTCCATGCCCACAGAGAGGGCTCTTGCGTGCCACCTCTGGCATCCATTTGCCATCATGGATCTAGAACATCATGGATCTAGAACAACAACAGCTGTTCGCGCCGTTGGAGTGTGGCTCTTCCTCCACCCTCGTCGACGGAGGGACTCCTGGGCGCCGCCGGACCGGCCACCGATTCCCCCCCCTGCTGGCATGCCGGCCACTCGTTTTCTTCCAGGGGCTGCGGAGGCTCCGCGGGCGGGGGAGGGAACTGGCGGCCGTAGGGAGGGTTGCTCCGGCGGCGCCCAGGAGTACCTCCGTCGACGAGGGTGGAGGAAGAGCCCCCACCATCCTCCTGCGTTCTCCCGCGCGCTCTGCCCAATGGGCTGCCCCCTCCTCCTCTCCAGCCCAGCTCCTACCCAGCCACGGAGCCTGACCGAGCGAACGAGCGACCAAGCGCGGCAGGGGGGCTGAGAAGACTGGAGGGGACGACGACGACAGACACACATAGAGAGACAGAGAGAGGGAGGGAGGGAGAGAAAGATAGACAGAGACACAGAATGAGTGATTGAGTGAATGCAAGACAGACACACGCGCACACACACACAGAGTGACAGATGGGCAGATGAAGGAGAGAGACAGAGAGAGAAAGAAAAAGAAAGTGGGAGAGAGAGAAAGACAGACAGAGAGAAAGAGACAGAAAGGAAAGAAAGACAGAAAAAGATACAGAAAGAGAGAAAGAGAGAGAAAGAGGGAAAGAAAGAAAGAAAGAGAGAGAAAGAGAAAGAAAAAGAAAGAAAGAAAAGAAAGAAAGAAAGAAAGAAAGAACTTGTGACCACAATTGAGCCCAAAAGTTTGGTTGCTAACCAAGATCATTGTTAAGTGAGTTTCACATTTTCCAAGTTGGCCACGCCCACCCAGTCACATGACTGCTGAGCCACTCAGCCGGTCCCCAAAACTTTCTTTAAAATGAAACCGGTCCCTGTTGCAAAAAAGGTTGGGGACCCCTGTTCTAGTCCAACACCCCCCCTCCCCATGCTCCATTTTATGACCTTACTTGTCATGGTTGCCAATGAATGTTTGAAATTGTTACATTGGTTATGTTAGTCACGCAGTTGATTCTGGCTTCGCCATTGACTTTGCTGGTCAGAAGGTCGCAAGATACCCTGACCGTGGTGACCATTGCCAAGCATCCGAATGCAAATCACATCACCCTGGGGATGCGGCAAGTCGTAAGTGTGGAAAAAACTGCTCATAAGTCCCCCCCCCTTTTTTTGTGCCGTCGTAACTTTGAACGGTCACTAATTGAACTGTCGTAAGTCGGGAACTCCCTGTGTTCCATGCACATGAGAACTCCTGCAAACAATTCAATCGGTTAGAGTTGAGTTGTCTTGCTGACTCCTGGTTTTGTAAAGGCCTCAAGGCGTGGGAGTCAGGGTCAGCATCAGGGCAACTTGGGATCTCCCAGCGGAAAGATGAAACAGAGCTGATACAGAGAGATGGGGCGGGGGGAGTCTGAGCTGTCCATCTGCCCTCAGATGGCGAGTCAACAGCCCCCAGGTCTGGAGGTGGCTGATGAGGAAGAGGAGGAACAGCTGGGCCCAGTGCCTGAAGCGCAGATGCACAGAAGGCAGAGGAGAGGAGAGCAGGGGAAATCTATGGGCCGGTCCTTAGGACAGAAAAGCCACACTCCCTCCCAGCCCCGGAAAGCCCGGTTCCTATCAAGCCACAGACCGGCACCGGGGGTTGGGGACCCCTGCTTTAGCTGATTCCGTGATCCACTCACCACAATTCAGGCGCAGCAAAAGCGAAAACCCCAAATTAAAAATAACAGTGAAATCAGCAGTTAGTAAAGAACACATCAGCAGAATGAAAGAAGATTTGGATGGCGGCCGGGAAGAGCGAGGGAATTGGGTGTTGACACAGTTTTGAAAAGGCGCCAAGTATTCGCACCGGCCGTAGAGGAAATCGCACAACACCGGAATCACAAAACTGGCTTTGTTGGCATGGAGGTGCTTCGGGTGCGGACGACCACAACGGACCCCCAAATCTCTGTTGCTAAGCGAGGCCGTTAAGTGAGTTTTATCCCATTTTACCAGCTTTTTGTTTTGTTTTTTGCCCCAGTTGTCAAGGAAATCCCTTCAGCCATTAAGTGAATTGTGCAGTCATTAAGTGAATTTGGTTTCCCTTATTGACTTTGCTTGTCAGCAGACCCCGAGAGACTGCAACTGTCATAAATGTGAGACACATATAGGGCCACTTTTAAGACGCCTAGATTCCAACCCAGAATTTAGGTTGCTGAATGAGACATTTGTTAAGTGAGTTTTTGCCCCGTTTTTGCAACTTTTCTGGCAACACTTATTAAGTGTTATGTCCAACACTTATTAAGTGAATCACTACAGTTGTTAAGCCAGTTAACACGGTTGTTAAGTGAATCAGGCTTCCCCATTGACTTTGCTTGTGAGAAGATCGCAGAAGGGGATCACGTGACCCCAGGAAAATGTGACCGTCATAAATATGAGTCAGTTGCCCAACGGTCAAATCTTGATCACGTGACAACGGGGATGCTGAAATGGTCATGAGTGTGAAAAGTGGCCACTTTTTTCAGCGCTGTCGTAACTTTGAATGGTCACTAAGCGAAGTGTTTTAAATCGAGGACTACCTGTAATAGTTTTGCTTGCTACGGCAGCATACAACTACGGATGCTGCAACGGTCGTAACTGTGAAAAACGTTTGTCAGTTTTTTCAGAGTTGTTGTAACTTCGGTCACTCAATGAACTGTCGTAAGTCGAGGACTACCTGTACATTGTAGAAAAGAAAAGAAAAAAGAAGGTACTACAGTCACTGAAGAAAGTGAAGTTCCAAAAAAGATGATTTTTTTTTTAGAAAAGAAAGATTCAGAATAATACCCAGAATTAAAGATTTTGAAAAATCACTGAAAGTGACTGAGACTCACTGGAGGCCTGGAGAGAGCTTTGAGGTGGGAGACTTCAGCAAGGAAGAGGAGAGAGGCTTTCTCAAAGCAGAAACAGAAGGCTCCTTGGGTGGATACCGGAGGGAGGGAGGGAGGTAGATGATAGGTAGGTAGGTAGGTAGGTAGGAGATAGATAGATAGATAGATAGATAGATAGATAGATAGATAGATAGATAGATAGATAGATAGATAGATAGATAGATAGATAGATAGATAGATAGATAGATACTGGTAGGTAGGTAGGTAGGTAGGTAGGTAGGTAGGTAGGTAGGTAGGTAGGTAGGTAGGTAGATGATAGATAGATGGATGGATGGATGGATGGATGGATGGATGGATGGATGGATGGATGGATGGATGATAGATGAATGATAGATGAATGATAGATGAATGATAGATGAATGAATGAATGAATGAATGATAGATAGATAGATAGATAGATAGATAGATAGATAGATAGATAGATAGATAGATAGATAGATAGATGTAGGTAGGTAGGTAGGTAGGTAGGTAGGTAGGTAGGTAGATGATAGATGGATGGATAGGTAGGTAGGTAGGTAGGTAGAAGATAGATAGATAGATAGATGGATGGATGATAGATGAATGAATAGATGATAGATAGATAGATAGATAGATAGACAGACAGACAGACAGACAGACAGACAGACAGACAGATATGGTAGGTAGGTAGATAGATTTGAGAGAGAGAGAGAGCTACAGAGAGAGAGAGACGCACAAAGAGATACGCATACAAAGAGATAGAGATACACACACACACAGATAGAAAGAGATACACACAGAGGGAGATACACAGATACACAGAGAAAGACAGAGATAAAAAGAGATACACAGACACACACACACACACACACACACACACACACACACACACGGGAGAGAGATACACACACAAAGATAGAGAGAGATATACACACAGAAAAAGATACACAGATGCACAGAGAGATACACAGAGAAAGAGATACACAGAAACACACTCACACTCACACTCACACTCTTATTCTGTTATTCCTCCCTCTGTCTATTGAGTATCAGGGAATCCAAACTCTTGTCCTTCTTGCATTGCAGTAGTTCTTCCTTTGTTTTTGTTTATTAACGCATATTATTTTCTTTAATATACAGATTTTGAATCTGTAAATAATTGCGTGTAAGTAGAAAGTGTTGATTCCAATTTGCCGAAGGAAGTTGTGTTTTAAGTGGCAATGACATATGCAGCTCCCCCTGATGTGTCATTGCAGAAGCCGTGCCTGGCTGGGTTATTTTTATTTTTTAAATGAGCCTAATTGGAACAGGTGAGAATTGTCCTTTCTTTCTTTCTTTCTTTCTTTCTTTCTTTCTTTCTTTCTTTCTTTCTTTCTTTCTTTCTTTCTTTCTTTCTTTCTTTCTTTCTTTCTTCCTTCCTTCCTTCCTTCCTTCCTTCCTTCCTTCCTTCCTTCCTTCCTTCCTCTTTCCTTCTCTATTTCACTCTTTCTTTTTTCTTCCCTTTTTCTCTTCTTTCGTTCTCACTCTTCCTTTTTCTTTCTCTCTCTCTCTTCTTTCTCTTTTATGTTTCTTTCTTTTATTCCCGTTTGCTTTTTCTTTCTTCCTCCTTTTATCTTTCCTTCTCTATTCCTCCTTTCTTTTTCTTTCATCCTTTCCCTTTTTCTTTTTTATCTTTCCTTCTCCATTTCACACTTTTCTTTTTTTTCTTTCACACTCTTTCATTTCTCTTCCTCTGTTTCTCCCTTCCTTGATTCCTCTTTCCCTCTATTCTCCTTCGCTATCTTCCTTTTTTCTCTTCTTCCTTTCTCACTCTTTTTTCTTTCTTTCCCTCTCTTCATTTTCTTTCTTTTTTCTTCCTCTTATTCTTTTTTCTGTTCTTCCTTCCTTCCTCCTTTTATCTTTCCTTCTCTTTTTCACTCTATTTTCGCTCCTTTTTCCCTTTCCTGTTTTTTTTTCTCTCTCAATTTTTCTTCCTTTCTCTATCATTCTTTCCTCTTTTTCTTCCTTTCTTTTATCTTTCCTCCTCTTTCACTCCTTTTCTTTCTCTCTCTCTTTATTTCCCCCCTCCCTTCCTTGATTCCTCTTTCCCTCTCTCTTTCTCTTTATGGCCTTCCTTCCCTTTCATTACCCTGTTACAGCAGAGAAAGACTAAATCTTGGCTTTGTTGATAGCTGTAAATCCTGCCTGTCCTGCTTGCAAGCCTTAAATAAGCCTGCTTTGTCCTCCCCTCTCTCCTTCCCTCTCTCTCTCTCTCTCCTGTCTGCAAAGGAGAAATTCTGGAATAAGCAATTCTTGAAATGCAGAGCAGAGCAGCTTAAGATGCCAGGAACAGAAACCAGGCCTGGGGTGCCAAGATAACACAGACCCCTGAAGGACACTCTGTTGGCTGCTAGACTGCCATTTTACCCAGAGAAGGGGGGGGGGGGATTTTGCCTCCCTTGTTGATTTTCTATTTGGTGGGGGGTGGGGGGAGACTTCAGTTTCTTTGCATTGTTCAGGGCAGCCTCCTCACTTTCTCCCTCCCAAGAAGCTACTTTGGATCTGATAGGAACAGCAGAAAGACAAAATTCTCCGCCAGCCGGCCAGCCAGCAACTCTTAACTTAGGTAAACACCCTTGCTGGTTACTGATAAGCCAGCCCAAGAAAGACTTCTGGGATTTTAGGCAAGCCAGCAAGTAACCGGTGCCCAAGTTCCTCCCCTTTGCTTGCAAATCTGGGACTCCCAACTGGGAGATTTGCTGGAAACGCTCCTTTGCACCCTTCGAAGTTGTGAAAAACTTAACACATCAGCTGGCCGTGCTGTAACCTAGGTTAGTGATGGCTAAACTTTTTGTCTCGACGTGCCGACACCCATAATGCAGTGCGTCTGCGACACACACACACACACAACCACACCCTGTTGGGGAGATCTCCTTTAGGAGACAGAGAGTTGTGCAATGGAATTTGCAGCAAGAGAAACGTTGCTAGAAGCCACACCAATAGAGTCTCAGACACTGCTAGTAAAAACAAGTAGCTTTACTTGTGATGTAAAAATAAACTACTTCTTCACAAGCAGTGATAGTAGGTGTTGAATCAAAGACAGTCTTTAACTCAAAAACAGTTACTTACAGTTGCAATCCACCATCCTTCCTTGTTCTGCTGACCTACTCCGACACCACGGTATCTCCAGTTCAAAGTATTTATTTGATTTATATCCTGCCCTTCTCCAGAAGGACCCAGGGCGGCGCACAGGAATTTAAAATACATACAAAATAATACATTTTTTAAAAAAACCTATTAAATATCAGCCCTGTGCTAAAACCAATTAAAATCCCCAATTAAAACTACATTAGTCCCAGCGGAGGTTATGTTAGGCCGGCTTGATGGAAAAGGTGTGTTTTTAAACACTGGCGGAAGAGGCGGAGGTCAGTGATGGTGCGAAGTTCAGGGGGAAGGTCGTTCCAAAGGGCAGGGCCCGCCACAGAGAAGGCTCTCCCCCTGGGTGTCGCCAGTCGGCATTGTCCGGCCGATGGCACCCTGAGAAGGCCCTCTCTGTGGGAGCGTATCGGTCTGAGGGATGTATGGGGCAGGAGACGGTCTCACATATAACTAGGTCCCGAGCCATGGAGCGCTTTGAAGATGGTCGTCAAAACCTTGAAGCGCACCCGAAAGACCACAGGAAGCCAGTGCAGCTCGCGCAGGATCGGTGTAATATGGGAGTGCCTTGAAACTCCCGTAATCACCCGCGTGGCTGCGTTCTGAACTAACTGTAGCTTTCGAGTGCACCTCAAGGGAAGCCCCATGTAGAGAGCATTGCAGTAGTCGAGTCGGGATGTCACGAGTGCCTGAGTGACTGTGCGAAGGGCAGCCCGGTCCAGTAAAGTGAGCAAAGCTAACAGTGCTCCTGGCTTCCTCTTATTGCTGAGTTAATTACAGCAGCCAATTACATTCCACTGTAGCTCTTAAAGTAACAGAGACCCTTTGTAATCATGGCTTATATTATGTATTGCCAACCCAACACTAGGATCATAGTCCTAACACACCCCATGAGTGACATGCCTGCCCCCCCTCCCTGTGCATGCAAGTGCAAACACACACACACACACAATGGTGCCTTATTTTGGGGCTAGAAGGCCTCCCTGTAGCCACCTGGGACCAAAAACGGGCCGTGGGGGGATGTGCCACATCACCTCATACACACATGCGTGCACAACCCTCCCACATGCATGTGTGCCTCCCACACGCCACGCCCCCCTGCGAATGTGCGGCAGAGACCCGAAATCAGCTGCCTGGCAGGATGTATGCGCGCATACATGGTGGAGCTGACCTGTGGCGACCGCACGGGTCCTGGTTATTTGCAAGACCGCCTCCTGCTACCAAACACCTCCCACCGACCAGTCCGCTCCCACAGAGAGGGCCTCCTCAGGGTGCCGTCGGCCAAACAATGCCGCCTGGTGACCCCCAGGGGGAGAGCCTTCTCTGTGGCAGCTCCCGCAAGGGAGAAGGGCGGTATACAAATTTAATAATAAACATAAACGTGCCCGTAAAGAAGGCTCAGCGTGCCACAGGTTCACCATCAGGTGGCTAGTTTATCCTTCGCCCTGATTTTCAAAACCAGAAAATTGGTTAATTGACTCAGACCTTGAGCTAGTTAATCATCAAGGCAAACAGAGAGAATAAATTGTTGGTCCTTGCCACTAAGTTTTAATGGAAGCTGCTGAGCTAGAAGCCATCAAGTTAACCCTGATTCAGAAATAATCATGAATAATGATACCAACAGAGGAAATAATTTGTGGCTTAAGTTTGAACGCCCGAGTCCTGAGCGTGCTTGTTTTCTTGCAGACGTTTCATGACACAACTAGGTAACGTCATCAGTGCAGAGAGGAGGAGGAAGAGGGTGAGGAGGAGGACTGTGAGCTCCTTGGTGCTGTCTAAGCATGTTTTATTTTGTTGCAGACATTTCATGACCCAACTAGGTAACATCATCAGGGAGTGGGGAGGCAGTGGGGATTGCACTCTTTTTATAAACTTTGTTTCTTGCCCCAGCAGAGTTCTTGTGGTTCCTTGATTAGGCTGTTGTTTAATGCTAGCTTGTTTTGTTAGCTTGTTTGCCTGAGTTGGTAGTTCCTTAATTTGGTTACCAAGAACCCAAACTCCCACCAACTCTGACAGTATAGACCTAGACAGACACCACACTTCCTTTGAGCACTGATGATGTTAACAAAGTGGGTTGTGAAACGTTAAATATAAGTCAACTGCTGTTCTTCATTCTGGAAGTAGCTGAACCTCATATGAGGAACTGTGACTTAAATCTCTTTTAAGGTTTAGGACTTGTGGGTGCTCCATCAATGGGGGTTTAAGGAGAAATTGGATAGCCATTCATCCAGGGATGGGATTTAGCTGGTTTGGATCACATAGTCAGCTGGGGAGCGAACCGGTTTGCTCGGACGATCAGCTGGGGAGTGAACTGGTTCGCTTCAACGATCAGCTGGGGAGCGAACCAGTTTGCTCCGACGAGTCCCGGAAGGGAGAAGGGCGGTATAGAAATTTAAACAATAAATAAATTAAACAATAGATCAGCTGGGGAGAAAAATGGTTTGCTCTGATAATCAGCTGGGGAGCGAACCAGTTCACTCCGACGATCAGCTGGGCAGCGAACCAGTTTGCTCCGGTGATCAGCTGGGGAGCAAAATGGTTTGCTCTGATGATCAGCTGGGGAGCGAACCGGTTGGCTCTGACGATCAGCTGGGGAGCGAACCAGTTTACTCCAATGATCAGCTGGGCAGCGAACCAGTTTGCTCCGGTGATCAGCTGGGGAGTGAACCGTTTGGCTCTGATGATCAGCTGGGGAGCGAACCATTTGGCTCCGACAATCAGATGGGCCCACCCTTCCAAACTTGACAACTTTTAAGACTTATAGACTTCGGCTCTTTCACAGACAGAAAAGGGAGAGGGAAAAAATAATACGAAAGTGCCTGAGGCTCTTCCTTACTGAAAGTGAGATTAAATTTGCTGCTTGGCTGGCAGAATCCTTGAAACAAAAAATTCGGATATTTCCTGGAAAACGTATGGGCTCCCCTCCCACCGTGCTTTGTCCCTGGAAGCCTGACAGGTAATCCTCGACTTACGACCCAAAGCTTCTGTTGCTAAGCGAGATAGCTGTGAAGCGAGTTTTGTCCCATTTTACGACCTCCCTTGCCGCCGAGGTTAAGTGAATCCCTCTGCATTTCTTAAATGAGGCACATAGTTGTTAAGTGAATCAGGCTTCCCCATTAACTTTCTTGGTCAGAAGGTTGCAAAAGGGGATTACGTGACCCTGGGACATTGTGACCGTCATAAATGTGAACCAGTTGCCAGGCCTCTGAACTTTGGATCACGTGAGCACAGGGATGTTACACCAGCCCTAAGTGTGAGAAACAGTCACTAAATGAGCTGTTGTTAAGTCTAGGATTACCTGTAGAGAGAACTGCAGGCAGTCCTCATCTTACGACCAACGTTGAGTCCCCATTGCTAAGCAAGATAGTCGTTAAGTTAGTTTTGCCTCATTTTAGTGGCCTTTCCTGCCACAGCTCTTAAGTGACTCTCAGCAGTTGTTAAATTAGTCACACGGTCGTTAAGCGAATGTGACTTTCCTTGCAGAAGGTCGCAAAAGTGGATCGTGTGACCCGGGGGACACTGCAACCGCCATAAACATGGCTTGCTGGGGAATTCTGGGAGTCCAACGAGTCTTAAAAGTTTGCCAGAGTTGGAAAGCCTTGCTTTAAAGTCTTCTCTTTTACAGCTAGTCCTTGCTTTACGACCTTAATCGAACCCACAGTTTTGGTCATAAATTATGAGGATTGTTCAGTGTATCTCCCTGTGACTGTTTTAATATGCCCCCCCTCCCCCCGGCATACATTAAACCAGGGGTCTGCAAAGTCGGCTCTTTTAAGACTGGTGGACTTCAACTCCCAGAATTCCCCAGCCAGCTATGCTGGCTGGGGAACTCTGGGAGTTGAAGTCCACCAGTCTTAAAAGAGCCGACTTTGCAGACCCCTGCGTTAAACGAATCCATTGTTCACGGTGAGGCGATTTTTGCTCGGACCCAGCAAAACTGTGGGTCGTAACTTTGAACCATCACGGTCACTGTAGGCTTTTAAGAAGAGGCTGGACAGCCATTGGCCTGGAATGGTATATGGCCACGATGGCAAACCTATGGCACGTGTGCCAGAGGTGGTGCAAGCCGAGCCCTCTCTGTGGGTATGCGTGCCATCGCCAGCTGCTTTTCCCGGTTCCGTCCCGCGCATGTGCGTCAGATGTGCGCTCTCTTTCAGGTTCCAGCAGTCCGCATGCGCGTGACGGAACCCGGAGGAGCAGCTGGCCGCCGCGTGCATAAGCTGGGGATTATCACATTTTCAGATCATCATCTGTTAATTTTGAAGGGTAACCCTCCGTTCTGAGATTATAAGAACCAGCCCAGTGGTGGGTTTCTGCAGGCTCGCACCTACTCGCGAGAGCCGGTTGGTGAAATTTAGAGAACCGGTGAGAGGGGGTCCACCGGTGTACCTGGAAGTAAATCTGGCCCGCCGCTGCCAGTGACCCAACGGGAAGGAAAGGAAAGGAAAGGAAAGGAAAGGGAAAGGAAGGAAGGAAGGAAGGAAGGAAGGAAGGAAGGAAGGAAGGAAGGAAGGAAGGAAGGAAGGAAGGAAGGAAGGAAGGAAGGAAAGAATTTATCATCACAATTGAGTCCCAAATTTTGGTTGCTAAGCAAGAGCGTTGTTAAATGAGTTTCACCACATTTTAAAAGGTGGCCACTCCCACCCTGTCACATGATTGTCAAGCCACGCCCACAAAATAGGCCACACCTACAGAGTAGGTTCTAAAATAATTTGAAACCCACCACTGAACCAGCCACTGGTTATTATGATTTTTATAGTCATTTTAGAGACCGTTTTGTCCAGTGGTTAAGGCTTCCGGCCACAAACTAGGACAGTGATGGTGAACCTTTGAAGCACCAAGTGCCGAAAAGGGTCATCCGGAAACGTCTCGCTCGTCAGGGCTGCACTCCAGAAAAGCCGAACTTCCAGGTTCTAGTGCGCATGCGCACCTGATAACCAGATGGCTGGCTCACATGCGCTGGCCGGTTTTCGGCACTGCCTTGTGCGCGAAGGGATCGCCGCGCTTCGGAAAAGCTGAATTTACAGGTTCTGGCATGCATGCGCACCCGGCAATCAGCTTGCTGGTTTTTGGCACTGCCGCGCGCGCAAAGGACAGCTGATCGGCCCATGTGCATGCGTGCTAGAAACTTGGAAGGCAAAACAGGCAAGGCTGTTGTACATGCCAAGCAACATGGCTTCGTGTGCCACTTTGGGTTCTCCATCACAGAACTAGGAGATGATGAATTCTAGTTCTGCCTTAGCCATGAGGGCTGGATGAATGACTTTGACCCAATGACCAGGAGACTGTGAGTTCTAGTTCTGCCTTAGTCATGAGGGCTGGATGAATGAGTGGGCCAACGACCAGGAGACTGTGAGTTCTAGTTCTGCCTTAGCCATGAGGGCTGGATGAATGACTTTGACCCAATGACCAGGAGACTGTGAGTTCTAGTTCTGCCTTAGTCATAAGGGCTGGATGAATGAGTGGGCCAACGACCAGGAGACAGTGAGTTCTAGTTCTGCCTTAGCCATGAAGACTGACTGAATGACTTTGGCCCAATGACCAGGAGACTGTGAGTTCTAGTTCTCCCTTAGCCATGAAGGCTGACTGATTCTGGCCCTTGGTGGTGTGAATGGCCCCTCGTGGAGAGGCGAAGTGGCCATTCCTCCAGAGCGCAGGCACTGCAGCTCCAGAAAGCCCCACTCTGAATTTCCTCCTGGTTGTTAAGTGGGATGCTCTGGGGGGGCTTGGAAAGGAGCCTGGGCCTTTTGCAGCCGGGTGGACGATGGTGGGTGGGAAGGCAGTTGTGTAACATTGCAGCAGCGCCTCGGTTTACACTTCCCAGGCTATAAATAATTCCCTTTTCCTGCGAGGAGGAGGAGGAGGGGGGGGGGGCAGCTGCCTGTGATGGAGGAGAGAGAGAAAGATATATACAGAGAGAGAGGGAGAGGGATACAGAGAGAGATAAAGAGAGAGATACAAAGAGAAAAAGAGGGAGAGAGATACAGAGAGAGAGAGAGAGAGAGATACACAGAGAAAGATAGTGAGAGAGGGAGAGAGATAGAGAGAGAGAGATACACAGAGAGAAAGATATATACAGAGAGAGAGGGAGAGGGATACAGAGAGAGAGAGATAGAGAGATACAAAGAAAAAGAGGGGAGAGAGATACAGAGAGAGATACACAGAGAAAAATATATACAGTGAGAGGGAGAGAGATACAGAGAGAGAGAGAGATACAAAGAGGGAGAGATATATACAGAGAGAGAGGGAGAGAGAGAGAGAGATAAAGAGAGAGATACAAAGAGAAAAAGGAGAGAGAGGGGGGGGGAGAGATACACAGAGAAAGATATATACAGTGAGAGAGAGAGAGATACAGAGGGAAAGATATATACAGAGAGAGAGGGAGAGGGATACAGAGAGAGAGATACAAAGAGAAAAAGAGGGGAGAGAGAGATACACAGAGAAAGATATATACAGCAAGAGAGGGAGAGAAATACAGAGAGAGAAATATAAAGAGAGGGGGAGAGAGATGGAGAGGGAGAGCGATACAGAGAAAGATATATACAGCAAGAGAGGGAGAGAAATACAGAGAGAGAAATATAAAGAGAGGGGGAGAGAGATGGAGAGGGAGAGCGATACAGAGAAAGATATATACAGAGAGCGATACAAAGAGAAAAAGGGGAGAGATAGAGTGAGGGAGAGAGATACAGAGAGCTACACAAAGATATAAATATAGGTATATAAGAGAGAGGGAGAGGGACTGCTGTGTGTTTGGAACAGTCCCTGTGACCGTCCAGGAGTGGAGGGAAGCAGCTATGGGGAGGCAGGGGGCATCTGAACTCGTGTAGACGGAGGAGGAGGAGGAAAGAAGGAGAGGGAAGAGCAGGGGGAGGAAGAGGAAGAGGAAAAGAGGAAGATGGAGAAGCAAGAAGAGAAGTGGGGAGGAGGAGAAGGAGGAGGAAGAAGAGTGGGGAAGAGGGAGAGGAGGAAGAGGAAGGAGGGGGATGCCAGGAGGAGGAGGTAGTGGAGGAAGAGGAGGAGGAAGAAGACATGAGGAGGGGGGAGCGGTCTAGGTGGGTCAGGCAGCCCCTGAATCTTAAGCCATCCGTGTTCCAAAGGGAGCCTAAAATATTGATCAGGCTCAGGGTGGGAGGGGCCGCTCTGCTTAGCTATTTTTGCTTTCCCCCCCCCCTGGCTTCCGTAATACCTTAAATCAGGGGTCCCCAACCTTTGCAACTTTAAGTCTGAAGGGCTTTGCAATCTGTGGGAACCTTTGATTCTGGCACAACTGTTTTAATACACCCTTCATCATGGGTTATGGGTGTCGACAACCCATATTTATTGGCTTCCTGTGTCTGTCGGATTAAAATAAGCAACATGGCATTAAAAAAGAAAAAAGATTGCGATCAATTTCTTTCCGTCCGTAGAATGCTAAAGGTGAATAAAAGGGAATAAACCATGGATGGCCTGTTCCGTTAACTTCTCTTGGTGAATCTTCATATCCAAATGACCATCGATTCGGATAGGTTTCCTGCAGAGTTTGAGAGAAGTAAGGAAGCCTTCGGTAAAATTCAGCCCATATATACGTTGCATATATGAGACGCAGTGGCTCAGAGGCTAAGACGCTGAGCTTGTCGATCAAAAAGGTTGGCGGTTCGGCGGTTCACATCCCCAGCGCCACGTAATGGAGGGAGCTCCCGTGACTCGTCCCAGCTTCTGCCAACCTAGCAGTTCGAAAGCAGGTAAAAAATGCAAGTAGAAAAATAGGAGCCACCTTTGGTGGGAAGGGAACAGCGTTCGGTGCGCCTTTGCCGTTGAGTCATGCTGGCCACATGACCACGGAGACATCTTCGGACAGCGCTGGCTCTTTGGCTTTGAAACGGAGATGAGCAGCGCCCCCTAGAGTCAGGAACGACTGGCACATGTGTGCGAGGGGAACTTTTACCTTTTCCACTCAATATAGCTAACGTTTTGATAAGCTCAGAGAGCACCAAGGACCGCACAGTCCTCCTTCTCTCCCTTCTACCACTAATGACATTACCTAGTTTGGTAATGAAATGTCTGCAAGCAAATAACCAAGCTCAAGAGAGCACCAAAGACCCCACAGTCGTCATCCTCCTCTTCCTCTCCCCTTTGGCACTGATGCTGTTACCTAGTTGGATAATGAAATGTTTGCAAGAAATTCACCAAGTTCAGCGAGCACCAAAAACCACGCCTGGCTTTAATGTGGACGGGGAAAAGGGTCCTGTATATATATATATATTTCTCCCAGTGTCCAAACTCAAGGTCACCCCTTGGAGCCAAAGACAGAGAATTTCCCCGCCAAGAGAAGGAAATACTTTTCTGCACATGGGGAAACGATGCAATTTGGCTTCCAGCCCTTGTGGGACCAGCTGCCAGTTAGGATGGTTTGAAAGCAGATTCACGGAGGGTCAGGTTTCCATTGAGGGCTAGGAGCACAGATGGTTGTTGACTGGCAGGATAGCTTTAATTATGGGTTGCTCCTGCGAGATGGCCTCGGAGTTAGATCCGGCTTTCCAATCCAGACCTAAACCCTTTGCCAAAGGTATCCGGTTGGCCATTGGCGTGGCACTGAATTCTGGACTGGAGAGGTCTGCGAGCATCTTTTAAAAGTTTCATCTTCACACAGGCTAGGACAGGGATGGCGAATCTGTGGCACGCAGGCCAAAATGGGCACATGCACTGTTGCCAGCTGCTTTTCTGGTTCCTGGGGTGCAAATATGCACCGGTCAGCTGGTCTTCGTGGGCACCAGAGTGCCAGAAAATGGCCTGAAGACAGCCCTAAATATGGACAAAAATTAGGCTGTTTTGGGGGGGTTGAAAAACAGCCTGAAAATGGTCCAAAAACAGCCTGAAAATGGCCCACAAATGGCCAAAACTGCCCAAAATACAGACGTGTGCCGGCCAGCTGGTTTTTGTGTTTTTGGTGCTCCGGCACATGAATGCACACACATACACACGCATGCATGAGTGTTCCAGTTTTGACACTCGGCGTCGAAAAAGTTCGTCATCAGTGGGTTAGGAGTTCAGCTGTCACCAAAGGTGCTTTTTCAAAAGGCGACTGAACTTTTTCCTTGTTTTAATTTCCTGGAAAACATTTTGCTTCTCGTCCAAGAAGTTTCTTCAGTTCAGTGGGATGAGGATTCAAATCAGTAGGATGAGGATTCATTTCCATTAGACGAGGATTCAATTCAATTCCTGGATTAGGAGCTGCTGAAATGACACCTTGGAGGGAAGATGGTGGAGGAGGAGGAAGACAGAGCCCACAAGAAGTTCAGGAGAAACAGTCCAGCTAGCAGAAGACACGGGGATTGAAGAAAAGGAGGAGCAGGAGGAAGACTTGTGCCCAAGAAGAAGAAACACGGCCCACCTGAAGCTCAGGAGAAACAGTCTAGCAGAAGAAGGAAAGGTGGTGGAGAAAGAGGAAGACTAAGCCAAGTATATGGTGCACGAGAAGCTTCGGAGAAACAGTCTAGCAGAAGACACGGGCGGTGAAGGAAAGGTGGTGAAGGAGGAAGACTGACCCCAAAAACGGGGAATGGCCCACAAGAAGCTCAGGAGAAACAGCCTAGACACGGGGTGAAGGAAAGGTGGTGGAGCATGAAGAAGACTAAGCAAAGTATATGGTGCACAAGAAGCTCAGGAGTCTAGCAGAAGGAAAGGTGGTGGAGGAGGAGAACTAGGCCAAGAACAGGGGACATGGCCCACCAGAAGCTCAGTCTAGCAGAAGACACGGGGGATGAAGGAAAGGTGGTGGAGAAAGAGGAAGACTGAGCCCACGAAAGTTGGATGGAGATCCTTTGAACCAAAGGAGCCAATGGACGCGGAGGAAATCCTAGCTAGCATACAAGCTGTTCATGAGGGCCGGAGGCTTGGTTTAGAACTAGGAGCTGGAAGTGAGAAGAAACCCCATCGCTTGAGAAGGAGCAAGGCAGAGGTGGTATTCAGCCGGTTGTGATCGGGTCGTCTGAACCAGTTGGCAGAACCTGCCCTGGCTTTATTGAGTCCTGTTTATGGACGTTTTTTGAACGGTTGTGGTGAGGTTGGATTCCGTTCGCTGCGGTCTTCCCAGCAAGAAAGCTCGGGAGATGCAGGCCAGAAAACGTTGGGAATTAGAGTCCTTCCAGACGCCATTGAGGGTTGGCTCTCTGCCCGTCGTCGGAGCATTGTGACCCAGCAGGCACATGGCATAAACACAGCAGCGGGACAGACTTCGCACAAAAACCACAAGGTTGGCAGGAAGCACTTGGTTGTTTTTGCTTTGGCTGACGTCGGAGCTGGCTAAATTTGAGCCAGCTACAAGTAGTGGCTGGATTGCAAGCGTCCTCTGGGCCAGGGGTCCCCAACCTTTGCAACTTTAAGTCTGAAGGACTTCAGCTCCCAGAATTCTCCAGTCAGCAAAGTCTGGGAGCTGAAGTCCTTCAGACTTAAAGTTGCAAAGGTTGGGCACCCCTGCTCTGGGCCATCCCTGCCTCTCAAATACGGTAGTGGCATGCCTCCCCCCACCCCACCCCTGGTTAAGACCAGAAGATGGGGCTTCTCCTTCAGTTCCACCCGAGGCTCCAAGGCCGAGAGCAGGTGTCCTCTAGTTTCCTTCATCCCCTGTGTCTTCTAGTTTTCTCTTAACTTCTTTGTGGGTCGTGTTCCTTCTTCTCCTAGACTGTGTCTCCTGAGCTTCTTGTGGGCCGTGTTCCCTGTTCTTGGCCTAGGTCTCCTCCTCCACCACCACCTTTCCTTCTTCTCCTAGACCGTTCCATGCTCACCATCACAGGTCAAGATAGAAAGACCTGGCATGGGTTAGAGGACAAACGAAATGCCCTCCAGAAAGTACAAGAATTTACGACCACAATTGAGCCCAAAGTTTCTGCTTCCAAATGAGACATTTTGTTAAGTGAGCTTGGTTCTGTTTCATGACCTCCCTTGCCACAGCTGTTAAATGAACCACTCCTGTTGCTAAGTCAGTAGCACAGTTGTTAAGTGAATCCGTTTCCCCCCTTGACTTTGCTTGTCAGAAGGTCGCAAAAGGGGGGAATCACGTGACCCCAGGAGATGGCAACTGTCATAAATACGAGTCAGTTGCCAAGCATCTGAATTTTGATCACGTGACCATGGCAGGGCGGCAATGGTTGTAAACGTGAAAAACCGCCATAAGTCACTTTTTTCAGTGCCATTTAACTTGGAAAGGTCACAAAATGAGGTATCGCAAGTCGAGGACTACCTCTATCTCAGCCTTCCTTCTAACCAGAATAATTCTCAGGTCTTCTATGGAAGGCAGTTGTTCTTTCTTCAGTCCTAACTATCCCCTGGAGTCTGTCATGCCCCCGTCTGAGTCTGAATCTGCGGAGGAGGACTAGCCTGAGCTGTGGTCCGCCCCACCGGATTGGGATGTCTTGTTAGCAGGGCACAATGGGGGGGGGGGATGACCGAGAGAGGGGCGGGAAGAGAGGGCAAGCAGTGGAGAGGCGAGGAGCAAGAACCACCCCCTCCTGATCCAAGAGCACGGAGAGTGGAGAGAAGGCGTGCACATCATAGGCTCGCCTGACTACTCGGGAGGAGAGCGCCCTGCCCCTCCTCACAGGGCACACCTGGGGATTGAGATTTAAGGAGACCCTGGGGGGGACGGGGGACGTTTTGAATTTGAATTGGATTTGTGGGGTTTTGTGTGCCGTTGCAGATGTCTAGCATCTGCCAAAAAAGCCAACACAGTTCTAGGCTGCATCAACAGAGGGATAGAATCTAGATCACGTGAAGTGTTAATACCACTTTATAAGGCCTTGGTAAGGCCACACTTGGAATGCTGCATTCAGTTTTGGTTGCCACGATGTAGAAAAGACGTGGAGACTCTGGAAAGAGTGCAGAGAAGAGCAACAAAGAGGATTAGGAGACTGGAGACTAAAACATATGAGGGACGGTTGCAGGAGCTGGGTAGGTCTACTTTAATAAAAAGAAGGACCAGGGGAGACATGATAGCAGCCTTCCAATCTCTCAGGGGTTGCCCCAAAGAAGAGGGAGTCAAGCTATTCTCCAAGGCACCTGAGGGCAGAACAAGAAGCAATGGGTGGAAACTAATCAAGGGGAGAAGCAACTTAGAACTGAGGAGGAATTTCCTGACAGTGAGGACAATGAATCAGTGGAACAGAAGTTGCCTCCAGAAGTTGTGAATGCTTTTCTCTTCCTTGCTTTGTGGACTCATTGTTTGTTCCTGAGACTGGTACCTTCGCTCCGGGACTTGCCAAGAACGCAGAAGCGTTTGGGGGGTAAATGTGGAGCTTTGAAAGGGAGTTTGGACTCCCAGCTAGCTGTGTGAACGTCGTGCCTTGTCCCGGGTCATCAGAGGAGCCTGTATCTGTAGCCCCAATTCTGGTTTCTGGATGGAATATTTATTGCTGATTTGCGACGGGAAAAAGACTTCGCGTTTCTTCCCCTGGTGAGCCAATGTAGGCCTGTGGTTTGTTTCGAGAACGGCGATCCCAGCTTTGCAAAAAAATATTTTTTAAAAAAAATCAGCAGAAGGTTATCTCAGGTGACCAGGAGATCTGAGCCTTCTCTCATCCAGTTTCATCCAGGTCTAATGCTGGTCTGTCCATTTCTTTCCCGAACGCTGCTCCAGTTGTCATGGCTGCAAGCCACAGGTGCTTTGTGAGTTTGTCTCCGCTGTTTTTGAAGCTGCTCCGAGGTGCGTTGCGTTACTCCGTAGTTTAACAACCTACCACTGTGTTCAGATGGCACCCCAGAACATAAGAACATAAGCAAAGCTACAGGTCATAAGAACATAAGAACATAAAAACAGCCTTATTATTATTATTATTGTTGTTGTTGTTGTTGTTGTTATTATTATTATTATTATTATTATTATTATTATTATTATTATTATTATTATTATTATTATTTATTGGACTTCTAGACCGCCCCCTCTCCCCGAAGGGACTCGGGGCGGTGTACAGGTACAAATTAAAACCATTACAATCAATAATACATATAACTAAAATCGAATTAAATAAACCCCTGTACAAATTTATAAAAATTAAAAACTTAACCTTAAAACCAAATCGCAAAATTTAAAAATACAAACTGAGGTGGGAAAGCTGGGATTAGGCCAGGCCAGCTAGATGGAACAAGTGGGTTTTGAGTTTCTGGCGGAAGGAGCGGAGGTCCGTGGTCGTTCTAATGTCAGGGGGAAGGTCATTCCAGAGGGTCGGGCCCGCCACAGAGAAGGCCCTTCCCCTGGGCGTCGCCCGCTGGCACAGCCTGGTGGACGGCACCCGGAGAAGTCCCTCTCTGTGTGAGCGAATCGGCCGAAGGGATGTATGGGGCAGGATACGATCCCGCAAATAACTAGGTCCTGTGCCATGGAGCGCTTTGAAGATGATAATCAACGCTTTGAAACGCACCCGAAAAGCCACAGGCAGCCAGTGCAGCCCGCGCAGGAGAGGTGTTACGTGGGAGTATCTAGAGACTCCCGAAACTGCCCGCGCGGCCGCATTCTGAACCAATTGCAGCCTTCGGGCGCATCTCAAGGGGAGCCCCATGTAGAGAGCGTTGCAGTAGTCTAGACGGGACGTCACAAGCGCATGAGTGACTGTGCGAAGGGCATCCCGGTCCAATAGGGGACGCAATTGGCGCACCAGGCGAACCTGGTGAAACGCCCCCCTTGCCACGGCTGTCAAATGGTCATCCATTGACAGCCGGGCATCTAGAAGGACGCCCAAATTGCGTACCCGATCCACGGGGGCCAGATGTTCGCCCCCAATGGCCAGTGATGGAATCAACTGGTTGAATCGGGGCGCCGGTAGCCACAGCCACTCAGTCTTGGACGGGTTGAGCTTGAGTCTGTTACTTCCCATCCAGATCCGTACGGCTTCCAGACACCGGGACATCACTTCGACGGCATCGTTGGGGTGGTTTGGGGTAGAGATGTACAACTGGGTGTCATCCGCGTACAGATGGTAATCTACCCCAAACCCACGTATGATCTCGCCCAGCGGCTTCATATATGCATTGAACAGGAGAGGCGAGAGGACCGACCCTTGTGGCACCCCACAAGTGAGCGGCCTCGAGGTCGACCTCTGCCCCCCTGCCAATACAAATTGCGCTCGACCAGAGAGGTAGGAGGAGAACCACCGCAAAACGGTGCCCCTCACCCCCAACCCCTCCAGTCGATGCAATAGGATACCATGGTCGATGGTATCAAAAGCCGCCGAGAGGTCTAATAGGACCAGGATGGAGGAACAACCCCCATCTCTGGCCCTCCAGAGATCACCCACCAACGCGACCAATGCCGTCCCCGTGCTGTGGCCGGGCCGGAAGCCGGACTGGCGCGGGTCCAGATAATCAATTTCCTCCAAGTGGCGTGGAAACTGTTGTGCCACCACACTCTCTACAACCTTCGCCAGAAAGCAAAGGTTGGAGACGGGACGGTAGTTGACTAACAAAGCTGGGTCCAGAGAGGGCTTCTTCAGGAGGGGTCTCACCATCGCCTCTTTAAGGGAGGCAGGCAAGAAACCCTCACTCAGAGAAGCATTGACAACCTCCTGGAGCCAGCCTCGTGTAACCTCCCAGGATGCCAGTACAAGCCAGGAGGGACACGGGTCCAGTAAACATGTGGTAGCTCGCAGTCACCTACGCAACCTGTCCATATCGTCGGAAGTAACAGAGTCAAACTCCTCCCAGAATGGAACCTCAAGACCCGCCTCCGACGTCCCCTCCAGACCACTAGTGGGGACCAACTCGCTCCGAATCTGAGCGATTTTGTCCTGCAGAAACTCCCCAAATTCCTCTGCTCTACCCTGCAAAGGGGCTTCCCGCGGCCTCTGTTGAAGGAGGGAGCGGGTTACCCCAAGCAGGGCGGCAGGGCGGTTATCTGCGGACGCAATAAGAGTGGCACAATACTGACGCTTGGCCACTCTTAACGCCACAAGGTAAGTCCTCAAATGGGCTCTCACCTGTGTTCGGTCAGATTCAGAGCGTGACGATCTCCACCTGCTCTCTAGGCGTCTCTTGTGGCGCTTCATCACCCTCAGCTCCTCGGTAAACCAAGGAGCCTGGGTGGTTCGCTGCCGCAAGAGAGGCCGCAAAGGCGCAACCCGGTCCAAGGCCCCAGTGGCCACACTATTCCATGCAGCCACTAGGTCCTCCATCCGGGTGCTAGGTTGGCAGCCTTGCTGGAAGAGGCCACAGCCCATCCAGTCCAGCCTTCTGTCTCCCACAGTGGCTCCCCATTTGCTCCAGGGTCTTCCCAAGCAGATGTCTTCACCTGCTTATGATTCCCTGCAAATGGCATTGAGAGAGATCCTGCCTATCTCTCCATCCCGGAGGGTGTCCTTGGGCATCCATCATGATAGCCATGGATACCCTTGTTCTCCATGAACTCCTCTCATCCTCCTTCCTTCCTTCCTTCCTTCCTTCCTTCCTTCCTTCCTTCCTTCCTTCCTTTCTTTCTTAACATAAAAACCTAAGAACAGCCTTGCCGGAAGAGGCCACAGCCCATCCAGTCCAGCCTTCTGTCTCCCACAGTGGCTCCCCATTTGCTCCAGGGTCTTCCCAAGCAGATGTCTTCACCTGCTTATGATTCCCTGCAAATGGCATTGAGAGATATCCTGCCTATCTCTCCAACCCAGAGGGTGTCCTTAGGCATCCCTCATGATAGCCATGGATACCCTTGTCCTCCATGAACTCCTCTCATCCTTTCTTAAAGGTGTCGAGGCTGACAGCTGTCACCACTTCTTCTGGCAGGGAGTTCCTTAGACCAGTGATCCTCTGGGTGAAAAAGTCCTTCCTCTTATTTGTTTGAGGTCTAGCTTCCAAAAGTTTCATGGAGTGCCCCCTAGTTCTAGTGTTGTGCGATAGGGAGAACAGTTTTTCCTTTTCTACTTTGTCCACACCGTGCATGATTTGATAGACTTCAATCAGGTCACCTCTCAGGCGCCGTCGTTCTAGAGTGAAGAGGCCCAGCCGTTGCAGCCTCAGATGGTAAGGAAGGGGTTCCAGCCCCCTAATCCTTCTGGTTGCCCTTCCCCCAGAGCAAGGAAAGTTCTAGCAAAAGTTCCCCCTCGCACATCTGTGCTGGTCGTTCCTGACTCTAGGGGCCGGTGCTCCTCTCCGTTTCAAAGCCAAAGAGCCAGCGCTGTCCGAAGACGTCTCCGTGGTCATGTGGCCGGCATGACTCAATGCCGAAGGCGCATGGAACACTGTTCCCTTCCCACCGAAGGTGGCTCCTATTTTTCTACTTGCATTTTTTGACCTGCTTTCGAACTGCTAGGTTGGCAGAAGCTGGGACGAGTCACGGGAGCTCCCTCCGTTAAACGGCGCTAGGGATTTGAACCGCCGAACTGCCGACCTTTCTGATCGACAAGCTCAGCGTCTTAGCTACCGCATCCCGCGGAATGTAGTTCTTGCGTGGCTTAGCGCGTCGTTCAGAGCGTTGGCTTTGCTCAAACCGCAGTTTAAGCGTCTTGCGTTTTAACAGGTACCGCGTGGAGGGATACTTGTCTCTCTTTATACAGGTCGTCCTTGACTTACAACACTTCATTTAGTGACCATTACGAAGGCACTGGAAAGAAATGTCGCGACCGTTGTTCATACGAGTGTGGCAGCATCCCCGTGGGCCATGTGATTTTCTTGACAACTGACTCACATTTATGACCGCTGCTGTGTCCCAGGGTCATGTGATCCTCTTTTTGGGACCTTTGGACAAGCCAGGTCCACGGGGCAGCTGGATTCACTTAACGACCGCGTTCCTAATTTAACAACTGCATGGATTTGCTTCACAAATGTGGCAAGGAAAGTCGTAAAACGGGACAAAAGTTACTGAACGGATTTCTCACTTCGCAACATCAGTTCTGAGCTCGATTGGCGTCATAAGCCGAGGATTACTTGTACTGGTCCTTGACTTTACGACGGCCGCAGTGTCCTGGGGTCACGTGATCCCCTTTTGCAACCCCCCGACAAGAAAGGTCAATGGGGAAGCCAGATTCGCTTAACAACCGTGTCACTAATTTAAGAACCGCACTGATTCACTTAACTACGGCGAGTAAGGTTGTAAAATGGGAAAACTCAACCACGGTCTTGCTTAGCGGTGGAAATTTTGGGCGTAGGTTGAGGACCGTGATGGCGAACCCCTGGCACCTGTGCCACAGTTGGCACACAGAGCCCTCTCTGTGGCCACGCGAACCCTCAGCTCCACCGCGCATGCGAGCGTGTCTCCTGGGGGCCAGCTGATTTTTGGGTCTCTGCCGAGCATGCGCAGGGGGAGGGGCGAAGTCCATGGAGAAAGGTCGTAAAATGAGTCAAAATTCACTTAACGACTATTTTGTCTTAGCAACGGGCTCCATTCTGGTCGTAAGTCGAGGACTGCTTGTTCTCTCTACAGGCAATCCTCGACTTACAACAGTTCATTTAGCGACTGTTTTCCACACTTAAACGACCATTGTAACAACCCGGTGGTCACGGGATCAAAATTCAGACACTTGGCAACTGACTCAAAGTTATGACGGTGTCAAGTGATCCCCTGTTGCGGCCTTCCGACAAGCAACGTCAATGGGGGGAGCCAGATTCGCTTAACGACTGTGGGACTGACTTAACAACTTCTGTTTATTCACTTAAAAAGCATTCCAAGAAAAGACATAAAAGGGGGCAAAACTTGCTTAACGACAGTGAGCTCAATTGTGGCTGTAAGTTGAGAATTATCTATGTTTTATTTATATGATATGATGTTATGCTATGCTATGCTATGCTATGCTATACTATACATTATATATTTTATATTAATTATATTAATTATATTATATTGTAATATTTTGTACTTCCGTGGTGATCCTCTCAGTAGATTTGGCACCACACTCCGAAGAAGAGTGGATCGCTTTGAAAAAGATCTGTTAGGCGGGATTTAGCAGGACGGCTGGATTACCAGCCGTGAATCTAACCCAGCGGATTGATTCTACGGTTGCTCTTCCAGAAACCATCCAAATAGGGGCAGGCGGGCTTGTTCTGGAAAGAAGAAACTAACTGGGCGGAGAATTTAGTTTAGTTTAGTTCAGGGGTCTGCAAAGTCGGCTCTTTTAAGACTGGTGGACTTCAACTCCCAGAATTCCCCAGCCAGCTATGCTGGCTGGGGAACTCTGGGAGTTGAAGTCCACCAGTCTTAAAAGAGCCGACTTTGCAGACCCCTGGTTTAGTTTATTCGTTTTTACCGCCCTACTCCCGAAGGACTCAGGGCGGTGTACAGCCAAAATAAAAACAAATGTATAAAAGTTAAAAAAAAGCTTTTAAAAGACATAATTAAATTTGTCTTGTTTGTGCATTGTGTTTGTGCTCCTAGCCAACTAACACAACGAGCTCTCCGGCAAATTTGGCAGGGGCTCTTGCTTTCCCAACACATTCCTACCGCAATGCTCCCATCGCCTCCGGACTCCGGTGAGCTTTGAGGCAGCCGACTCTTCCCTCCCATCCCTGGAGCTCCAGGAGAAGGGAGCGTCCCTCCCTGGTCTTCCTTCCAACTTTAGAGCAGGGATGTCCAAGCGTGGTCCCTTTAAGAGGGGTGGACTTCAACTCCCAGAATTCCCCAGCTCCCTCCCTCCCTCCCTCCCTCCCTCCCTCCCTCCCTCCTTCTTTCTTTCTTTCTTTCTTTCTTTCTTTCTTTCTTTCTTTCTTTCTTTCTTCCCTCCCTCCCTCCCTCCCTCCTTCCTTTCTTCTTCCTTTCTTCCTTTCTCTTTTGTTCCCTCTTTTCCTCTTTCTCATCTTCCTTTCTTCTTCCTTCCTTCCTTTCATTCATTCATTTATTTATCCTTTTTTTCCTTCCCCCGCCCCTCTTTCCCCTTATCTTCCTTCCTTCCTTCCTTTTCTCTCTCTTCCTCCTTTCCTCTTTTTCCTCTTCCTTCCTTCCATTCATTCTTCCTTTCTTCTTTCCTCCCCCCTCCCTCCTTTACTCTCTCATCTTCCTTCTTTCTTTCTTCCTTTCTTCTTTCTTTCCCCTGCCTCCTTTCCTCTTTCTCATCTTTCTCTTCTTTCCTTCTTTCTTTCTTTCTTTCCTTCCTTCCTTCCTTCCTTCCTTCCTTCCTTCCTTCTTTCTTTCTTTCTTCCTTTCTTCCTTCCTTCCTTTTTTCTTTCCCCCTCCTTTCCTTTCTTCCTTTCTTTCCCCCCTCCCTCCCTCCCTTCCTTCTTTCCTTCTGTCTTTCCTTAAAGGTTTCTATGGCTGTCCATCAGACAATAAAACAAGTATAAAACCATCAGAAAACCCTAAGAGCAAGAGGAACTCGCTCTTCCCCTGAGCAGCTCCTAGGAGTTGGAGACCCCGTTGTAGAGGGAGCACTTTTGTGGACGGAAGGGTCTCGTAAATGCCATTGTTCCACTGTTGATCTCCCTCGTAGCAGGAACCCGGCGTTTATTTCGGGTGCAGCTGTTTAACAGCTGTTGCAAAGCCAGGGGTGGCCGTCACGGAGATCTTTAAGATCGGGTGTCTCCATACGCTGATGACGCTCCATTCTTAATGGCGCTGGAAGGAAGGGGAAGGAATGGATAATCAGTGGAGGAGCCTCTGCATTTGTCTGTTGGGTTTGGGGGGCTCTTGATCTAGGGCAGTGCTTCTCAACCTTGGCCACTTGAAGATGCCCGGACTTTAACTCCCAGAATTCCCCAGCCAGCATCTTCAAGTGGCCAAGGTTGAGAAGCACTGATCTAGGGGGGGTGTCCCCAAACTTGGCCACCTGAAGACTGGTGGACTTCAACTCCCAGAATTCCCCATCCATCCATCCATCCGGGAGCCGTATCTTGAGACCCACTTTTAATCTGCCGTAAGCCGAGGACTCCCTCCTGCCTTTGAAGCTGGAAGCCGCAGCCGAGAGTGCTTGGGGCGTTTCTTGGAACCCGAGCGGAGCGCCAACCAAAGCCTTGAGCGGTTGCCATGGAAGCAATTGAGGAAGATCCTCTTTTTTTTTTTTCTTCTTCCCCTTAATGGGGAATTTCTCCCCCGGGGTGAATAGAAGGAAAATCCCAAATGTTACGGATTTTATCTCCGCCGAACATCAGAGGATCATGAGGGCTGCGAATTCGGGGGAGTTAGGCATGTTGCAAGCTCTCCGCCAAAGCCATGGACCTTCGCCTGGCTTACGGGTTGCAAGGGGCGGATAAGGGGTGTATCTTGGTGTTGGGATGTATGTGTGTGTGTGGTTTTTTTTCTCTGTGTGTGTGTGTCTGTGTATCCTTGTGTACAGGGACAATCCACATGAGAGATACAGGGATAGAGAGAGAGACAGACAGACAGACAGACAGACAGACAGATAGAGATACAGGGATAGAGAGAGAGATAGAGATAGAGATGGAAATAGATAGATAGATAGATAGATAGATAGATAGATAGATAGATAGATAGATAGATAGATAGATAGATAGATAGATAGATAGATAGATAGATAGATAGATAGATAAAGATAGAGAGAGATAGAGGGATAGAGAGTGAGAAATAGACAGACAGAGAGAGAGAGAGAGAGAGAGAGGGAGACAGAGACACAGAGAGATAGAGATAGAAAGATAGATATACAGGGATAGAGAGAGAGATAGAAATAGATAGAGAGAGAAAGAGACATAGACAGAAATAGATAGAGAGAGAGAGAGAGAGAGAGAGAGAGAGAGAGAGAGAGATAGAAATAAATAAGTTAGAGAGAGATAGAGGGATAGAGAGAGAGAGAAAGAGAGAGATCAAGTGATAGAAAGAGAGAGACGGAGATAGAAATACATATAGATAAATAGAAAGAGAGAGAGAGACATAGAGAAATAGAGTATATATATTATATATATACATATATAGAGAGAGAGGGGGAGGGAGGGAGAGATCTAGATAGATAGATAGATAGATAGATAGATAGATAGATAGATAGATAGATAGATAGATAGATAGATAGATAGATAGATAGATAGATAGATAGATAGATAGATAGATAGATAGATAGATAGATAGATAGAGATAGAGAGAGAGAGGGAGAGAGAGGGATAGAGAGAGAGAGATAGAAATAGATAAGTTAGAGAGAGATAGAGGGATAGAGAGAGAGAGAGAAAGAGAGAGATCAAGTGATAGAAAGAGAGAGACGGAGATAGAAATACATATAGATAAATAGAAAGAGAGAGGGACATAGAGAAATAGAGTATATATATTATATATATACATATATATAGAGAGAGAGGGAGGGAGGGAGAGAGAGAGAGAGAGAGATCTAGATAGATAGATAGATAGATAGATAGATAGATAGATAGATAGATAGATAGATAGATAGAGAAATAGAGAGAGAGAAATAGAGAGAGAGAAATAGAGAGAGAGAAATAGATAGATAAATGGATAGATGTTGTGGCCCAGCAGGGACTGGCTGAGCTGCTGATGGACTCTGATAGTGAGGAACACTGTGAGTCTGCCCTGGAGGCTGGGGAAGTCCCTGGGGGGTGTTCGGAGTCAGAGCAGGGACCAGAGAGGCTGGTTGGCCACCAGGAGGTGCCTGAGGCATGGAGCAGTGGGGAAGACCAGAGTCTGTTTGTCCCTGACACTAGAATGCGAAAAGCTGAGAGGTGGAGGCAGCAACTCAGGAGGCAGACTCACAAAAGGTGATTAGGCACCAGGTAGTTGTTGATTGGCCCCTCCCGGAGAGCTTATAGGTAGGGCGATGGGAGGGGACATTTGCAGGAAACAATCGTTCAGTGAAGGAGTCATGAATGTCTGTGTGAGTTGTAGCCCGTGCCCGTTCAGTTTCCTGTGAGTTTGAAGGCTTGTGTGAAAGTTCGTTGCAAAGCCAAGCCTGTGCCGTGAGTTTCTGGGCTCTCAACCAAGGGACTTCTTATCTCGCTTATGAACAGTGGCAAACAGCCAAGTTTGGGTTCTTGTTTATTCCGAGGCCGCGGACAGAACATAGGGAGGGAGAGGGAGGGAGGTATATCTGTCTGCCTGTCTGACATCCAGATTGACATAGACAGACAGCTACCCATCCAATCAAATACAGCTAGTCCTCAACTTATGACAGTCCCTTCGGGGAGATAGGCGCGGTATACAAATCAAATAAAATGATAAATGAGTTCATTTGGTGACCATTCAAAGTTACAACAGCACTGAAAGAACGAACATTTTTCATACTTAGGACGGTTGTAGCATCCCCGCGGTCACTCGATTACAATTCAGACACGTAACCATTGACCCACCTTTACGACGGTCGCGGTCTCCTGCGACCCATCCCTTTTGCGACCCTCTGACGAGCCGCGTCAGTGGGGAGCCCGATTCACTTAACGACAGTGTGACTCATTTAAGAACCGCGGCGATGCGCTTCAGTTAAACGAGGAAAGCCGTAAAATGGGGCGAAATGAATTTCTGCCCCCACAGGGGGCACTTTGGACCCGGTTGCAGTCGTAAAAGTTGAGGATTGCCGGTGGACATTGGGCTAGTAGACGAGGAGCAGGAGGACGATACACCTAGTAGTAGCAACTGACAGCAAGATCAGGAAGGAGGAGGAGGAGAAGCTGGAGAAAGGAGGATTTTAAAAATGATGATATTTATTGAAGTTATTTACCAAGCACGTCTAAGTGATATTAAAGTAATCAAAATAAGCTTTACAATTCCCCCAAGACGTGTCACAAACCTTTTGAGTGTTGCTAATGTGTGGAAATTGAAAGTTGATAGATTTGGCATGCCCTAAATCAGTGATGGCTGACCTTTTTTGTCGTTGCGTGCTGAAAGCGGGCACACGCATGCCCTCCACCCATCATGCAATGTGCATACGACACCACCACCATCTTCTTGGGGGTTCCTAACTTAGGCTGCTGTTTGTTGTTTAATGTTGGCTTGTGTGTCGGCGTCAGTAGTTCCTTGGGTGGGGTATTGTTTACTGCTTGATGTTGGTGTATTCATCTTGATGATGTTGCCTAGTTGGGTGATGAAATGTCTGGAAGAAAACAAGTGAACTCAGAGAGCATCAAGGATCCTACAGTCCTCCTCCTCCTCTCTACAATCCCCCCTTCCTTCTTACACTGATGACATTACCTAGTTAGGTCATGAAATGCAAGAAAACAATCAAACTCAGAGAGCACCAAGGGCCTCACAGTCCTCCTCCTCTTCCTCCTCCTAGCACTGATGATGTTCCCTAGTTGGGTCATGAAACATTTGCAATAAAACCACCAAGTTCAGAGAGCACCAAGGACCCCACAGCCCTCCTCTTCTTTTCCTTCCTTCCTTCCTTCCTTCCTTCCTTCCTTCCTTCCTTCCTTCCTTCCTTCCTTCCTTCCTTTCCTCCCGCCTTCCTTCTAGCACTGATGATGTTCCCTAATTGGGTCATGAAACGTCTGCAATAAAACCACCAAGCTCAAGAGAGCACCAAGGACCCCCCAGCCCTCCTCTTCTTTTCCTTCCTTCCTTCCTTTCTTCCTTCCTTCCTTCCTTCCTTCCTTCCTTCCTTCCTTCCTTCCTTCCCTCCCTTCATTTCTTCCCTTCCTCCCGCCTTCCTTCTAGCACTGATGATGTTCCCTAGTTGGGTCATGAAACATCTGCAATAAAACCACCAAGGACCCCACAGTTCAACCCTAAATTACAAATCTTCTCTTCTGTTTGTACTTAACAAATGCTTAACGTGCCTCCCTCTTTCTCTCTTTCAGGCTCATATTAAATTTCCTATAGATTACCCGTATTCACCACCTACCTTCAGATTTCTGACCAAAATGTGGCACCCGAACATTTACGAGGTAGGTTGACTTCAGCGCATGGAGTGTGTGTGTGTGTCATTAAAAAAAAACACCCCTTTGCATCATGTTCTTTCCAGTTCTTCAATCCATATAATTTTTCTATTAATACACATGCTTAGGTTAATAAACATATATGTATTTATTTCCCTAATCGCCCATTGTTAAGTCTCAACCTTCCACTGTTGGTTCATATTTTTATACCTATTTAATAGTACAGTCATTCAAAATCTATTTTTCCAATTCTTCTTATCCATTTATATTAAAATATTATCTTGATTATCTATCACACTGCTAAAAAAAATTTGGGTTTTGGCGTAGAGTTCCATCAATATGCTGATGATACTCAGCTGTACTTCTCTACCCCTAACCACCCCAACGATGCCGTCGAAGTGATGTCCCAGTGTTTGGAAGCCGTGCAGGTCTGGATGGGGAGGAACAAACTCCGACTCAACCCGTCCAAGACCGAGTGGCTGTGGCTTCCGGCGTCACGATATAGTCAGCTGGCTCCATCTCTGGCTATCGGGGGCGAGTCACTGGCCCCCGCAGATAGGGCGTCCTCCTAGATTCTCGGCTGTCCCTGGATGACCATGTGACAGCCGTGACCAGGGGGGGCCTTTTATCAAGTTCACCTGATTCGCCAGTTGCGCCCCTATCTAGATCGTGACGCCTTACGCACAGTCACTCAAGCGCTCGTCACCTCCCGCTTGGACTACTGCAACGCTCTCTACATGGGGCTCCCCTTGAGGTGCACCCGAAGACTCCAGCTAGTCCAGAATGCGGCCGCGCGGGGGATTCTGGGAGTTTCTCGATACTCCCACATAACACCTCTCCTGCGTGAGCTGCACTGGCTGCCGGTGGCCTTCCGGGTGCGCTTCAAGGTGCTAGTGACCATCTTTAAAGCACTCCATGTCACGGGACCTGGCTACTTGCGGGACCGCCTCCTACCATATACCTCCCTTAGACCTGTCTGCTCCCACAGGGTGGGCCTCCTCAGGGTGCCATCCGCCGGACAATGCCGATGGGTGGCCCCCAGAGGGGGCCTACGCCTCTTCCGCCGGGCATTAAAGGCACATCTGTTTCAAGAAGCCGGCCTGGCTTAATTTTAATGGGTCCTTTTTGGAGAAGGTGCGGGGTATAAATCTGAATAAATCTAAATCTAAATCTAAAGTTTTTAATTGGTTTTAACCTTTTCTAATTTAAATTTTCAGCACAGACCCTAATTTAATTCTATTTTAAACTGTTATATATTGTATTGTTTTGTATATGTTTTTATATTTCTGTGCACCGCCCTGAGTCCCCTCGGGGAGATAGGGCGGTATACAAATCTGATAAAAGTAAAGTAAAGTAAAAGTAAAATAATAATCCACCTGTAAAGTTCTGTTATTAATACATATTATTGAATATATATTAATGAAGTTATTATTTTACGCTATTTTCCCTTATCCTTTATCGCTTACCCACCTCCGAACCTTTAATCTTATTTTCTTTTTAGTTTTCCTAACGTTCCTTTTTTTCAGCACCTTTGTAACTTTGAACGGTCCCTAAATTTACTGTTGTAAATCCAGGACATCTGAATTCGTGAATTCAGCCAGTGAAGGTCCCTTGTCCAAATGTTTTGGCCGCTGAATTAATTGGCCCCTGCTCTATATTTTTAACGAAGCATCTGTCTTGACTGACACGGTTTTAATTATATGTGGCATTGCTGGCATCGATATTGAACAGTCAGTAAACGATCTGAGAGTTTACCTGTAGAGCCTTGGTTGTCTTTTGGAACGCTCTCTGTATCTTTAGCACCAGGGGAAAAAAGAAAAAAAATGGGGAGAGAGAGAGAGAGAAAGAGAGAGAAAAGAAAGGAAGAAGAGAGAAAGGGAGAAAGGAAGAAGAAAGAGTGAAAGAAAGAAAGAAAGAGAAAGAAAGAAAAGAAAGGAAGAAGAGCGAAAGAAAGAGAAGAAGAGGGAAAGAAAGAAGAAAGGAAGAAGAGAGGAAGGAAGAAGAAAGGAAGAAGAGAGAAAGAGACTGAAAGAAAAGAAGAAAGGAGAAAAAAAAGAAAGGAGGGAAAAGAAAGGAAGAAAAGAGAAAGGGAGAAAGGAAGAAGAAAGAGTGAAAGAAATAGAGAAAGAAAGAAAAGAAAGGAAGAAGAGTGAAAGAAAGAAAGAAAGAAGAAGAGAGAAAGAAAGAAGAAAGGAAGAAGAAAGAAGAAAGGAAGAAGAGAGAAAGGGAGAAAGGAAGAAGAAAGAGTGAAAGAAAGAAAGAAAGAGAAAGAAAGAAAAGAAAGGAAGAAGAGCGAAAGAAAGAGAAGAAGAGGGAAAGAAAGAAGAAAGGAAGAAGAGAGGAAGGAAGAAGAAAGGAAGAAGAGAGAAAGAGACTGAAAGAAAAGAAGAAAGGAGAAAAAAAAGAAAGGAGGGAAAAGAAAGGAAGAAAAGAGAAAGGGAGAAAGGAAGAAGAAAGAGTGAAAGAAATAGAGAAAGAAAGAAAAGAAAGGAAGAAGAGTGAAAGAAAGAAAGAAAGAAGAAGAGAGAAAGAAAGAAGAAAGGAAGAAGAGAGAAGAAAGGAAGAAGAGAGAAAGGGACTGAAAGAAAAGAAGAAAGGAGAAAGAAAAAAGAGAGAAAGGGAAAGAAAAGAAAGGAAGAAGAGAGAAAGAAAGAAACACAACCCAGGGATTATCCTTTAATTCGGCTGCAGGCTGGCAGACTTCAAAGGAAAACGTGGCACTCCTGCCAGCCTTCGGGAGGAGGGCTCCCTTTCTAACCTTCTGTTGGCCAGAGGGGGGTGGGAGATGGTTGCCTTGGACCCAGGCCAGGGGAGCCAAACTCAAGGCCCGGGGGATGCTTAGACCTGGAAACAGGCAAGGACACCGCCCCCCGCCCCCCCCCGGTGCCTCTGCCAGGGAGAACGGGGGGGGGGGGGCTCTTCGCTGGCCGAGGACAAGCAACACGAACTGAAAACAAACCCCAAAGGGAGAAATGTTTCTTTCCCCTTTTGCATTGGAGCATCCAAGACGGGACAGGAAAGGAGAAAGGGAAAGAGGCAGGACAAAGGAAAAGAAGGGAGGATGGGAAGAGAGGAAGGAAGGAAAAAGAAGGAAAGAGGGAAGGAAGAAGAAAAGGAAAAGAAGGGAAGAGAGGAAGGAAGGAAAAAGAAGGAAGAGGGAAGGAAGAAGAAGAAAAGGAAAAGAAGGGAGGATGGGAAGAGAGGAAGGAAGGAAAAAGAAGGAAAGAGGGAAGGAAGAAGAAGAAAAGGAAAAGAAGGGAAGTGGGGAAGGAAGGAAAAAGAAGAAGGAAAAGAAGGGAAGAGAGCAAAGAAGGAAAAAGAAGGAAGGAAGGATATAAGGAGAAAGAGGGAGGGTCTGAGGGGAGTGACGTGGAGTTGGCCACACACACACACACACCCCAGGTCAACACCCAACCCTGATGCACCCCAAAAGCAAGTTTGACCCCCCTGATCTAGGAGAATCTGCTTGTGGAGATCCAGTCCTAAGGCAGGGCTGGCAGCTGGGTCTTCTCCTCAAGAGCTCTGGCGCCCCCTGGTGGAATTATTTGGAGTAAGTAAAGTCAATTACTTTGGACTCTGGTGCTGGAGAAGAAGACTCCTGCATTGAGTCCCTTGGACTGCAAGGCCATCCAACCAGTCCTAGAGGAGATCCACCCTGGCTGCTCTCTAGAAGGCCAGATCCTGAAGAGGAAACTCAAAAGACTTTGGCCACCTAAGGAGAAGGAAGAAGGACTCCCTGGAGAAGAGCCTCATGCTGGGAACAATGGAGGGCAAGAGAAGAAGGGGACGGCAGAGAAGGAGGTGGCTGGATGGAGTCACCAAAGCAGCTGGTGTGAGCTTCAATGGACTCCAGAGGATGCTAGAGGACAGGAAGGCCTGGAGTAACATTGTCCATGGGGTCACGATGGGTTGGAGAAGACTCCTGCGTGTCTCTTGGACTGCAAGGCCATCCAACCGGTCAGTTCTAGAGGAGAACAACCCTGATTGCTCTTTAGAAGGCCAGATCCTGAAGGGGAGACTCAAAGACTTTGGCCACCTATTGAGAAGGAAGAAGGACTCCCTGGAGAAGAGCCTCATGCCGGGAACGACGGAGGGCAAGAGAAGAAGAAGGGGACGGCAGAGAAGGAGGGGGCTGGATGGAATCACCGAAGCAGCCGACCTGAGCTTCAATGGACTCCAGAGGATGGAAGAGGACAGGAAGGCCTGGAGGAACGTTGTCCATGGGGTCGCGATGGGCCAGACACAACTTCACAACTAACAACAACAACAGTCAATTAAATGTGGGGTTATCTGTGTGTTGACAATGCCGGGGCTCAAAAAAGAGAATTAAGTTTATGTAAAGGTCGGGAAGCCCCACACAGCTACAAGGACACAACTGGGAGTTAAGGAGAAAACTTCCTAACAGGCAGAACCCTTCACCCGTGGAAGAGAAGTTGCCTTCAGAAGATGCTTCAGCACTGGAGGATTTTAAAAAGAGACTGGACAGCCCCTTGTCCGAATTGGTCTCCTGCTTGAGCAGAGGGTTGGACTGGACGACCTCCCCAGCCCCTTCTAACCCTGTTATTCTGGTAATTAATCAGTGGAATGGCTTGCCTCCAGAAGCTGTGGGTCCTCCATCACTCTAGGTTTTCAAGACGAGGTTGAGCAATCATTATGTCCCAGAATGGTGCAAGGCCTTCTACTTGAGCAGGGGGCTGGACTAGAAGACCTCCAAGAGCCCCTCCAGCTCTATTGCTACTGAGACTGAGAAGCCACATTGAGTCCTGTAAAGTATTGTAAGCCCCAAATGTGTTGGGATGTAGAGCCTACAGCTCTGTGTGCGTGTGTGTGTGTAGCAGTCTATGTGCCTTGCTTGGAAGTGAAATAAGTTGACCTTGATCGTTAGGGAATTAGGCAGAGCTGGGGGTGGATTTTTATTACGCGCAGTCTGTTGGCTGTGTAGTTTAACTTCGTTGTCTCTCTTCATACACACCGTCCACTTTTCTCTCCGTAGAATGGGGATGTATGTATTTCAATCCTTCACCCACCTGTAGATGATCCTCAAAGTGGAGAACTGCCATCGGAAAGGTGGAACCCCACCCAGAATGTCAGGTAAGACCCTCCGAGGCTGAGAACTTCTTTTAGTACAGGTAGTCCTCTATAGTAGGGGTCTCCAACCTTTGCAACTTTAAGTCTGAAGGACTTCAGCTCCCAGAATTCTCCAGGCAGCAAAGCTGGCTGGAGAATTCTGGGAGCTGAAGTCCTTCAGACTTAAAGTTGCAAAGGTTGGAGACCCCTGCTCTATAGTACAGGTAGTCCTTGACTTACGACCACAATCAAGCCCCAAGTTTCAATTTGCTAAACGAATTCGTCAGTAGGCGAATTTTGCCTCAATTTGCAACCTTGGCTTGTGAAGCAAATCACCGCACTTGTTAAGTTAGTGACACTGTTGTTAAGTGGATCTAACTTCTTCCCACCCCTTGACTTTGCTTGTCCGATGGTCGCAAAGGGGGATCCTGTGACCCAGGGACACTGCAACTGTCGCAAATGTGTGTCTGTTGCCAAGCCCCCAAAGTTTGACCTCATGGCCATGGGGATGGTCTACGGTGGTCATAAGTGTGAAAAATGTCTGTAAGGGCAGAAGACGGTCCTAAGTCACTTTTTTTCAAGGCTGTTGTAACTTCAAACAGACACTGGAACTAGGGAGAAAATTCCTGACAGTGAGAACAATGAACCAGTGGAACAGAAGTTGCCTCCAGAAGTTGTGAATGCTCCAACACTGGAAGTCTTTAAGAAGATGTTGGAGAGCCATTTGTCTGAAATGGTATAGGGCTTCCTGCCTAGGCAGGGGGCTGGACTAGATGACCTCCAAGGTCCCTTCCAACTCTGTTATTCTGTTATTCTGAATAGGGTCTCCTACTTGAGCAGGGGGATGGAATAGAAGACCTCCAAGGTCTCTTCCAACTCTGTTATTCTGTCATTCTGAATGGACCTGACCCAAGTAGTTGTAGGCCCTACCCATGAGGGCGGACACACCCTGGATCTAATCTTCGTCTCGGGACAGTGGAGTAGTGATCTGGGAATAGGGGATCTAGTCATCACACCCCTGTCATGGACAGATCACGCTCTCCTTCGGCTCGACTTTCCGATCGCCGCACCTCACTGCGGGGAGGCGGAACCGGACATTCCTATATGGTTCCGCCCCAGGCTCCTGATGGACCCGATAAGGTTCCAAAGGGAGCTTGGGCCAATTCCTGTGGACTTGCCCCGCGACTCGACTATGGACCTAGTGGCCGCATGGCTAAGTGCGGCCACGGGGGCCTTGGACCGAGTTGCGCCCTTGCGGCCTCTCTTGCGGCGACGAACCACCTGGGCTCCTTGGTTTACCGAGGGGCTTAGGGGGATGAAGCACCACAAGAGACGCCTAGAGAGCAGATGGAGATCTTCTCGCTCCGAAGCCGACCGAACACTAGTGAGAGACCATATTAGGACTTACTTAGTGACGATAAGAGTGGCCAAACGTGAGTATTGTGCCACTCTTATTGCATCCGCAGATAACCGCCCTGCCGCCCTGTTTGGGGTGACCCGCTCCCTCCTTCACCAGAGGCCGCGGGAAGCCCCTTTACAGGGTCGAGCAGAGGAATTTGGGATTTATCTGCAGGAGAAAATCACTCGGATTCGGAACGAGCTACCCTCCATCGACAGTGGCCCAGTCGAGCGGGCCGAGGCTGTTATTGTGACACCATCTTGGGAGGAGTTTGATTTTGTTACCACCGAGGATATGGACAAGTTGTCAAAGAGACTTAGAGCTACCACATGTTTATTGGACCCGTGTCCCTCCTGGCTTGTACTGGCATCCTGGGAGACGACACGAGGCTGGCTCCAGGGCATTGTCAACGCCTCTTTGAGTGAGGGGTCCTTGCCTGCCGTCTTGAAAGAGGCGGTAGTAAGGCCCCACCTCAAGAAGCCGTCCCTGGATCCAGCATTATTAGAGAACTATCGTCCCGTCTCCAACCTCCACTTTCTAGTGAAGGTTGTTGAGAGTGTGGTGGCTCAACAGTTTCCGCGACACTTGGAGGAAGTTGATTATCTAGACCCGCGCCAGTCCGGCTTCCGACCCGGTCACAGCACCGAGACGGCATTGGTCGCGTTGGTCGATGATCTCTGGTGGGCGCGGGATAGAGGATATTCCTCTATCCTAGTCCTATTAGACCTCTCAGCGGCTTTTGATACCATCGACCATGGTATCCTATTGCGCCGACTGGGGGGGTTGGGGCTGGGAGGCACCGTTCTGCGGTGGTTCTCGTCCTACCTCTCTGGTCGGTCGCAATATGTGTTGACGGGAGGGCAGAGGTCGACCTCGAGGCCCCTCGTATGTGGGGTTCCTCAGGGGTCGGTCCTCTCGCTCCTCCTTTTCAACACATATATGAAGCCGCTGGGTGAGATCATCCGTGGTTTTGGGGTGGGATATCATCTGTACGCTGATGATACTCAGTTGTACATATCCACCCCAGACCACCCCAACGATGCCGTCGAGGTTATGTCCCGGTGTTTGGAGGCCGTACGGATCTGGATGGGTGGTAACAAACTCAAGCTCAACCCGTCCAAGACTGAGTGGCTGTGGTTTCCGGCACCCCGGTTCAGCCAGATTATTCCAACTCTGGCCATTGGGGGCGAAACACCGGCCCCCGTGGAGAGGGCGCGCAATTTGGGTGTCCTCCTGGATTCCCGGCTGTCTATGGAGGACCATGTGGCAGCCGTGGCCAGGGGGGCGTTTCATCAGGTACGCCTGATGCGCCAATTGCGCCCCTTACTGGACCGGGGTGCCTTACGCACAGTCACTCAAGCACTCGTCACCTCTCAACTCGACTACTGTAATGCTCTCTACATGGGGCTTCCCTTGAGGTGCACCCGAAAGCTGCAGCTAGTCCAGAACGCAGCCGCGTGGGTGATTACGGGAGCGCCTAGACACTCCCACATAACACCTATCCTGCGCGAGCTGCACTGGCTTCCTGTGGTCTTTCGGGTGCGCTTCAAGGTTTTGACGACCATCTTCAAAGCGCTCCATGGCTCGGGACCTAGTTATATGCGAGACCGTCTCCTGCCCCATACATCCCTCAGACCGATACGCTCCCACAGAGAGGGCCTTCTCAGGGTGCCATCGGCCGGACAATGCCGACTGGCGACACCCAGGGGGAGAGCCTTCTCTGTGGCGGGCCCAGCCCTCTGGAACGACTTACCCCCTGAACTTCGCACCATCTCCGACCTCCGCCTCTTCCGCAAGTGTCTGAAGACACATCTATTTCATCTAGCCGGCCTAGCGTAACCTCCATACTGACTATTAGATAGGTTTAAACTTGGGATTTTAATTCGGTTTTTAGCGCAGGGTTTATTTATTAGAATAAGTATTTTAAATTTCATATATTTTATATATTTTGTATGTATTTTAACATCCCTGTGCGCCGCCCTGGGTCCTAACAAGGAGAAGGGCGGAGTATAAATTTAATAAAATAAATAAATAAATAAATAAAATAAAAAAGGGTCTCCTGCTTGAGCAGGGGGATGGACTAGAAGACCTCCAAGGTCCCTTCCAACTCTCTTATTCTGTTAAAAGATCGATCGATCGATGTATCGGGGGTGTCGCGATTGCTCCATCGCAGGCCAAGCGCTTATTTCGGGGCTCAGAGGCCAATCCGATGGGGAAAGACGGTATATTCCGCTTTGCGTGTGCCGAGCTCTGAGTTCCGTTTCTCCTCCTGCCCTCTTTCCCCAGGACGATCCTCCTGAGCGTAATCTCCTTGCTTAATGAGCCCAACACCTTCTCTCCGGCCAACGTGGATGCCTCCGTCATGTTCCGGAAATGGAGGGACAGCAAAGGGAAAGACAAAGAATACGCAGAAATCATCCGGTGAGTCCAAGGCCTGGAGCAGCGGCTGCTGGAGGAGGGCAGCCCCCCCTTGAGGCTCCCAGGGCTCCCGGATCTCGGGGGTTTCCTTGAAGCCGTTTCATGACCCCCCCAAATAACGAACATCACCTGCGCTAGAAGCAGGGCCGAAGTCCTCCCGGTCCGGCCCCAACCGGGAGGGGCAGCGATTGTCCTGGGTTCTGTGAACCAGTAGGAAAAAAGAAAAGCATTTTAAAGCATTTTAAAAATGCTTTAAAAAGCTTTAAAAAAATAGCCACGCCCACACTGTCATATGACACACACACTCCCAGCCACGCCCACAGAACCGCTGGTGCCGGAAATTAGACTTCACCACTGGCTAGGAGGGAGGGAGGGTGAAGGGGGGAAAGAGGAGGAGGAAGAGATGATGACGATTGGCGCTTCCTTGTTCCTTTCGGATGTTTCATGACCCCCCCCCCCAAAAAAAACAACGGGTAGCGAACATCATCAGTGCCAGAAAGCACTGGGGGACTTCTAGCTCTGATGGTGTTCCCTAGTTGGGTCACGAAACGTCTGCAGGAAAAGAACGACGCTCAGAAAGCGACAAAGGCCCCATCCCTTGTGGTCTTCCACAAACCCCACACCCTTCTAGCGATTGATGAAGTTACCTACTTGGGCCATGAAACATCTGCAGGAAAACCACTAAAGACGCCAGAGTCCTCTTTCTTCCTCCTCTTCTCCCCAAATCTCTTATTTAAGCACTGATGAGGTTACCTACTTGGATCATGAAACGTGTGCAAGACAACAGCTAAGCTCAGAGAGCACCAGGGACCCCACGGTCCTCCTCCTCTCTATAAACTTCAATCCCTTCTAGCACTGATGACGTTACCTAGTTGGGTCATGAAACGTCTGCAAACCCCCCCCCCCCAAGCTCAGAGAGCACCAGGGACCCCTCAGCCCAACCCTGAGCTTCTCCTTCTTGACCTCTGACCTGCCTGCTAGGGACCGGACCCCTAAATCCAAGGGGTTCAGCTCTCCTGATCCATGGGGCACTGCCAACTTACGACCACAAATGGAGTGCCCAGATTTATGTTGCTCAGTGGGACATGTTACCTGAGCTCTGCCCCATTTTACGACTTTTCTCACCTCGGTTGTTAAGTGACTCACTGCAGTTGATAAAGTTAGTAACCCGATTGTAGCTTCCCTACTGACTATTGTCGGAAAGTCGCAAAAGGGGATCACTTGACCCCCGGGACAGCGCTAACCGTCATAAATAGGAGTCAATTGCCAAGCCTCTGAATTGTGACCACATGATCATGGAGCTGTTGGAAAGGTTGTAAGTGTGGAAAACGGTTGTAAGTGTGGGAAATGGTCGTGAGCCACTTTTTTCAGTGCCGTTTCAACTTTCAACGGTCACTAAAAGCCAGCTGTTGTAAACCGAGGACTACCTGTTATTAAGGAGAGTTCTCGCGTGTTTGCTGGGACCTCGGATGTGGCTATGGGAAGAGTTGGGTCTAAGCGGCTGGCATCCGTGGGCCAAGAGAGACCTGCGTGTATCGTGTCAGGGGTGGAGGGGGTGGGCGTTGGAGGGGGCGGGCTGGTGAGGAGGCTGGCCCTTCCCCCCCCCTCATATCTCCTGCCCTCCCCCCCCTTGCAGGAAACAAGTGCAGGCCACCAAGGCGGAGGCGGAGAAGGACGGTGTGAAGGTGCCCACCACGCTGGCCGAGTACTGCATCAAAACTAAAGTGCCTTCCAACGACAACAGCTCCGACTTGCTTTACGACGACCTGTACGACGACGACATCGACGACGAAGACGAGGAAGAGGAGGAAGAGGAAGACGCCGATTGTTACGACGACGATGATTCCGGCAACGAGGAGTCGTGACCTGTCCCCTTCTGGCCCTTCTTCCCCGCCCCCTCCCTTCCACCCGCCCGCCCAGCCTCCCAATCGTACTGCCCCGCCAGTTTTGCCAGAGGGGACGCAGCGGTAAATCCAATGACCATTCAGGGAAAAAAAGAAGAAGAAGAAAAGAAGAAGGAAAACAAAACAGAGAGAGAGAGAGAGAGAGAGAGATACCTTCAAAGGGGCGGGCGGGTGGGGCAAAAAGACCCCAACCGAAACGTGCGTTTCCTGCTTTCCTCCTCTCGTTACGGAGTCTCGATTTCGTCCATTTCCCCCACCCCCCCTCCATCACTCCCCAGTCCTTTTGGCCTCGTAGCGAGAAAGACCTGCGCGGATGATCTTGGATCGCACTTCCTTTCCCGTCCCATCACTGTGTTTTTGATTTCCCTCCCTCCCTCCCCTCCCCTCTTTTTTTTTTTTAAAGAAAAGACAATACCCCTCCCCTCCCACATCCCCCTCCCTGCCTGCCCCTCTTTCCTTCCAGAGAGTTCACAGTACAGCAAAACAGTCTCGCTCTGTGTTTAGGTTCTCAAATTAAACCCAGTCTTTCATCAAGAGGTTTTGATGTATTTTAACGCCTGGCGGAGACCGTGGAGGGGGAGGGGAACGACACTCTCCCCCGCGAGCTTGCCTAGAGGCCCCCCTCCCCCCCTTCTTCTTTTCCAGGGCCTTCTTCGCTGCTCCTCGTGTGCGCAATTGTTTAGCCGTGTGGTGGTTGGTGCTGGTGGTGGTTTTTCTCCTTTGGTTGTTTTTTTCCTCCCTCCCCCCCCCCCCCTCCAAGGTGGAGGGCGAAAAACTTCTGTGTTTTTGAACTGGGCCACTGTCGGACCTGGTGCCGAAACAGGCCCGCCCTTCCAATTTCCAAGTTTGCTAAGCTCACGTTGGGATGAGGCAGGTGGGTGGAATTAGCATCTTGGCAAGGAGGAGTGAAAACCTCCCAAGGCAGATTCGAGGGGGGATCGTCCGAGACCGGGAGCGGTTGTCTTGTGATACGAATCTTCCAATAAACACGTCGAAGCGTGCACCATTTTCTTTTCCCGATTTAACGGGAGCGGCCGCCTCTTTTCCCGATGGCGGAGAGCAGCGCCGTAATACGAGGCCAGGATGGGATCTGGAACATGGCTTCTCTCGGCGAGACCCAGGCGCTTTCCGCATCCAGAGGTTTGCAATGGGCGCCTTGCTGCAGACGGGCCTTTCTTGGGAAGAAGCGAGCATCCCTGGGGCTGGATAGATAGAGGGCTCTCCAACCTTGGCGACTTTTGTGGACTTCAACTCCCCGAGTCCCTCAGCCAGCCTAGCTTAGCTGGCTGAGGGATTCTGGGGAGTTGAAGTCCCCAAGTCTTCAAGTTGCCGAGCTTGGACCGAGCCTGTCTCAGACCACACCAATGCTGGAGGAAAAACAAGAAATAGACTTGTCTAAAAGGAAACGATGATCGCAGGCTGCAAATTCAAAAAGAGCCAATAGAAAATGGGGAGCCTTTGGGGCGCATTGCCTGTGTTCCTTTTAGGGAGGTGGAGCTGACGCTGTCGGGCCGATGGCTCCTTGGACGGTCCATCAACTCCCAAGTGTCCACATGAAGGGTTCCCCATAAGAAGACTTAAGTGCTCTGGGCGAATGGCGGTGGGAGGTTCATGTTCATTTTGGCAGTGGCGGTCCCAAGGGAGACCAGCCAAGACCCAGTGAGTGTTTGTGGGGTACCCCCTGTGTGAGACACCCCCCCCCAATCCATTCAAGAGAGACGGCCGACACCCGTCAAGGAATCGGGCTTCTCCTTCAAATGCTGGCTTTGCCTTTCCCCCCGGCCCTGTTTCTGAGCCTGGCCCTCGCGGGGCCTCTCGGGACCCTAGCAGGGAAGGGCCCGCTTTGACCCACACTGACCCAGAGCCACCTCTGGGTCTTCTCAGGTTGGACGGCCCGTCAGAACCAGAGATGGTAGCTGCCACCTCCCTCAAACGCTTTCAGTTTTGCTTCTGGCCCCCTGGTGGAAAGAAGGGGGTAACTCTGGGCGGGGGCCCCTGTCGGACAAGGAGGGCTGTTTGGATGAACCCCAATTTGAAACAAAAAAAATTGGAAACAGATGAAAAGAAATGGCGGTAGTGGACCGAACAATCAGAAGGCGTAAGAGCCTGACTTTGGACAATCTTACATTTTATTTTTTCGTTCCCTCCTGCGAGAGGAACTCGTTACAAACTCTTGAAAACGTGCAGGAGCGGAGAACAACGGGGTAGCTGTTGCCACGGGCACCCCGAAGGTCAGCCCTGGAATGGAGTCCTCGAGGAGGAGGAGGGAGCGGGTGTCTCTGTCCGCGCTGGGCCCGGCATTGGCATCCTCGCCTTGAAAGGAGGATGCTGCGTCTTTCAGCTGTCTTGTATTTTGACTGTATTCTCTCCAGTGACTTCTTGTATGCTGAAGCTTGGTGGTGTGCGAGGTGCGTTGTTAGGCCTCTGTCCTTCCCTTGGGCAACATTTTTAGGGGGGGAGGGGTTGGGGAACCCCCAGCCAGCCAGGCGGGGCTGCCTCTCCCTCCTCCACCCCACCCCCCTGCGGCAGACCGACGTTCCTCTCTGGCCGAGCAACTTGCTGGTTTCCCCTTTGAGGATCCAACCGATTTTGCTAAAGGTGTGGATTCAAGAGATTGGAGGATTGGAGGACAACTGTTTACTTGAGCCATCCCTGGCTCATCTCCTCTCTTTAACCTTCTTGTCTGCCTTTACATTTTTCTGATTTGAAAAGGAAGAAAGAATAAATAAAATTAAAAATCACACGCAGTTCCTAACCTGTTTTGAAACCAGCAGGGAGCACGCTGGAATCCTTTTGGGGTAAAAATTTCAGTGCTGAAATGCTTTTAAGTCTTTCTTTCTTTCTCTCTTTCGTTCTCTTCTTTGGTTGGTTCAATTTCTTTTAGACCAGGTTAACAAACGCTGATATTTTTTCTTCCTCTCTTACTTTCGTGTCATCTCTCTCTCTCTCTCTCTCTCTCTCTCTCTCTCTCTCCCCTTTGGGTAATTTAGTTTTGGTTTTTCTGCACATCTGTCTAACTAATAAAATGTGGAATACGGTAGCGCTCTTCTTACTGCACTTTGGCTTTAAAAAAAATGTCCTAAATGGGATGCCACAGTTTCACCACTGGGTGGTGCCACCCAGTGGTGAAATTCAAATTTTTTTACTACTGGTTCTGTGGGCGTGGCTTGGTGGGTGTGGTAGGGGAAGGATACTGCAAAATCCCCATTCCCACCCCACTCGGTTCTCCGAACTACTCAAAATTTCCGCTACTGGTTCTCCAGAACCTGTCAAGCTGCTGGATTTCACCTCTGGTGCCACCCGCGATTTCCACTCCGGTTCAGGTGGGCATGGCAGGGGAAGGTTACTGCAAAATCTCCATTTCCTCCCGATCAGCTGGGACTCGGGAGGCAGAGAATAGATGGGGGCGAGGCCAGCCAGAGGTAGTATTTGCCGGTTCTCCGAACTACTCAAAATTTCCGCTACCCTTTCTGCAGAACCTGTCAAGCTGCTGGATTTCACCTCTGGCGCCACCCGCGATTACCACTACTGGTTCAGGTGGGCGTGGCAGGGGAAGGTTACTAAAAAATCCCTATTTCCTCCTGATCAGCTGGGATTTGGGAGGCAGAGAATAGATGGGGGCGAGGCCAGCCAGAGGTGGTGTTTGCTGGTGCTCCAAACTACTCAAAATTTCCGCTACCGGTTCTCCAGAACCTGCTGGATTTTGGCCCCTGGTGACACCCCCAATTTCCATGACTGATTCAGGAAAATGGGTCCGGACCGGCCAAAAAGCATCTCTGGTCTCCACCTTTGCGAGGCTCCTGCTACCAATAATGCCGGCTGGGTTCCCTCAGTTCTCTGGGCCCTGCACTGCAAACATCTCGATTGTATGGGAACCACCACAAACCACACAAAGAGAGCTGTGTGTGTGTGGATTCATTCAGGCTTGCTTTGCAGTTTTAACTTTCTTCAGGGAGATTTGCTCTGGTTCACTTCCAATATCTGGGGGGCCAGTCACAAAGAAGAGGGGGGGGCAACTTATTTCCCAAAGCCCCAGAGGGCAGGATAAGAAGCAAAGGGTGGAAACTAATCAAGGAGAGAAGCAACCTAAAATTAAAGGACAAAATTCCTAACAATAAAAAACAATTAACCAGTGGAACAACTTGCCTCCAGAGGTTGTGGGTGCTCCATCACGAGGTTTTCAGCAAGAGACTGGACAGCCGTTTATGTGGGATAGTGTAGTGTTTCCTGCCGGAGCAGGGGGGTAGACTAGAAGACCTCCAAGGTCCCTTCCAACTCTAACTCTTAATGGGAACCAAATGGCAGCCAAGATGCAGGATCGCAGGATTGCGGTCATTCCTACGATACATTCCAGTTTCAAAAAAGGGTTTGCAATTTTAAATTGGAATAATTTATCACCGAAGGTCCCTGCTCGTTGTTGGGTTTTGGGGTTTTTTGACAAATATTGTTGGTTTCACAGCTTCTAAGCTTCCAAAAATGCAAGTCTGTATTTTTCCGAAACTCCCGTTTAACAGAAATTTTAAGATGGACCCCAGAATCCCCAATCCCTGCTAGCGAAGTCAAGCCAAAGCAATAGCCAAAATCAGCAAAAGGGAAACGAAGTGTAGCAGTTAACATTCTGGTCCTCGTCGTCGTTATTGTTGTGACCCTAACATTTCGGGAATAGTCTTCACGCTACCTAGGTTGGTATGAAGAGAAGCATTGACTGTGTTGATGGCAGAAAAAGCACCTGGGAAAAGACTGGAAGGATCCAAGAAGGAAAATGATCCACTCCAGAATCGGTCTAACAACCGCCCCATTTTCTGAGATCTGTAGTAATTGCACCGCTCCAAACCTCTCCTTTTACAATCGTGGTAGTTTCTGAAACATAGTCCAGTAGTCCAGATTAGGGATGTAAAATAGAATAGAATAGAATAGATTTTATTTTTCTATACCGCGTCCTCTCCCCAGGGGGACTCGGAGCGGTGCACAGGGAAAATTAAAACAGCATAAAATATATACATAAATAAATACAATAAAAACAAATTAAATCAACTGTCCCTGTACTAAAATCCCCATTTTAAAATTAACATTCCCTAACCCCTGAGGTAGAGACTAACCTAGGCCGGCCAAGCAGAAAAAGTGAGTTTTTAATTTCTGACGGAAGGAGTGGAGGTCCGTAGTTCTAATGTCGGGGGGAAGGTCGTTCCAGAGGGCTGGGCCCGCCACAGAGAAGGCCCTTCCCCTGGGCGTCGCCCGCTGACAAAGTCTAGTGGACGGCACCCGGAGAAGTCCCTCTCTGTGGGAGCGAATGGGCCGGGAAGATGTATGAGGCAGAATCAAGGCTTGGAGGGGGGGGGGGGGAAGCAGAAGTGGGTTCCTACCAGTTCGGCTGAGTAGGTAGTAACTCAGCTGGCCATGCCCCTGAACCGATTCTATCAGCAGTGCCACCTTTTTTGCTTTGGCGCATGCACAGCACGCCCAAAGCACTTCTCTGAGCGAACCGGCAGTAGAAGCCGGAACCCACCCTTGGTGCTTAGATCTGGCCCGCAGGACTGCCCTGGAAACGGCAAAGGACCAGCAATGTGAAAATGGAGCTTGGGAGAGCTGTGTGGAGCCCTCCCGAGCTCCGGTTTTCACTGGCGGAGGGTTGCCGGAGGCCATTGCAGCCAAAATGGAGCCTGGGAGCCCGTCTTCACTGGCAGAGTGCTTGGGCTGCCATAGGCACCCCTGACACGAGTGGCGTCGAGCTGGCCACGCCCACCCTAGCCCAAATACAACCCTGGTGCGGCCCTCCATGAAATAGAGTTTGACACCCCTGGTCCAGGTGATTCATCGGCCATTGTAGGTTGGTTCCCTCTCTCTGTTGTTGCAGTCCATTCCTTGAAGAATCTCATAAGCAACATTTGACTTTTGGTTAAGCAGAAGGTTCCGACCTCGGGCCAAGTCCCAGAAACGCTCCGCTGGTTCTTAAGTCGAAGGGTGCGGAGGCTCACAAGGGGAAGACACTAGGCTGATGATTGGCAGGTTCATGTTCGAGACCCGATTGCTGCCAGGAGTGAGTGCCTGTTGCTCGCTCCAGCCGACCCAGCGGTTTGACAGCAGACAACCACGAGTAGATAAACACGTACCACTTCGATGGGACAACTTAATAGGGAGGTGAAAGGAGCCCCCAACTGGGCGTCCTCCAGGCAATGGTGAGGTCACTGTTGAAATTGTTTCAACATGGAAGTGGTTTGGCACTCCCAACAGTAGTAGTAGTAGTAGTAGTAGTAGTTGAATTGCCAACAGTCTATGCGTGCGTGTGTAATTGCTTTAAAAACAGATATAGAACGCTGGCGGGTGGGCCAAACGAGCCACCGTATTACCTGTACGCTGTCCGTACCGGCCAGAACTCACCACTGAAACTGACCCTCATCTTCTGAGACCCCAACTCTTAACAAAGTTGAAAGCTTCTGTTCCCCGTATACCCCTTTCTACACCAAATTAAAAGACCGTTGGCTACTGCCTTTTGGCAGTGGCGCATGGGACCCCTTAGAGCTGCTGCTGAGTTGGGAGGGGTCAGTTCCCGAACCACCCACCGAATCCGCTTGGAAAACAAGAGACCGCAAACCTTGTCGATATGCTTAGATCTTTATTAGAGGAGGGCCTGGGCTAAAAAATAAATGAAATTTCTGAAACCTTCATTAAGGTGAGGGGAGGTTTTCGGGCACCCAAACCCTCCAGTCCTGGTGCCCCTCTCGAGAGAGAGAGAGAGAAGGGAGGGAGGAGAAGAACGGGACCATGGAAGGCAGGAGGGTCTCCTGGTCAAGGAAAGGGGGGCTCAGGATCGGCAGACACCATTTGGGGAGACGTGACAGTCCAAGCACTGGCTACCGGAAACAAAAAAAACCCAGAAGATGAAGAGAGGCGTAATAACGCTTAACTTACGTCTTAATTGTCCCGAGAAAAAGTGCAACGTTGCAATTTATTACTAGGCTGCCCACGACTGTTCAACCTTCCGGCTGGCAGGAATGGGGGGGCCAAACGAACCGGGGCCCTTCGGAAAAAACGCCAAAATTATATTTTAAAAAAGGAACAAGGAACTGATTAAAAACTCCCGTTTTTTTCTCGATTCTTTTGACTGCTAAAATCCTCCAAACTATACAAAAGAGAGACAGAGAGAGAGAGAGAAGCTGCCAGAGGGCCCGAAGGGGGGGGAGCCGGACTGCTCAGCCACCCCCCCTTGTCGGGAAGAAAAATTAAAAAGAGTCTTCGGAAACATGCTCTACTACCTTTACAAATACATACATAAATAGTTTACATAAAACAGCGAATCGGGAAGAGTCACAAACGAGGGGACTGGCTGCCATTTCTTCCCACGAGGTGTCGGCCGAGCTCTCCCAGGAAGTTGGGGGGTGGGTGGGAGGAGGGGGGGCGTCTCTTCCCTCTGCAGTCGACCGTTTCCGGTGGGAGCCTGAGAAGGACCTGGGCTACTCCGGACCTGTCTCCCGGCCTTTTCCTCTGCGCCAGAGCTTAGTTCGTCCAGTATGGGGATGTCCCGTAGGTGGTTTTTGTAGCCTGAGGTTTCTGCTGCAGGGCACTTGGTTGGTTGCGCTGGGCAGATCCGCCCTACGGAGAAACGGAGGGGGAAAGTTTTATTTGTTATTTATTTTAAGACGGCAGCCATGTCTTCTGAGCGCTGCATAAAATCAAATATTAAAGGCATAAGAACAGTATCTATCTATATAAAAACTGCTGTGTGTGTCTTTGTGTGTGTGTGTTCCAGCATAACTCTGGAACGCCTGGAGCAATTTCAACCAAACTAGGTATACAGATGACTTACTCTCTGGAAACAAATACTGTGGGGGGGGGGGGGGAGACACCCCTGGGGATGCGCATTAAGATACAGCCAGTAGAAATGGCTGTACTGCCTTAAATGGCTTCTACTGTACAGCGCAGTGGAGTTGCCCTGGCAACGGCTACACAGTACTCCACAAGGGGGCTCCCTCTGGTAAGGGGGAAAACCCAACATTAGAAATTACGGTTGCTCCTGACATGCATTCTATTAAGATACAGCCTGCTGTGCCTTAAAATGGCTTCTACTGTACTGCCTTAAAATGGCTTCTACTGTACAGCGCAGTGGAGTTGCCATGGCAACGGCTTCACAGTACTCCACAAGGGGGCTCTCTCTGGTAAGGGGGGGAAAACCCAACATTAGAAATTATTCTTCTGGGGGCACAGGGAAAATATTTTTAATTGATTTAATTGTCGCCAAAATCAGGGCCCAGAGAGGAGTTGCTCTTGCCATTGCCTCGCCAGGTGGCGACATTCATGGGAGAAGGGAGGGCAGCGCATCCCTGTCTAATAAAGGATTGGGATAAATCAATACCCAGGCAACGTGGGATTATCAGCTAAGTAGTACATAGAACTTGGTGGGTCCATATGTGTTCCTCAACTGCCCCTGGGCTGATGCGCTCTCTCCCTCAGCAACCAAGGCCTTCTACCGTTTCCCATCGTTGCTATCGTCCTATTCCTATGACGGACGTTAGGCACGTCGTAAGATGCCCCAAAGGTACTTTTTCCAAAAGGCGACTCCTCTTTCTTGGGAGTTTTTTTTCCCTTTGAAAACGTTTTGCTTCCCACTCAAGATGACGAGAAGATTCTATTGCCTTGTGATGGCCACGCCTGGAATCCTGCATCCAATTTTGGCCACGGGGCCTAGTTATTTGCGGGACCGTCTCCTGCCACACACCTCCCATCGACCGATCCGCTCCCACGGGGAGGGCCTCCTCAGGGTGCCAACCGCCGGTCAATGCCGACTAGCGGTGCCCAGGGGAAGGGCCTTCTCTGTGGCAGGGCCAGCCCTCTGGAACGACCTACCCCCCGAACTTCGCACTATCACGGACCTTCCCCTCTTTCGCCGCTCACTTAAGACGTACCTTTTCCACCAAGCCGGTCTAGCCTAGAACTTAGAGCTCAGATGCGATTTAATTTTAGCAAATTTGTAAAGGGATTCTAGAATTTATTAATGGGAATTTTTAGCACAGGTTATTTAATTTAATTCATTTTAATTATCACTGTATCTATTATTTTTGCTGGTGATTTTTAATTTCCTGTGCACCGCCCTGAGTCCATCTCGATGGAGATAGGAGCGGTATATAAATAAATAAATAAATAAATAAATAAAATATATAAAAAGATGTGGAGACTCCAGAAAGAGGGCAGAGAAGAGCAACCAGGATGGTGAGGGGACTGGAGGCTCAAACCCCTGGCCCAGGCCCTGACACTGACAGCTTTGCTGGCTGGAGAAGTCTGGGAGCTGAAGTCCTTCAGACTTAAAGTTGCAAAGGTTGGGGACCCCTGCCCTAAAGGCTATGCATCTCCATTTTTGCAAAGGAGGCGGGGTTTCAGTGTATAAGATGGATTCAAATTTTCAGCCTCTTTTTTGGGGGGGGAAAAGGTGTGTCTTATGCGGTATATAAGTCTAAGTGTGATTGCTATTTTCACCCGACAGAAAACCAGGGTTAGAAGTCTCCGACTAGGGGCTACCAAGAAGGATCCAGCAACTCACCTGCCCGTCCTGCTGAAGATGATGGTGCAGCACCTGGGAATGTGGCTGTTGGTGCGCAGGCAAGATATGAAGGAAGGGCGCCGGGGCGTAGCCAGCAGCGGCCCCGGGGTTCAGGGGCCCCGTGGAGCTGAGAGCCGAGGGCAGGTTGAACGGGGGAGGGGTCCCGGCGTGGAATCCCTGCTTGTCAAAAGCCTGGGAAGAGAAGGAGAGAGGGGGAAGAAAAGTTGAAACATGCGCCCTTTAAAAAGCCCGGGTGGGGTGGCATTGGGTAGAGAAGCCTCATCTGCAGCAGAGCCTTCTGAAGGCCAGAAGGTGGCTGAAGAGCAGGACAATTCTTCTCCCAAGGAAACCCAACTCAAGAAGGTCCGTGAGGCTGACTTTGTTCTGAGTTTGGGGCTGGGTGAAAAAAGCCCCTTATCAGGGTTCCAAACAGCACCCAAAATTAAATCCGAGTCCGAGGCAAAGGATTCCTCAAAGTTCCCATGGATGAAGAGACCACGTTGGCCCATCTGGAAGCTTCCCGGTTTTCCCCACCCAGTTGAAAGTCCAAGATCTTGCCCCCCCACCCCCCCGCCAACAAGTCCATCCCACGGTCCAATCTCCCACTGCCACGAAGACAGATTCCTCCCATCCAGTTCTGGTCAGTTGCAGAGACAAAGGATGACCTTGACTTTCTAAGAAGAATGTTGTTATGGCTACATCTCACCCGACCCCTCTCATTTTCCCACAATAGAAAATGAATAGTAGAAAGTGTGGCAAGGCTGAAGTCCAAAGAGAAAAGATGGCTTGCAGCCCTGACAGGCAGCCTCCACTCATAAGAAATCCCCTAGATCAGAGGTAGTCAACCTTTTTATACCTACCGCCCACTTTTGTATCTCTGTTAGTAGTAAAATATTCTAACCGCCCACCGGTTCCACAGGAAGGGTGATTTATAAAGTAGGGAAGTCAATTAAATTTTAAAAAAAGGGAAATGCTTCAGTATCGGACAAAACCCCAACCGCCCACCATGAAAGCTGGAACGCCCACTAGGGGGCGGTAGGGACCATGTTGACTACCACTGCCCTAGATTGACAAAATTCAAGGCTCTGGGTTTCCTGCTACTTGCTGAGTATTTATACCAATATTTATATCTATATTTGTGTTTTCGGGCAAGTTGAGGTAGTCCTGGACATCCCTGGCTTAATGACTTTGGAAGTTATAACTGCACTGGAAAAAAGATGACTGATGACTGTTTTTCACACTGACAACCTTAGCAGCATCCGCCTGGTCATGTGATCAAAACTCAAGAGGCTTGGCAACTGGCATGTACTTATGACAGTTGCAGTGTCCCAGGGTCACGGGATCCTCCTTTTGCGACCTCCTTCTGACAAAAGAAATCCATGGGGGGAACCAGATTGACCTAAGTATTTCATAACTGCAAAGATTCCACTTAACAACTCTGGCAAGGAAGGTTGTAAAATGAGACAAAAGGTGGCAGTGTCACTTGGCAACAGAAATGTGGAGCTCAATTGTAGTTGTAAATCGAGGACTAGCTGTGTTTAAGGAAACGGAGGTTATAGAAGCAGTGGAGTATTAATACACCTGCAGGCTGGAGGTCAGGCTACTCAGAGGTCATGGCCCCATCGGATCCCAGTTCAGAGGAGGAGGAGGGGGAACTGGGACCATCTGATGGGGATGGCACGCTTTCCTTGGCATGGCTGGCGAGTCCAGGGGCTGAGGAGGATAATGTTCCAGGTTCCTGGGGCATTGGGGGAGGTGGTCAACCTGTTGGAGAGCTGCCTGCCCTCACAGACACAGGGGGAGGGTCGGCTGCAAAGAGGCCATGGTGCTGAGAGACAGGCGGTCCCCTCCAATGGGGAACAGCTGCCTCTCCGCTCGATCCGAGGGCACGGAGGGCAGAGCGGAAGGAGGTCTGTGAGGCTGCTGGCGAGGTGGCCGCCTCTCCTTCCTCACAGCCTGGCGTGGGTTGACTCAGGGAGATGCCAGGGGAAAACCTGTCGGGAACCATGGTTTGTTTTGGCTTACGCTCCGCGGGCTCTGAGTCGTGCTCTTGCCTGTGACTTGCTTGCGGTCTGCCTTTGGCCTGGTGGACTGACCTTTGGCCTTTGGCCCTGGACTTCACCCCCTGAGCTTGCACCTTGTCTTTGGACTCGGCCTTTGCAAATTGGTTTGTTGCTTACTAGCTTTGGTTTGTAGAACTGTGAGTAGCTGCTGCCTTCAGGGTAGTGTGGGGTGTTGTAGGGACGTTTGTTGTGAAACAACAGCAACAACAACAACAGAGGTGAAAAAAAGAAGTCAACTTATTTCCCAAAGCTCCTGAGGGCAGGAAAAAGAAGCAATGGGTGGAAACTCACCAAGGAGAGAAGCCACTTAGAACGAAGGAGGAATTTCCTGACACTGAGAAGAATTAACCAGTGGAACAACCTGCCTCTAGAAGTTGTGGGTGCTCCAACACTGGAAGTTTTAAGGAGAGATTGGACAGCCACCTGTCTGAAATGCTATAAGGTTTCCTGCCTAAGCAGGGGGGTTGGACTAGAAGACCTCCAAGGTCCCTTCCAACTCGGTTATTCTAAATTCAACAGAACAATCAAGCATTCTACCAAGCCGGCCTCTACCTGGGCAGCCTGGGTCATATCATTTTCAGGGCAGGCAGTCCAGGACGAGATGACCACCTGGTTCTCAGCAGAGGAACCCTGTCGGAGAGTGAGATGGGGGGGCTGAAATGCCACCAAGAGAGCATGTGGGTGACAGCAACCATGCAAATAAAACACAGGTGGAGCTTCAGCCATGCTGCTCTCTGGCTGCTGCCATCTTGATGTTTTTGGTCCCTCTCTCCTTGGGACTGTCCCTGGCAACAAAGGTGCTGAATTCACCTGGGCTTTGTTGTAGACCGAGCCACTAATGTCAGGCACACCTGTATTACTTGAGTTCACAGAAACACCTGGGGACAGAGAGAGAGAGAGAGAGAGAGATGTCAGTCACGCAAACAGCCAGGGGCCGAGAGCATTTCCCATGACTGGATTTTGACAACTTCATGTGGAGTTTTTATTTATTTTTTAAAAGTTTTTATTTATTTTTAAAATGAACGTTCCGTCTTTTCTTAAACATCTGGGTACAAATATCTCTGCAATAGCCATCAGAATTTGCAACACTACCTTCACTAAATTGATATCAATTCTCTAATCTTACAATTATAGTATATTAAACCGTTGAGTTTAATATAGTATATTAAACCGTTGAGTATAGTAAAGCTCCGTCTTTTGATAGAGTTTTTAGGGCTTTCTAGTGTAATCCACAAGAGACGCCTAGAGAGCAAATGTAGATCCTCTCGCTCCGAAGCCGACCGAACACTAGTGAGAACCCATATTAGGGCTTACTTAGTGGCGATTAGGGTGGCCAAACGGGAGTATTGTGCCACCCTTATTGCATCCGCAGATAACCGCCCTGCCACCCTGTTCGGGGTGACCCGCTCCCTCCTTCACCAGAGGCCGCGGGAAGCCCCTTTACAAGGGCGAGCAGAGGAATTTGGGATTTATCTGCAGGAGAAAATCACTCGGATTCGGAATGAGCTACCCTCCATCGCCAGTGGTCCTGTGGGACTGTCCGAGACTAGTCTTGAGGTTCCATCTTGGGAGGAGTTTGACTTTGTTACCACCGAGGATATGGACAGGTTGTCAAGGAAACTTAGGGCGACCATATGTTTATTGGACCCGTGTCCCTCCTGGCTTGTACTGGCATCCTGGGAGACGACACGAGGCTGGCTCCAGGGCATTGTCAACGCATCTTTGAGTGAGGGGTCCTTGCCTGCCGTCTTGAAAGAGGCGGTAGTAAGGCCCCTCCTCAAGAAGCCGTCCCTGGACCCAGCATTATTAGAGAACTATCGTCCGGTCTCCAACCTTCGCTTTTTAGTGAAGGTTGTTGAGAGTGTGGTGGCCCAACAGTTTCCGCGACACCTGGAGGAAGTTGATTATCTAGACCCGCGCCAGTCCGGCTTCCGACCCGGTCACAGCACCAAGACGGCATTGGTCGCGTTGGTGGATGATCTCTGGAGGGCGCGGGATAGAGGTTATTCCTCTATCCTAGTCCTATTAGACCTCTCGGCGGCTTTTGATACCATCGACCATGGTATCCTATTGCGCCGACTGGGGGGGTTGGGGCTGGGAGGCACCGTTCTGCGGTGGTTCTCATCCTACCTCTCTGGTCGGTCGCAATGGGTGTTGGCAGGAGGGCAGAGGTCGGCCCCGAGGCCCCTCTTATGTGCGGTTCCTCAGGGGTCGGTCCTCTCGCCCCTCCTTTTCAACACATATATGAAGCTGCTGGGTGAGATCATCCGTGGTTTTGGGGTGGAGTACCATCTGTACGCTGATGACACTCAGCTGTACATATCCACCCCAGACCACCCCAACGATGCCGCCGAAGTGCTGTCCCGGTGTTTGGAGGCCGTACGGATCTGGATGGGTGGTAACAAACTCAAGCTCAACCCTGCCAAGACTGAGTGGCTGTGGTTTCCGGCACCCCGGTTCAGCCAGATTACTCCAACTCTGGCCATTGGGGGCGAAACACTGGCCCCCGTGGAGAGGGCGCGCAATTTGGGTGTCCTCCTGGATTCCCGGCTGTCCATGGAAGACCATGTGGCGGCCGTGGCCAGGGGGGCGTTTCATCAGGTACGCCTGATGCGCCAATTGCGCCCCTTACTGGACCGGGCTGCCCTTCGCACAGTCACTCAAGCTCTCGTGACGTCCCAACTCGACTACTGTAATGCTCTCTACATGGGGCTTCCCTTGAGGTGCACTCGAAAGCTACAGTTAGTCAAAAACGCAGCCGCGCGGGTGATTATGGGAGCCACTAGATGCTCCCACAAAACATCTATCCTGCGCGAGCTGCATTGACTTCCTGTGGCCTTTCGGGTGCGCTTCAAGGTCTTGACGACCATCTTTAAAGCGCTCCATGGCACGGGACCTAGCTATCTGCGGGATCGCATTCTGCCACATACATCCCTGTGGCTGATTCGCTCCCACAGAGAGGGCCTTCTCGGGGGGCCGTCCAATAGGCTGTGCCAGCGGGCGACGCCCAGGGGAAGGGCCTTCTCTGTGGCGGGCCCGACCCTCTGGAACGACCTTCCCCCCGAAATCAGAACAACCACGGACCTTCGCTCCTTCCGACAGCTATTAAAAACTCACTTTTTCCGTCTGGCTGGCCTAGGGTAATTTTTAATTTAAATTTTAAATTATTAAGGGGTTTTAGGGATAGTTATATTTTTATAGAAGTTTTAGCGCAGGGTCAGTTTAATTTGATTTTAGCTTTGTATTTTGTCTTGTTGTAATTTGTTTTTTAATTTCCCTGTGCCCCGCCTCGAGTCCCTTTGGGGAGAGAGAGCGGGATATAAATAAAATTTATTCTATTCTATTCTATTCTATATGCGAGACCGCCTCTTGCCCCATGCATCCCTTAGACCGATACGCTCCCACAGAGAGGGCCTTCTCAGGGTGCCGTCGGCCGGACAATGCCGACTGGCGACACCCAGGGGAAGAGCCTTCTCTGTGGCGGGCCCTGCCCTTTGGAACGACCTTCCCCCTGAATTGCGTACCATCACCGACCTCCGCCTCTTCCGCCAATGTCTAAAGACATACTTGTTCCAACAAGCCGGCCTAGCCTAACCTCCCATGGGGACTTCTAGATAGTTTTAAATTGGGTATTTTAAAATTTGGTTTTTAGCATAGGATAGACAGTTTAATTTATATTTTAAATTGTATATTTATCTTTGCATTTTGTATGTTTTTTAAATTTCCTGTGCGCCGCCCTGGGTCCTCTGCGGAGAAGGGCGGGATATAAATGTAAATAAAATAAAATAAATAAATAAATAAATAAATAATTTAATTTAGGGGATTTTAGCGCAGGGACAATTCTGTTTAATTCGTATTTTAACTATTTATCTTTTTATGTATTTTATGTTGGTTTTTAATTTCCCTGTGCACCGCTCCGAGTCCCTCTGGGGAGAGGAGGCGGTATATAAATAAAATTTATTATTATTATTATTATTATTATTATTATTATTATTATTATTATTATTATTATTATTATTATTATTATTATTATTATTATTATTATATTATTATTATTATTATAAACCTCTTCATTTTTCCCTCTTAACGTATCTTCTAATAAAAATATAACAATAACATTAAGCATAATCATCTTCGTTATAATATCAACAATTATCATATTGCTTACATCTCTATCTTAACATATTTTCTACTCTTCTTTAATCTCCTTTTATTTCTAACTCTCTAACCATTGATAAAATAATTCCCCTATGTTATAATACTCAGTTTGTTTTTTCTCTTTAATTATTAGTGTTCCTCTATTCATTTGTGCACGTGCTAATATTTTCCTAATCACCTTCCTATCAGTAGGGATCTCTTCACTTTTCCAATGTTGTGCAAATACAATCCCAGCTGCGGTTAATGCACGAATAATTAGATATGTGTTCTCTTTACTATAAGTTTCAGGCAAAATCCCCAACAGGAATATTTCTGGTTTTAAATCAATGGGCTGTTTTATCATCTTTTCCAGCCATGGATGTATTTCTGTGGACCTCCACAACTTCAAAAGGTGATGGGCCACCATGTTCTTTGAACCCCCTCCGAGGGCTGCTTTCCTCCGAGTGGGAAGAGCCACATGGGTCACGGAGTGCAGCAGAATTGATGCTCCTTCATGCCTTAAAAAAACAAAATCCATTTTTCTTCCAAAGCAGGACGAACTGGAATTTTAAATAGATTACTCCTGCAATTGTTACCCTGCTTTCTCCTGTCTGCAGCGCACTAAAATCTGTAGAAAATGAATGGATGGATTCAAGTAATGAACAAACTAATGAACCAATCAATTAACAAAAACAACCACAATTTAAATATATGAAATGGGGCAGAATCCCAGTTTTTAAAATGGCCACGATTTCCTCCACACTGGTGGAAGATGTTCTGTTCTCTTCTCTTCTCTTAATTCTATTAATTCTCTTCTCTTCTCTTAATTCTATTCTATTAATTCTATAATATTCTATAATATTATATTTTATAATATTCTATAATATAATATATTCTATGATATAATATTCTATAATATAATATAATATAATATATTCTATAATATAATATAATATAATATATTCTATAATATAATATTTTATAATATTCTATAATATTCTATAATATAATATATTCTATCATATTATTCTATAATATTCTATAATATTCTATAGTATAGTATAGTATAGTATAGTATAGTATAGTATAATATAATATAATATAATATAATATAATATAATATAATATAATATAATATAATATAATATAATATAATATAATATAATATAATATAATATAATATATTACATTACATTACATTATATTATATTAGCTGATAACCTGGCATTGCCCGGATATTTATTTATAGGGGGAAATGTCCAGAGCAAACATAATTTCTAATGTTGGATTTTCCTCCCTTACCAGAGGGAGCCCCCATGTGGAGTACTATGAAGCCATTACCATGGCAACTCCACTGTGCTGTACAGTAGAAGCCGTTTTGAGGCAGTACAGTAGAAGCCATTTAAAGGCACAACTGGTTGTATCTTAACAGACCACACACCGAGGGGTGTTAGGGGTGTCTTAGCCCCAACAGTATCTGTTTCCAGAGAGTAAGTTATCAGTGTACCAAATTTGGTTGAAATTGCTCGAGGCGTTCCAGAGTTATGCTGGAATACACCCAAACACACACCCATTTATTTATTTATATATATATATATATATATATATATATATATATATATATATATATATATATATATATATATATAAATAAATAAATGGGTGTGTGTTTGGGTGTATTCCAGCATAACTCTGGAACGCCTCGAGCAATTTCAACCAAATTTGGTACACTGATAACTTACTCTCTGGATATATGTTAGATTTTTAAGGGCTGAAAATAGAATTTTCCTTCAATAGAATTAAAAATCTAACACATATCTAAAAAATTTCACACAGCAGTAATCTATTTGGTTCTCTGTCTGGATGATCTCTAGGTTGAGTCGAAGGGCAGAGAGGGATGACGTTAAGTCTCCTCCCCTTAAAGGGACCTCTGAACAGGAGCTGTGATAATATTCTCTCATTTAAGAGTCCTGTAAATTGGCTGATGTATCAGGGATACCGGATAGCTCAAGGCATAGAGAGGCTTGCCTCAAATGCTGGAAAGCACCGGTTCAAATCCCAGTAGAAGGAGTATGGCCAGCTGAAGAAGGCTAATAAGCCTGAAATGGATCCATCCTGGTCTCTTTATTTTCAGCCCTTAAAAAATTCTAACACATATCTAAAAAATGTCACACAGCAGTAATCTAATTAGGTTCTCTGTCTGGATGATCTCTAGGATGAGTCGAAGGGCAGAGAGATAGCTGGGTCTCCAGGCCTTCCAGAATGCCATCAAATCTTAGGCCCAACTAGGTAGCATCCTCAGTGCTGGAAAGAAGAGGTGGCTCACTCTAATGCCCTTATCTGAGTTGCAAGTTCCTTCATTAGGTACCTAGAACACTTCCCCCCAACACTGGAAGTGCAAGCCACTTATGTAAAAATTGTTAGGAATGTAATCCTAGTGTTGGGTTGGCAATATATATAAGCCATGATTGGAATATGGTATCTGTAATTTTAACTGCTACAGTGAGATGTGATTGGCTGCTGTTTCCTCAATCAGCCATAAGAGGGAGCCAGAATCACTGTTAGATGCTGATCCTTGGATGATGGCTGCTCTGTATGTCAGTTATTGATCAGCGAAGGGAATCGTGAGTTGAGCAACTGTTAGCCAACTGTTTGAGTACTAGACTGTGTGTATATGATTCAGGACTACTTATCCCTTATTTGTGAAGAAGTGTCTCTTACTTTATTTTTTCCACCACAAGTAAAAGTCTACTTGTTTTACCATCAGTGTCTGTGACTGATAGTGTGGATACCTAGCAACATATCTCTTGCTACATTCCGCTGCACACACTTTCGGTCTCCTAACAGAGAGATCCTTAACAAAAGTGAAGAACTGTTGTGGCCCACCAGCAGCCAGTGGAGATGGCAGCAGATTCGGACAGTGAGGAGGGTTGGGGAGGAACCTGGGCCAGTCCTGGAGTCTGGGGAAGACTCGGATGAGGGCTCCGTGTCGGAGGCAGAGAGGGGGCCAGGGCCATCCGACAGTTATCAGCTGCCTTCGGAGTCGGACATCAGTGAGGCAGAAGAACAGCTGGCGCCTGTTCCCAGTGTGCGCATGCGCAGAGTTGCCAGGCAAAGGGAAGAGCTAAGGAACAGGGGTCGACTCGGCACCCGTCCGCGAAAACCGGAAATCCGCGAAGTAGGATTCACTAGGAAACTTGAATTGGTGGACATGTTTAAAGCAACCACTAGGTGGCGCTTGCCTCCTACCAATGCATTTTTTTGGGGGGGGTATTTTTTACAAATCCGCGAAGCACTGAATCCGCGGAAAATGAAGCCGCGGAAAACGAGGGATTACTGCAATGGTGAACTCTCTTGAAAGACTGTGGGAGAGGAAAGACTTGGCTGGAGAGGAATTCATTGTAAATTAAATAAAAGGGGTTTCTCGGGACGAGGACTTGGCTTCGGGCTGCTGGGGAAGCCTTGGTCAGAACACTCCCTTCTACCAGTGATGAGGTTACCTAGTTGGGCCATGAAACGTCCTGAAGAAAATGGCCAAGTTTGGAGAGCACCAAGGACACCTCCCCCCCCCCATACTCCTCCTTCAATTCCTCCTTCCTTCTAGCACTGATGAGGTTACCTAGCTGGGTCATGTAACGTCTGCAAGAAAACAGCCAAGCTCAGAGAGCACCAAGGACCCCCTCCGTTCAACCCCGAGGTCCGAATGTTAGAACAAGGGCACCCCCAAATTACCTTTCCCTGCTCCGCCAGCAGATGACTTGTTTTGTGCTGGTGAGGTGGCAACGTAGGGCCCTTTGCTGTAGTCTCCAGCCGCCGTCCCCTGGGTGAGGTCATCATAACCTGAGGTGGGGGGAAAGGGAAAGGAAGCAAGGTCATTTTCGTGGTTGCTGTCACAATGGCAATTGTGCGCCGAGTGTCGCAGCCCCGCAAGTGTAGGAAAATTTACATTCTTCGGGTATAAATGACAATAACTGGCATTATCTCCCTACCCATCTCGAAAACTCAACATGGAGCAGAACTAAGAGAGTATCAATTAATTCAGGGGTGTCCGAACTTGGGAACTTTAAGACTGGTGGACTGCAACTCCCAGAATTCCCCAGCCAGCATGGCTGGCTGGGGAATTCTGGGAGTTGCAGTCCACCAGTCTTAAAGTTCCCAAGTTCGGACACCCCTGAATTAAATGAAAGACACTTTCAAGGTGTTAGTTACCATCTTTAAAGCGCTCCATGGCACGGGACCTAACTATCTGCGGGATCGCATTCTGCCTCATACATCCCTGCGACCGATTCGCTCCCACAGAGAGGGACTTCTCGGGTGCCGTCCACTAGGCGGTGCCAGCGGGCGACGTCCAGGGGAAGGGCCTTCTCTGTGGCGGGCCCGACCCTCTGGAACGACCTTCCCCCCGAAATCAGAACAACCACAGACCTTCGCTCCTTCCGACAGCTTTTAAAAACTCATTTCTTCCGTTTGGCTGGCCTAGGGTAATTTTAATTAATTTATAGTGTTAAGGGGTTTTAGGGACAGTTTTTAGTTTTTATAGATGTTTTTAGCGCAGGATATGTTTAATTGTGATTTTAAATTTTGTACTCTGTTTGTGTCTATTGTTTTTAATTTTCCTGTGCCCCGCCTCGAGTCCCTTTGGGGAGAGAGAGCGGGTTATAAATAAAATTTATTATTTATTATTATTATTACACAAAAAAAAGGGCAGAAGGAAATTTAGGGAGCTCAACTCTAATGGAAAAGCAGGATATCAAACAGGTGCAGGTAGTCCCCACCTTACAGCCGCCAGGCAGCTCAACGTTCCTACTGCTAAGCGGGAAATTCGTTAGGCAGGTTTTGCCCCATTTTACGACTTTACTTGTCGTGTTTGTTAGCCGGATCGTTGCAGTTGTTAAGTGAGTAAGACGGTTGTTAAGTGAACCTAGCCTCCCCGTTGAATTTGCCTGTCAGAAGGTCGCAAAAGGGGTTGACCTCCCCGGGGACACTGCGACCGTCATAAATGTGAGTCGGTTTGCCAAGGACCTGAGTTTTGATCACGCGACTGTAGAGAGGCTGCTGTCAGGCCCTTTGGGTCTCTGGCCTGCCCCACTTCCTGTTCTTCTACTATGCATTTGCTATGGTGGGGAAATGGGAGGGGGGATTGTATGGAGTTAGATGCTAGGTAGCCATAACAACATTCCTTCTAGAAAGCCAAGGTCATCCTTTGTCTCTGCACTTCTGCACCTGACCGGATCTGGATGGATGGAAGCTGCCAGCGTGGCAGTGGGAGATGGGACCATGGGATGGACTGGTTGGGGGGGGGGGGGGACAAGATCTTGAACTTTCAACTGGGTAGGGAAAACCGGGAAGCTTCCAGATTTGGGGTTTCCCCAGATGGGCCAACGTGGCTCTCTTCATCCATGGGAACTTTGAGGAATCCTTTGCCTCGGACTCTGATTGACTTTCGGATGCTATGCGGAACCCTGACAGCTGCAATGGGGTCATAAGTGTGAAAACTGGTCCAAGGTCACTTTTTTCAGTGCCGTTGTAACTTGGAACGGTCACTAAATGAATGGTTGTAAGGCCAGGGCTACACTTAAAACAATACACACCTTACACAACATACAAGCCAGAGAAGCTGCTCAAATTATCCCAGACCGAGTTTCACATCACTTTACACCCAGCTTTCAAAATCAGAAAGCCTGCCGGTCCTTCTCGCGAGGAGTTAACTTGTTATGAATTGTTAATGAATTGGGTTAATTGTGCGGATTGCACAAAATTGGGGGACTGAAGTCGACTGCCCCCCCCCTTGAGCTGACCCTATTTAAAAAAGAGCAACCCTGCCCCCACCCCTTTAATCCCTTCTGTGGTTCAACCAGCTCAAAGGGCCAAGACAAGACCTGGGTTTGCTGCTGCCAGCCTGGGCTGTGCTAGACTTCTCAGCACCTCCCCAACCAAAGCAGCCTCTGCTCCACTTAATGGGACCTAGTTATTTGCGGGATCGCATCCTGCCCCATACATCCCTTCGGCCGATTCGCTCACACAGAGAGGGACTTCTCCGGGTGCCGTCCACCAGGCAGTGCCAGCGGGCGACGCCCAGGGGAAGGGCCTTCTCTGTGATGGGCCCGACCCTCTGGAACGACCTACCCCCCGATATTAGAACTACCACGGACCTCCGCGCCTTCCGCCAAAAAGTAAAAACCTATTTGTTTCATCAGGCCAGCTTGGCCTAATCTACGCTTCTCGCCCCAGTCTGTTTTCTCAAATTGTTTATTGGGTTTTAATGGGTGGTAATTTTAATGGTTTTTAAATTTTGTACAGGGTAGTTTAATTCGCTTTTAATTTGTGTGTATTGTATGTTTTTTAGTTGGTTTTTAATTTTCCTGTACACCGCCCCGAGTCCCTTTGGGGAGAGGGGGCGGTCTATAAATATAATAAATTATTATTATTATTAATGACCGGGCAATCAGGGAGAACAAGGGGTGAGGCTCGTTAAGCAAGTCTATCTTCGTTACTGTGGTAAACGGAGAACTACCCGTGGCCTGCTGTCCCTCAAGAAGTGCAGCTGCATAGAGGTAATCTTCAATATATGACCGTCATGGAGCTGGGCAGTATTCAGCCGGTATTCATGCACGGAAGGGGCGCGCGGGACGAAGTGGTGGGAACAAAATGTGAAACCCACCGCTGAGCTGGGGGCCTCTGCCCTCCTCCCAAGCCAAGCAAAAAGGGTGTGTGTGTGAGATAAGGAGGAAATATTCCAAAACATTATTCAAAAAGGGGGTGTGGTTCAAGTGGGTGATGCCTGAGGGAATGTTGGTGTTCTGGGAGGGAGGAAGGGTAAGAATTAAAACAATTGCAGAGGCGGAAGCCTTTCTCAAAAAACACTCCTCAATCCTGGAGGATGAAAATGGGGGAAAGGAGGGGGCCACGGCTCCGCCCGCTGGAGGTCAGGGAGAGGAAGACACAATTGCCAAAAGACTTAGATCTCACGAGTGACTTTATTTCTGTTTAGTGTAACTTTTACTTGGATGTTTATAAATGATTGACTGCATAGATTTTAAATTGAAATATCTGTATCTCTTTCCACTTTGTAGAACAAATGAAAAATTCATTGTATTATCTATTTTTTTTTTTTTATGAAGCCTCGGAGGGGGCCAACACCTCCGACATAGAGGTTCTCAAAATGTCTTTGTATCACCTTATACCCTTTTCCTATTTCTTTTAAAATTTGTAAAACCCAATAAAACTTTTTCAAGATGAAAAAGGGTGTGTATGTGTGTCTGCCACCATCCTCATCCATGGAGTAGACCCTCTCTTCTTCCTGTGCCCCCCTCCCACCAAGAGCCAGGTTTGCCATGGTCCTTCCTCCCTGCTCAAAGATGGGAGACAGGAAACCCCCCCCCTCCTCCTGCTGAGCCTGCCAGCCCCTGTGCCAGAGGGCCCCCCCCCCTCACCTGCTCCATAGCTGTGCTGGCCGTAGCTGCCAGCCTGCTGGAAGGGCGTGGAAGCAGCGTTCAAGGTCACGCTGTGCTGCTTGGCCGAGGCTGGAGGGACCTGCAGGAAGGGAAAGGGAGAAGGGTCAGCGCTTCGGAGGGTCTCCAGAGACTCTCCTTCGTCCGGGTCAGGGTTGCCCCAAAGGGGCTTCTTCCAAAAGGCCCCTGGACGTTCTTGGGGGTTTTCCCCCCTTTGAAAACAGGATGGATGGTTGCAGGAACTGGGCATGGCTGGTCTAATGAAGAGAAGGACCAGGGGAGACAGGAGAGCATCTTCCAGTATTTGAGGGGCTGCCCCAGAGAGGAGGGAGGGGGTCAAGCTATTCTCCAAAGCACCTGAAGGCCAGACAAGGAATAATGGATGGAAACTGACCAAGGAGAGATTCAACCTAGAAATAAGGAGGAATTTCCTGACAGTGAGGACAATCAACCCATGGAACAGAAGTTGCCTTCGGAAGTTGTGGGAGCTTCATTCTTGGAGGCTTTCAAGAAGAGACTGGGCTGCCCTCTGTCAGAGATGGCGGAGGGTCTCCTGCTTGTAAGTGGGGGTTGGACTAGATGACCTACAAGGTCCCTTCCGAGCCTGTTACCCTATCCTACCCATTGGAGAGCAAGGGCTCTATTTACAGGATGCTCAGTTCTAACTGAAAAAAATACAGGGAGTTCTTGACGTACTTAAGGAAGCCTGCCCATCAAAGCGGATTTTACTACATTCTTTGTAGTGGTCATTCAGAGAACACTGGTCATTAAACAAATCTGTGGTTCGCATGGGTTTTGCTGACAACTAGAAATATCCCTAGATGGGTAAGAAAACGTCTGCAAGAAAACAACCAAACTCAGAGATCACCAAAGACCTCACATTCTTCCTCCCCCCTAGCACTGATGATGTTCCCTAGTTGGGTTATGAAATGTCTGCAACAAAACAACCAAGCACTGAGAGCATCTAAGACTCCACCTCCTCCTCTCCTCTCCTTCTCTCCCTCCTCCCCTCCCTCCTCCTCTTTCCCCCTCCCTCCTTTTCTTCCCCCTCCTTGCCTTCTCTCCTTCCCTCCTCTCTCCCCCTCCCTCCTCCTCCTTTCCCCTCCCTCCTCCTCCTCCCTCCCCTTCCTTCTCCTTCTCTCCTCCCTCCTCCTCCTCTCCTGCTCCCTCCTCCTTCTTTCCCTCCTCCTCCTCCTTCTCTGCCTCCTCCTCCTCTCTCTTCCCCTTCCTCCTCCTCCTCTCTTGCCCTCTCCTCTCCTCCTCTCTCCACCTTCCTCTCCTTCTCTCCCTCCTCCTCCTCTCTCTTCCCCTCCCTCCCCCTCCTTTCCATCCTCCTTCTCTTTCCCCCTCCCTCCTTCTTTTCTTCCCCCTCCTTTCCCTCCTTCTCCTCTCCTTCCTCCTCGCCTTCTCTCCTTCCCTCCTCCTCTCCCCCTCCCTCCTCCTCCTCCCTCCCCTTCCTTCTCCTTCTCTCCTCCCCCCTTCTTTCCCTCCTCCTCCTCTCCTTCCTCCTCGCGTTCTCTCCTCCTCTCCCCCCTCCTCCTCCTTTCCCCTCCCTCCTCCTCCTCCCTCCCCTTCCTTCTCCTTCTCTCCTCCCCCCTCCTTCTTTCCCTCCTCCTCCTCCTCTCCTGCTCCCTCCTCCTTTTTTCCCTCCTCCTCCTTCTCTGCCTCTTCCTTCTCTCTCTTCCCCTTCCTCTTCCTCCTCTCTTGCCCTCTCCTCTCCTCCTCCTCTCCCTCTCCTTCTTCTAACCCTCCCCCCCTCTTCCTCCTCACTGTGATAAAGTTCCCTAGCTGGGTAATAAATCGTCTGCTAGACAACAACCAAGGGCCCCTCAGATGCGACGGTTGTGGGAGAATCCCAGGCAATGCCCAACCGCAGTTCGGGACCCCGAGACTTACAAACATGGTGGGGCCATACTGGAAAGCACTGGGGACTCCTGGCACCCCGGCGTAATATGGCAAGCCGGTGTAGCTGTAGCCGGGCGGCAACGTGGGGTTGAGGAAGGCCTGTTGAGCGGTGTGGTGGGCCTGCGACTGGTTCTGCTGAGCCTGGGCAAGGGTGGTGGCGGGCGCGGGAGAAGCTGCATCCCCACGGCCAAATTTTGTGAGATCACCTGGACAGGAAGAAGAAGGAAGAAGGTTCAGATAGGGACGTTAAGGCCACGGCGATTCCTCTCTGGGACGACTGAACTGGGGGTCCCAAAGGGGGTTTTGCTTCAAGAGGCCACTGGGCTTGCGGGATCGGATCCTGCCTCATACATCCTCACGACCGATTCGCTCCCACAGAGAGGGACTTCTCCGGGTGCCGTCCACTAGACTTTGTCAGCGGGCGACACCCAGGGAAAGGGCTCTCTCTGTGGCGGGCCCAGCCCTCTGGAACGACCTCCCCCCCGATATTAGGACCACCACGGACCTCCGCTCCTTCCGTCTTAAATTGAAAACACACTTTTTCTGCCTTGCCGGCCTGGGATAGTTACTCCTCTGTTTTTAGGGTCTATCGGGGATTTTTAGTTAGATAGTTTTAATGGGTTTTTTAGCACAGGTTACTTAATTTAATCTATTTTTAATGAAATCTGTATATAGTTATTGTTCTTATTCCTCCTGTGCACCGCCCCGAGTCCCTGTGGGGAGAGGGTGCGGTTTATAAGCAATAAATTATTATTATTATTATTATTATTATTATTATTATTATTATTATTATTATTATTATTAATTCCTGTTTTTCTTTTTCTTTTGAAGGCGTTTCGCTTCTCCTCCAAGAGGCTTCTTCAGCTCTGACTGGATGGTGGGGAAGGGAAGGATTGATACTCCTTGCAGGCAGCTGGTCATTGGGCATCCTTTTAGAGGAGTGTTTCTCAACCTTGGCGACTTTAAGTCCTGTGGACTTCAACTCCCAGAATCCCCCAGCCAGCAAAGCTGGCTGGGGGATTCTGGGAGTTGATGTCCACAGGACTTAAAGTCGCCAAGGTTGAGAAACACTGTTTTAGAGGGTCATTGAAGCTCCTGAAAAAAACACCTTTGGGACAACCATGAACTGGATGATGGAGAATCTCTAGACTTCTCGCTATACAATTTGGGATGAAGAGCCTTGGAATGGGGTGGGAGTAGGAATGGATTTCCAGAGGAAAATACTGCAGACTACAGGAACCATTTGCACCACTCAGGAGACCTTAAGGACACAGATAAACTTCCAAGTGGCCTCAAGGACCCTCTAAAAAGGATGCAAATGACCAGCTGTCTGCAAGGAGGATCAATCCTTCAATCCTTCCCCACCCTCCAGTCAGAGCTGAAGAAGCTTCTTGGATGAGAAGCAAAACGTCTTCAAAAGAAAAACCCAAGAAAGTCCAGCTGCCTCTTGAAAAAAGCACCTTTGGACCAACCAGGACCTTGGAAGACTTGAGAACTTCTACAGACATTGAACAGGTTGGTGTCTGAGGCACAATCATTCTCAGGAGGAGTGTTAATTTCTCCCCACTGTTTCCATGGTTGGACCCAACAAGCGCCCTCCGGCCTCTTGATACCTGGGACTGTCCATAGAAATGTGTCCCCATCTTAGAAAAAAGATCGGAAAGGAAAAATACAGGAATTTTAAGACCAAGAAAAAAAACCTAGCCAAATGGGAGGAGGGAAGAGAATAGGAGCTGAGTTCATAAGAACATAAGAACAGCCTTGCTGGAAGAGGCCACAGCCCATCCAGTCCAGCCTTCTGTCTCACACAGTGGCTCCCCATTTGCTTCAGGGTCTTCCCAAGCAGATGTCTTCACCTGCTTAGGATTCCCTGCAAATGGCATTGAGAGACATCCTGCTTATCTCTCCATCCCGGAGGGTGTCCTTAGGCATCCATCATGATAGCCATGGATATCCTTGTTCTCCATGAACTCCATGAACTCATCTAAAGATGATCTATCTATCTATCTATCTATCTATCTATCTATCTATCTATCTATCTATCTATCTATCTATCTATCTATCTATCTATCTATCTATCTATCTATCTATCTATCTATCTATTATCTATCAGAACCTAAGAAGAGCCTTGCTGGAACAGGCCACAGCCCATCCAGTCCAGCCTTCTGTCTCCCACAGTGGCTCCCCATTGGCTTCAGGGTCTTCCCAAGCAGATGTCTTCACCTGCTTATGATTCCTGCAAATGGCATTGAGAGATGTCCTGCCTATCTCTCCATCCCGGAGGGTGTCCTTAGGCATCCCTCATGATAGCCATGGATACCCTTGTTCTCCATGAACTCCTCTCATCCTTTCTTAAAGGTGTCGAGGCTGACAGCTGTCCCCACTTCTTCTGGCAGGGAGTTCCATAGACCAGTGATCATCTGGGTGAAAAAGTCCTTCCTCTTATTTGTTTGAGGTCTAGCTTCCAAAAGTTTCATGGCGTGCCCCCTAGTTCTAGTGTTGTGCGATAGGGAAAACAGTTTTTCCTTTTCTACTTTGTCCACCCCGTGCATGATTTGATAGACTTCAATCAGGTCACCTCTCAGGCGCCGTCGTTCTAGAGTGAAGAGGCCCAGCCGTTGCAGCCTCAGATGGGAAGGAAGGGGTTCCAGCCCCCTAATCATTCTGGTGGCCCTCCTCTGCACCTTTTCCATTTCCATAATCTCCTTCTGAAGGTATGGGGACCAGAACTGTACACAATACTCCAGATGGGGCCTCACTATAGATTTATAAAGAGGCAGAATGACGCTTGCTGACTTATTTTCTATCCCCTTCCTAATAATCCCTAGCAATGAGTTTGCTTTTTTCATAGGAGCGGAGTTCCTGAGAGACAAAGAGAAAATGGCTGAATGGAGGGAAGAAAGAAAAGTATTTACTAGGAGAATAGAATGAAACTTAGTAAATATAGCCAACGGTATCTATTCCATAAAACATGTGGGATATAGATTAAAATTACTACTTGTGGATAAACTAAAAAATGAAACGTATACTACGCAAAATTAAACTTGAGGACATGTATCATTAACAGTAAAACAGAATAATAGATGGAAATGATGTGTTAAATTTGATTAACTTCGAGAGGCCAAAGGATATTGTTTATATATTAAGAAAATAATTAAATTAAGCGGGAGAATATGGGAAAAAAATAGGATGACTGAAATGTAAAATGGAAATAGGATATAAAATGTAATATGCATAATAGAAGATGTAAAGAAAACCAGGAAACAGTTTGTTCACAAAAGAAGTTAAAATATATAACAAAAAATAAATAAAAAACTTTTGTTTGGAAAACAAAAATATCTGCCTCCATCTTTCTCAGTTACCCAATGATGGTTCCTGACTGTTCTGCTTAGGATCTATACCATGGAGTGTACAATCTTGACAATTTTGTGGACTTCAGCTCCCAGAATCCCCCAACCAGCGATACTATTTCAAGTCTTCCACTAATACAGGGGTCTCCAACCTTTGCAACTTTAAGTCTGAAGGACTTCAGCTCCCAGACTTCTCCAGCCAGCAAAGCAGTAATAGACCAAACTATTGTTTCACAATTCTGTGCTTTGCGTTATTCATCCTGTCTGTAAGCGTTTAGAACAGGCGTTCTCCAAACTTGGCAACGTGGACTTCGATTCCCAGAATTCCCCAGTCAACCAACTGGGAGTTTGAAGCCCAGAAGTCTTAAAGTCATCAAGGATGGACCCCCTTTGTCTGCACTCTGGGAGGTTCAAACAGAAAGTGTGTGTAGAAGATGACCGTATAAGTAAAGATATTCAATATATTAGGCTCCATATAAATTATCAAATGAGCCAGAATCTCATTTGCCCCAAACTGGGGGAAATAAAGTCATCCCCTCAAATGCAGAGATTGTAATGCTAAAATGAGCAAAAAACTTGTGTTGGAAAATAAAACAAGAGTAGCTTCTTCACAAACAAGGGATAAGTAGTCCTGAATTATTTACAGTCTATTACACAAAGGTTGGCTTATAGTTGCTCAACTCACGATTCCCTTCGCTGATCAATACCAAATTAAGGATGGAACTAAGAGACAGAGAGGAAACAGAGTACTATAGGACTGTGATGGCGCACGTGCCAGAGATGGCACCCAGAGCCCTCTCTGCCGGCACATGCGCAGGCATCTCGGGGTCAGATCTCGGTGGCGTTTCTTTCGTGGGCTTCCGATTCCCTGCAAACGACGAAACAGAAGCTCACAAAAAAAAAAAAGAGCTGACCTCTTTGTTAGGAATGTAATCCTAGTGTTGGGTTGGCAATATATATAAGCCATGATTGAAATTGGTATCTGTAACTTTAACTGCTACAGTGAGATGTGATTGGCTGCTGTTTCCTCAATCAGCCATAAGAGGGAGCCAGAATCACTGTTAGACGCTGATCCTTGGATGATGGCTGCTCTGTATGTCAGGTATTGATCAGCGAAGGGAATCGTGAGTTGAGCAACTATAAGCCAACGTTTGTGTAATGGACTGTAAATAATTCAGGACTACTTATCCCTTGTTTGTGAAGAAGCTACTCTTGTTTTATTTTCCAACGCAAGTAAAAGTCTCCTTGTTTTACCATCAGTGTCTGGGACTGATAGTGTGGATATTTAGCAACATATCCCTTGCTACATTCCGCTACACACTTTCGGTCTCCTAACTTATCCTCAACACTCTTGCCCCACTTGCAGGAGTTGTGATGCGTCTGCTTCCTGCTAGCCAGCTGGTCTTCGGGTCTCTGCTGCACATGCGCACACATGCACATGTCCATGTCTGTGCATCAGCATATGCGCATGTCTGTGCATGCCCCGTGCAAGCACACATTTGTGCATGCGTATGTTTGTGCATATCTGTGCATGTGCATGTTCGTGCACGCACACGCCTTTCAGTTTGGGCATGCGTGCGCATGCAGTTTGGGCACTCGGTGTCCAAGAGGTTCGCCACTGGAACAGGTCAGTGATGGCCAAACCAGACCGCGTGTGCATGTGTGCGTGCCAGAGCACCGGAAACCCAAAGACCAGCTGGCTGGCATGCGCGTGCCTGTTTTTTGGCTGCTTTTCAGGCTGGTTTGGGGGGCTGTTTTTCCAGCTGGTTTTGGGGTCATAAACAGCTTGAAAAAACAGCCTGAAAAACACTGGAAAATGGCCAAAAAACCTCGCCATTTTTCAGGGAATTTTGAGGCCTTTTTTTCAAGCTGCTTTTTTTTTGAAAGTTTTTTTTAAAATACTTATTTATTTATTTATTTATTTATTTATTTATTTATTTATTTATTTATTTATTTATTTATTTATTTATTTATTTATTTATTTATTTATTTATTTATTTATTTATAAAATTTATATAACCGCACCCTCTCCCCGAAGGGACCCGGGGCGGTGCACAGGAAATTTAAAACAAACAAATACAAAATATAAATAATTAAAATCGAATTAAATAGTTTATCCCTGTGCTAAAATTTAAATAGTTAAGACATAATCCCTTACAAACCCAATTAAAACAATTTATAATACAGATTGCAGGCTAGGTAAATAACCTAGGCCAAATCGGCCTGATGGAACAGGAGTTCCAATACAAAAACAACCAAAACATATATTGTAACATCCTCATCAGTTACGTCTAGCATGTTGTTTGGCTACAAGATTTTTGTGCTTCAATATTTCAATGTCATATGCAGTCCCTAAATATCGATCCAATATACATAAATACATCCCTCTCCTTAGGCATCATCTATTGAGTGACAGTTAATATTCCTTCATTTTAGACAGGAGTTATTCCCTTACATCCTTAATTGTCCATTTACTTTACTTTACTTTTTATTAGATTTCTATACCGCCCTTCTCCCTTTCGGGACTCAGGGCGGTGTACAGCCAGAATAAAAATGATAATGCAGAATTTAAAACCAGTATTAAAAAGAAATATTAAATAATTAGCCGATGTTTAAAATCCCAAACTAAAATCACTATTAAAAATCCCTTTAAAATTATGATAGCCCGGCAGTGCAAAATAGGGCCCGACGGAAGAGATGTAGGTCCGAGATTGTCCTTAGTCCAGGGGGTAGGTCATTCCAGAGGGCGGGAGCTGCCACAGAGAAGGCTCTCACCCTGGGGGTCGCCAGCCGACATTGTTTAACCGACGGCAACCTGAGGAGGCCCTCTCTGTGGGAGCGAACTGGATGGTGGGAGGTATTTGGTAGCAGGAGGCAGTCTTGCAAGTAGCCAGGTCCCTTGCCATGGAGCGCTTTAAAGGTTTAATTTAATTTAATTTAATTTAATGTAATTAATGTAATTAATGTAATTAATGTAATTAATGTAATTAATTAAATTAAATTAAATTAAATTAAATTAAATTAAATTAAATTAAATTTAATTTAATTTAATTTAATTTAATTTACTGGTGGTTACTAATAACTTGAAGCTCACCCGGACAGCCACAAAATTTAACAACAATATAACTTTACGTATTCACCTATCTCATTCTATTAGTTTTACAATGCAAATACGCAGGAGGTTTTTATCACTTTATAATTATATATCATTTCAAGCTGCTTTTGATTCCCAAAATGGCCGGAAAATGGCCTAAAAAACAGCCCAAAAACGGCCCAAAATATGGCCACATGCACGCCGTGAACCAGAAGAGCAGCTGGCGATGGCGCACGTGCCCACAGAGAGGGTTTCTGAGTGCCACCTCTGGCAAGCATGCCATAGGTTTGCCATAGGTTTGTCTATATACGAGACCGCCTCCTGCCCCATACATCCCTTCGTCCGATCCACTCCCACAGAGAGGGCCTTCTCCGGGTGCCGTCGGCAGGGCAATGCCGGTTGGCGACACCCAGGGGAAGGGCCTTCTCTGTGGCGGGCCCGGCCCTCTGGAACGACCTACCCCCCGACCTTCGCAGTATCTCGGACCTCCGCCTCTTCCGCCAACGTCTTAAGACGTATTTATTTCAACAAGCCGGCCTAGGATAGCCCCCCGTTTCTGACTTTTTAAAAATAAATTATAATTTGGGAAGGTTTTTAACATGGGTTTTAGCACGGGTTAACTAATTTAATATATTTTAAATTGATATTTATTGTATTTTTGTGGTTTTAATAATGCCTGTGCGCCGCCCTGGGTCCTAACAAGGAGAAGGCCGGGGTATAAATTTAATAAAATAAATAAAATCACAGGAAGAGGTGGTATAATTGGCTTGAAAAGAGATGTAAAATCAATGCATACTGAATACATAGAAAATACATGACAAAAGGAGATTGTATATATTCAGAAAGTCATAGAGACGTCGATATTGTATATATTGCAAAAATGAGTAATCATGGAACAAGGCGGCACATGTACACAGCCAAAGGTCGTAGAATGGAACACCCGAAATTAGAAAAAACGATACCGATAACGGAACGCTGTAAAAGTGTAATCGTGATTTTAATGTTTAAAAAATGCTGAATAAAAATGATATTAAAAAAAAGAAGAAGAGGACGACCACAAGAAGGGAACTTTAAGATAGTCGAGATGATGGACAACCTCGTGTCCAACCAGATGAGTCCTGGGGATGACACCCAGATGAGCCTGAATTTTTGGCCTCCTTGGGGGTCGACAGAAAAGGCGTAGGAAGCAACGGGCTCCCCACGGTGGCAGCCACCCCAATGCAACCATCAAGCAGCCCACAGCCTGCCACGGACACAGGAAGTTCAGAGCCGTACCTGAGCTTGGCCTCACCTGAGTAAGGGTTGTTAGCAAGGCCTCCGTCTCTGCTGGTCAGGTTCGCAGGGGCAGGGAATGTGATTCCGTAGTAATCCTACAAAAAGGAAAAGAAGCGGAATAAATTGACAGGAAGTCCTCAGCTTATGACCACAACGGAGCCCAAAGTTTCTGTTGCAAAGCAAGACAACAGCCATAGCGCTTAAGGCTTATATACCGCTTCATAGTGTGTTGACAGAACCCAGAGTCAGCCTCTTGCAAAGCCCAACCATCTGGGTCCACATTTTACTGACTTCAGAAGGATGGAAGGCAGCCTTGAGCTGATCAGGATCGAACTGGCAGTGGGCAGAATTTGCCTGCAATACTACATTCTAACCACTGCTCCACCAGGGCTCTTCCTTCCTTCATCCCTTTCTTCTTTCCTTCCCTGCTTCCTTCCTTCCTGTCTTCTTTCTTTCCCTCCTTCCTTCTTTCCTTGCTTCCTTCCCTCCTTCCTCCCTGTCTTATTTTCCTTCCCTGCTTCCTTCCTTCTTTGCTTCCTTCCCTCCCTGTCTTCCTTTCTTCCCTCCTTCCCTGCTTCCTTCCTTCCCTTTCTTCCTTCTTCCCTTCCTTCCTCCCTCCCTCCTTCCTTCTTCTCCTTTCCTTTCTTAGCCCTTAGCAAAGTACTTAGACTTATATACTGCTTCACAGTGCTTTCCAGCCCTCTCTAAGCGGTTTACAGATCACTGTAGGAAGCACAGCTGACTGAGGCTAAGCTGGACTTCAGTTCTGTTTAAAGAATCGTGGCCCTGCCTGCTTTCCAGGGTTATTTCAAACTCATTCTTGGCAGGCTGCCTTTTTCCTCCTGCTTTGTGTTTTAAGAGTACGCAAGTAAGAAGCCGGCCTGCATTTGCACAAATCTTCCTTGCATCGCATTCACAGTTGTGGCTGCAATGAGAACATCCCAAGGAGAGATTGAGTCATTTACTTCCTGGTCCATATTTGGAACAGTCTTTTTTTTAATTTCCTCCCCACTTTCGGTTTCGGGTCTGTTGTGTTTTCAGTATCTCAGCCCTGACTCTGAATTCCAAAGTTGGAGTTTCCCAAAAAAAAAAGGAAAAAAAAAAAAAGGAAAAAGAAAAAAAGACAGAATCCAGGGCTCAGCCGATACGAATGCCAAGGAATAAACCTTGCCAAGTATTTAATAAACAATGACGCAACGGGCGTTCGCCATTTATTTTAAAAAGAATGCATCGAATTAAGAGGGAATAAAAGGAAAGAGTGTCGGAAACGGACCAAGGGAGTCCAGTGTTAACAGAATAATAGGGTTAGATGGGACCTTGGAGGTCTTCTAGTCCAACCCCCTTTAATAAAAAGAAGGACCAGGGGAGACATGATAGCATCTTCCAATATCTCAGGGGTTTCCCCAAAGAAGAGGGAGTCAAACTATTCTCCAGGGCACCTGAGGGCAGAACAAGAAGCAATGGGTGGAAACTAATCAAGGAGAGAAGCAACTTAGAACTAAGGAGGAATTTCCTGACAGTGAGAACAATGAACCAGTGGAACAGAAGTTGCCTCCAGAAGTTGTGAATGGCCCAACACTGCAAGTCTTTAAGAAGATGTTGAATAACCATTTGTCTGAAACGGTATAGCGCTTCCTGCCTAGGCAGGGGGTTGGACTAGAAGACCTCCAAGGTCCCTTCCAACTCTGCTAATGTATTGTATTGTAATTTGGGAAGGTTAATTTGATTTGTAATTTGATTTGGGCAGGAAACCTTATACCAGGGGTCTGCAACCTTAAACACTCAAAGAGACATTTGGACCCATTTTCCGCAGAAAAGAAACCGCTGGGAGCCACAAAACCTTTTTGAGATCTAAAATGAAGATAAGACTGTGTATATCAGGTTTTTTTTAAAAAAACCTTTATGCTATGTGTAAAAAAGTCAATTGCTACAGAGAAAACGTTTTTTTTACATTTCTGCATGCAACAAAAACATTTTGAACTCTGAAAAGATGCTGAGTTGAAAGTTACTTTCAAATAAAATACTCAACGTCTATTTGAGTCCTTGTATTTATGAAATAAAAAGGCGAACGTAAATTATCCACCTGTTGAAAACCAAAATCCCGGTCTGCTTCTGTGTGCTGACATCCAGGCGTCACGCACATTGGCAGCTGTGACACGTATGTTGAGCGACAGGGAGCCGCAAGCCACAGGTTGCGGACCCCCTGCCCTATAGTCCTGCCACATCTGTTAATACTACCGTGGTATGAGTTACTGGAAGAAGCCAACTTTTACGGAAAGCAAACGCTTGATCTATAGAAAGTCAAGCTGTAGATTTTGGAATTAGGCAGTTTTGCTCCTGTTTTTCCTTGGGGGCGGGTTTGGGGGGGGGGAATTTATTATTTGGTTGTAGACGTTTTATAGGCTGGAATTGGCCCTTTGATGGGCCAATTGAAACAGTTCCAAGGTTATGGGATAGACGGGAGTTTTTTGGTGCCATTAAAAGTATCGTCAATTTTCCTATTTTAGCCCACGGCTAAGCCTTCGTGTTTTCTGCTCAGCCTAATGTTTTTTTTTTAAACAAAAGGTTAGTTTTATTGAGGTCTGGGAAAAAGTCTCTTGTGCCAAAGTGGGATGGATTAATTGCATCGGGGCGAGATGTGGTCCCTCAGGTGGCCTGGGTTTGTTTATCTATCTATCTATCTATCTATCTATCTATCTATCTATCTATCTATCTATCTATCTATCTATCTATCTATCTATCTATCTATCTATCTATCTATCTATCTACCTACCTACCTACCTACCTACCTACCTACCTACCTACCTACCTATCTATCTTTATCTACCTATCTAATCTAATATCTATCTATCTATCTTTTAACTTTAACTTTAATCAGATTTTTATACCGCCCTATCTCCCGAAAGGGACTCAGGGCGGTGCACAGAAAGAATAAAAAGTAATAAATACAATGATAATATAAAAGTTAAAAATACATTAAATACAATGGGTCTGTGCTAAAACTTATATTTAAAACAATTAAAATTATATTTATAATTAGGACTATCATAAAAGCTATGCTAGGCCAGCAACATGGAAAAGGTGTGTTTTGAAGGTATCTTATCTATCTATCTTTATCTACCTATCTAATCTAATATCCATCCATCCATCCATCCATCTATCTATCTTTAAAAAGGGTTGCCCAACACTTTGAAGCAAACTGGAAGCAAACTGGCAACCCTCACAGCTCACCCCACAGTGGTGTGACAGTGTGCGCCCCAACACAATTACAATCCACCCCACTTGCTCTGGTCCAAGAAGACCTTTTTTCAAACCTCAATCGTCCTCTTTTAACGACCCACATAATCCCTTGCAGGGGGGAGTCTGGGCAACTGAGTGGAGCCAAGTGTTTACTAGCCAGATGCCCTTCCTGTCGCCAATGGGGAGTTTCATTCAGCGGATATATTCTCCGTGTGCCCAGAGAGAGAAATATCTTCTGCAGACCTCAACAAGAACGGTTAAAAGAGCTTGTCGAAATATAAAATACAAAGGAAAATTTAAAAAAATAAGGGGAAACTGAAGATCATGATAAACAATGATAAATAATGGGGAAACTAGCATTGGATTCCAACTCTTTTTAGAACCGTGGAAGAAAACAAACTTACCACCTCTACTTTTTATTCTTTTACACATTCCCTTTTTCCTTCCTCTGGTTTCTGAGTGTTTTTATTTTCCTTTATATTTTGGTAAACTACCAACAATTTGGAAAGACAACATAAAAGGGTTAAAATAAAATTAGGCCCAGCAGATAACAAGACGACCTGGCAGGGGTTAAAACAGCCAAAAGGGCCAGCCCAGGACTGTCTCTGTTGCCCCATTCTTCACCAGTGGTTGTGTCCGAATACTCTTCAAGGGCAGCCCCAGGGAGAGCGCATTGCAGCAATCCAGCTGGGAGAGGACTAATGCAGAAGGGATATTATCTCACTCTCTTCCCGGCCCCTCGCCCCCGCTTAAGAGAGCAGATCCATGACTTTCAACCATGAAAGGTGAATGGGCGACCCCGTCAACCATCATAAATGTGAGTCCGTGTCCCAGCATCCAAATGACGTGACTACGGGGACGCTGCACTGTGGAAAACGGTCGTAAGTCACTTTTTTTCAGCCCCGCAGTCATTAAGTGAGCTATTATAAGTCGGGGTCTACCGATGTATTTCAAGACTCAAGGGTTGACTTGCAAGCAATGAAACCTCGAGGATATTCTAGCAGAGTTGGAGTGTGGGAGGGGTCTTTTGGGGTGGGGGGAGTCTTTTGGGGTGGGGGTGGGAAATGCCATTGGGGGGGGGGGGGGCTGGAAGAGACAGAGTGAGGCCCCATTTCAGCTACCCAGCATCCAAGCCCCACCAACCCCACACCAAGAGGCGGGTGGGGAGGAAACTCCGTGGAAATTGAAATTGAAAACTGAAAATGAAACGGGAATTCTGGGGAGAAATGAAGGCAAGGAACATGGGCTGCTGGGTATATAAACAGGAGGCCACAGTCCTTTGCTTCAGTGCAGCTGGAGCACAGACCCACAGTTGGGACCGTTTCACGCCTTTCCATGGCTCCCCAACGGACTCCGGTGCCCATGGGGCTGCTCTGCCTAGTGGTCCTGCTGGCTGTTCCCACCTGGGGATCAAACTGCAACCTTCTGAAACTGCACCAGCGAAGGCTCAACCGAGAAAGCCTGGAGCTGCTGAAAAGGATGGAGGGGAAGCTTCCCGTGGAGTGCCTGCAGAAGATGCCGGCCTTCAGTTTCCCTGTAAAAATCCTCGGGATACGACAGCCGCGGGCGGCCACGAAAGCAGTCCTGGAGATACTTCAGGGGTTCCTGCATCTCCTCAAAGATGACCACCTGTGGGTCGCATGGAAGGCCCCCTTGCGAATAAGGTCAGTCCCGTTTTTTTTCCTTCTTCTCCTCCTACTCTGGTGTGTGTATCTCTGTACAGGGAGTCCTCGACTTACGACGGTTCACATACTGACCATCTGAAGTTACAACGGCAGTTAAAAAAGAGACTTAGGACCGTTTTCCATACGACTGGTGTAGCATCCCTCGTGGTCGCGTGATCATATTTTGGGTGGTTGGCAACCGACTCGTATTTATGATGGTCGCAGAGTCACGTGATCCTCTTTTGTGACCAAAGAGGAAGGCCGATTCACTTAACAACCGGGCTGGTAACTTAACAGCTGCAAGTGATTTACTTAACCACTGTGGCAAGAAAAGCCATAAAACGGGACAAAACAAAACATTTCATTTAGCGGGTACATAGATTTTGGGCTTGATTGTGGTCGTAAGTCAAGGACTGCCGGTGGTAGGCTGGGATCCAGGTAGTGGGACAAAATGGTGGAGGAAAAGTAATTAATTATTTCCTCTGAAATCCTATTGCTTTGTTCAAAATGCCTTTTTTTTCCAAAGGCAATTGGAGGTTTTTAATCAATTATGGATTAATTTATTATTATTAATAATAAATTTATTAGTAATAAATAAAATTAATAGATGGGGAAATTGGCAGCCATCCAAAAGAAAGGATTCTGATTTCATTTATTAATTTATTTAGCCTCCATCCTGCTTCACTCCTCCAGGGGCTCAAGGTGGTAGACAGAAGACTTTAGTTCTCCAATTGTTCTCCCACCCCTCCCAACAACACCTCTGTGAAGTAGCTCCCAAAAGGCACTTTTGGACTTTCTTTCTTTTTTCTTCGAAAACGTTTCGCTTCTCATCCAAAAAAAAGCTTCTTTAGTTCAGTGCTTCAGAAGCGAGGAAGCTCCTTGGATGAGAAGAGAAACATTTTCAACGAAATCCCTTTCAACGGTGCTTTTTTTTTTTTTTTAAAGGAAACTGGACTTTGTTTTGCCTCGAAGAGGTTTCGCTTCTCGTCCGGGGAGCTTCCTCGGTTCTGGCTTCAGTTCTGTGGTGCTTCTCCCAGCTGAGTCTAACCGAAGAAGCTTCTCGGATGAGGAGCGAAAACATCTTCGAGGGAAAACGAGACCGTCTCCTGCCCCATACATCCCTTAGACCGATACGCTCCCACAGAGAGGGCCTTCTCAGGGTGCCGTCGGCCGGACAATGCCGACTGGCGACACCCAGGGGGAGAGCCTTCTCTGTGGTGGGCCCAGCCCTTTGGAACGACCTACCCCCTGAATTACGCACCATCACCGACCTCCCCCTCTTCCGCCAATGTCTAAAGACATACCTTTTCCAACAAGCCGGCCTAGCTTAACCTCCCACGGGGACTTTTTAGAAAGTTTTAAATTGGGTATTTTAAAATTTGGTTTTAGCATAGGATTAGGATAGTTTAATATATTTTAAATTATGTATTTATTTTTTGTATTTTTGTATGTTTTTAAATTCCTGTGCGCCGCCCTGGGTCCTCTGTGGAGAAGGGCGGGATATAAATATAAATAAATTCAAATTCAAATTCAAATTCAAACAAAGTCCAGTTGCCTGGATGACGGAGAAATCTCTATAGAGACATTTATCTACTGTTTTGCGATTCCAGGTTCCTCCAGATGCTGCATGGGCAAACTCAGAGGGTCCAGATGTGCCTCGGAGGAGGAAAACCGACGCTGGGAAACAGCAAGGAGGAATGGATGCACAAACTGCACCTGAAGAAGTATTTCCGCAGCGTGGGGAATTTCCTGGAAAAGGAAGGACTGGACAGATGCGCCCAGGAGTTCGTCAGGCATGAAATCCAGGTGGGCTTCACCTACCTGGACAGGCTGACCGAGAGAATGGAGCTCTGAAGGGCGTTTTCTCCCCCCCACCCCCCCCACCTATTTATTTTATCTATTTATGTATTTATTGGACTGAGCAAACTGGCTTTGTGTTGTTTTTGTTTACGGACAATGATACGGACGTTGAATTAAAAGGACGCAGTCCACGGAAGGTCAAAGGAAGAGCCGTTTGAATGTGGAGCCGCAAGAAAATAGGGAGGTTTCCGATGTTGAAGCGAGCTCCCTCGGCTGGACTTTTCGACCATTTTTGGACGTTATTGTTATTTTATTTATTTATTTATTTATTTATTTATTTATTTTGCAATGCTCCGCTTGGAAATAAAAGTGGGCTTTTTAAAAAGAAAAAGAAACTATGTGTGGTTTTTGACTTACAACTGTTCCGTTTAGTGACCGTCCAAAGTTACAACAAAACTGACTTCGGATCATTTCCCCCCTCCCTCCCACTTACGACCAATGCAGAATTCACCGTCTCCTGCTGATTGGCTCAGAGTCACCCAACTAGCTTTCATGGCTGAGGTAGAACTAGAACTCACCATATCCTGGTGATTGGCTCAAAGTCAGCCAACTATCTTTCATGGCTGAGGTAGAACTAGAACTCCCAGTCTCCTGCTGATTGGCTCAAAGTCACCAAATCTGCTCTCATGTCTGAGGCAGGACTGGAACTCACCGTCTCTCATTCTCTAGCCTAGTGACTTCACCACCAGACCACACTGTCTCTCTTTAGTTTATTAATAACATTATTTGTGGCACAGAAATATTGGTCGCTCTCTAGTTACAACCAGTTGCTTAATGATTGTCCCAACTTAAGACCGATCCGAAAAAGAGAAGTTGCAACCTGGTTCTGAGGCTGGGCCCCCTCCAGACAATGTAAGGTCCTGAGCACAGCACAGGTTGTGCCTTTTACAGAAAGTTCTCGAGTAGGTGGAGATCTTCTCGATCCGAAGCTGACCGAACACTAGTGAGAGACCATATTAGGACTTACTTAGTGGCGCTAAGAGTGGCCAAACGTGAGTATTGTGCCACCCTTATCGCGTCAGCGGAAAACCGCCCTGCCGCCCTGTTTGGGGTGACCTGCTCCCTCCTTCACTTGAGGCCGCGGGAAGCCCCTCTGCAGGGTCGAGCAGAGGAATTTGGAGTTTTTCTGCAGGACAAAATCATTCAGATTCGGAACGAGCTGCCCTCCACTAGTGGTCCAGTCGAGGTGTCCGGTGCTGGTCTTGAGATAACACCTTGGGAGGAGTTCGACTTTGTTACTACCGAGGATATGGACAGGTTGCGGAGGAACCTTAGAGCCACCACATGTTTATTGGACCCATGCCCCTCCTGGCTTGTACTGGCATCCTGGTAGGTGACACGAGGCTGGCTCCAGGGTATTGTGAATTCATCTCTGAGTGAGGGGTTCTTGCCTACCGTCTTGAAAGAGGCGGTGGTGAGGCCCCTCCTCAAGAAACCATCCCTGGATCCAGCTTTATTAGAGAACTATCGTCCCGTCTCCAACCTTCACTTTTTAGTGAAGGTTCTTGAGAGTGTGGTGGCTCAACAGTTTCCCCGACATCTGGAGGAAGTTGATTATCTAGACCCGCGCCAGTCCGGCTTCCGGCCCAGTCACAGCACTGAGATGGCATTGGTCGCGTTGGTGGATGATCTCTGGAGGGCACGGGATCGAGGTTGTTCCTCTATCCTTGTCCTATTAGATCTCTCAGCGGCTTTTGATACCATCGACCATGGTATCCTATTGCACCGACTGGGGGGGTTGGGGCTACCTCTCTGATCGGTCGCAATGGGTGTTGGCAGGAGGGCAGAGGTTGTCCCCGAGGCCCCTCACATGTGGGGTTCCTCAGGGGTCGGTCCTCTCGCCACTCCTGTTTAACACCTATATGAAGCCGCTGGGTGAGATCATCCGTGGTTTTGGGGTGGAATACCATCTGTACACTGATGACACTCAGTTGTACATATCCACCCCAAACCACCCCAACGATGCCGCCGAAGTGCTGTCCCGGTGTCTGGAGGCTGTACGGATCTGGATGGGTAGTAACAAACTCAAGCTCAACCCTGCCAGGACTGAGTGGCTGTGGTTTCCGGCACCCCGATTCAGCCAGATTACTCCAACTCTGGCCATTGGGGGCGAAACACTGGCCCCCGTGGAGAGGGCGCGCAACTTGGGTGTCCTCCTGGATTCCCGGCTGTCCATGGAGGACCATGTGGCGGCCGTGGCCAGGGGGGCGTTCTATCAGGTACGCCTGATACGCCAGTTGCGCCCCTTACTGGACCGGGGAGCCCTTCGTACAGTCACTCAAGCGCTTGTGACATCCCGGCTGGATTACTGCAACGCTCTCTACATGGGGCTCCCCTTGAGGTGCACTCGAAAGCTACAGTTAGTACAGAATGCGGCCGCGCGGGTGATTATGGGTGTCTCAAGGCAAACCCACGTAACACCTCTCCTGCGCGAGCTGCACTGGCTGCCTGTGGTCTTTCGAGTGCGCTTCAAGGTGCTGACGACCATCTTTAAATCGCTCCATGGCTCGGGGCCTAGCTATATGCGAGACCGCCTCCTGCCCCATACATCCCTTCGTCCAATCCGCTCCCACAGAGAGGGCCTTCTCAGGGTGCTGTCGGCGGGGCAATGCCGGTTGGCGACACCCAGGGGAAGGGCCTTCTCTGTGGCGGGCCCGGCCCTCTGGAACGACCTACCCCCCGACCTCCGCACTATCTCAGACCTCCGCCTCTTCCGCCAACGTCTTAAGACATATTTATTCCAACAAGCCGGCCTAGGATAGCCCCCCGTTTCTGACTTTTTAAGAAAAATAATTTATAATTTGGTAATTGGTTTTAATATGGGTTTTAGCACGGGTTTATTAATGTAATATATTTTAATTGGTATTTATTGTATTTTGTGTTTTTAAATTATGCCTGTGCGCCGCCCTGGGTCCTAACAAGGAGAAGGGCGGGGTATAAATTTAATAAAATAAAATAAATAAAAATAAAATGACCATTCGAGGTTACCACAGTGCTGATACAGGCGATTTATCACCAATACACAAACACACAATGACTGTTAATACAATCCTGTCCCCAATCTTAAGATGCCAGCGAGGTCTTCCGAGATCCAACCTTCCAATTATGGTTCTTTTTGCTTTCAGCAAAAGAGCAGGCTTCGCTTTGCTTAGCCATTTACCCGATAAATAATATACTGTAAATTAAATTATATGCAGTACACCAACACAACACTGCACAGAACAGGCAAAGGACACCTTTGAGAGACACAACGAAACATAAGAACCTTCCTTGATAGGTCAATGGACTACCGCGCTGGAGATAACTTTCTTATCCTGCAATGAATCTTTTTTGGGACTACACAGAAAATAATAAATGGAGTAAAATAGAGAAATAGATTAACATAGTCGGGATGGACCTTGTAGGTCATCCAGTCCAACCCCCCATCCAAGCAGGAGAACCTACATCGCTTCTGACAGAGGGCAGTCCAGTCTCTTCTTGAAAGCCTCCAGGGATGAAGCTCCCACAACCTCTGAAGGCAACTTCTGTTCCATGGGTGGATTGTTCTCCCTGTCAGGAAATTCCTCCTTATTTCCAGGTGGAATCTCTCCTTGATCAGTTTCCATCCATTGCTTCTTCTCCTGCCTTCAGGTGCCTTGGAGAATAGCTTGACTCCCTCTTCTTTGGGGCAGCCCCTGAGATACTGGAAGGCTGCCATCATGTCTCTCCATTGTATTGATACAACAGAGAACGGTTGCAGGAACCGGGAATTTAAGGAAAAGAAGGACCAGGGGAGACATGATAGCAGTCTTCCAATATCTCAGAGGCTTCCACAAAGAAGAGGGAGTCAAACTATTCTCCAACATCTGAAGGCAGGAGAAGAAGCAATGGATGGAAGCTAAGCAAGGAGAGGACCAATTTAGAACCAACCTACAACTTTCCTGACAATTAGAATAATTGAGCAGTGGAACAGCTTGCCACCAGAAGTTGTGGGTGCTCTCCATCACTGGAGGGTTTTAAGAAGAGACTGAACAGACAGTTGTCTGAAAGGGTATAGGGATCTCCTGCTTGATCAGGGGGTTGGACTAGAAGACCTCCGAGGCCCCTTCCAAGTCTTGTTATCTATTTATATTAAAAAGGCTGTCTGTAAGTGTGTATCTTCCAGCATAACTCTGGAGCGCCTCAAACAATTTCAACCCAACTTGGTACACAGATGTGTGTGTGTGTGTGTTCCAGCATAACTCTGAAATGCCTGGCCTGTTAAGGAGAGCGAGTGCAGCATCCTAGAGCGGCAATTGTTTGTGATGTCAGTTCCTTCGCAGCTTCCTCTGGAAAGCCAGCTGTGACTTTCGCCCTCCAGAGGACCAATGGGGAAGCGCTTAATAGATTTGGGGCAATATGCCAGGATCGTAGACAGGGCGGGAAAGAGGAGCGCATGGGAGGGAGAAGGGAAAGGGCAGGGATGATGGGCATGGGGGAAGAAAGGCCCCTCTCAATGGCTCCCTTGTCAGGCAAATGCTTCAAAGTCCATAAATACCAGGGCAACACTGGGTCATCGGTTACCGTATTTTTTGGAGTATAAGACGCACCAAGATTTTGAAGAGGCAATTAAAAAAAAAAGGTTTTGCACTCTGCAGACTTCCCCAAAACAGCCTATTTTTCCTGAAAACGGGCCCATTTTTTTTTAAAAAAGGGGGCATGAATAGCCTTTAGGAGGCTTGTAGAGTGCTCCTGGGGCGTGCCCCCCCCCTCAAAAATGAGCGAAAAATGGCCCATTTTTCACAAAAATGGGCTCATTTTGTGTCAAAAAAAATGGCATGGGTAGCCTTTAGGAGGCTTATAGAGCGCTTCTGGGTGCTGGAGGGGGGTGGGGGACAAAATTGAGCAAAAAACTGCCCATTTTTCACTCTTTTCTGCCCTCCCCAGCCCCCAGGAGCTCTCTGGAAGCCTCCTAAGGGCTATGCATGGCCATTTTGGTGAAGGGGGCGGGGCCCCAGGAGGTAAAAAGAATGCTGTATTCAATGTATAAGACGCACCCAGATTTTCAGCCTCTTCTTTGATGGAAAAAGGTGCGTCTTATATTCTGAAAAATACGGTCGTCCTTTTACAAAGGAGCCAGGGAAACTGGCTCAGTAAATACTTCCTTGTGCGAAGGCAACACCTGGCTGAAACAACTCTGAGCAACACAACCAGTGTGACACAACCGTTTTCCTTTCTCCAGCCTTTGGGTGAGAAGGAAAAATTCATACATAAAGTTCAAGATAAGGTAGCCGTGTGGAAAGAAATCTTGTCCTGTTGCAACCATGACATCTGCCTCTCTCGACAATTTGCAAGCTTGCATTGAAAACAATCAGCATTGCAAAAGGCTGGAAACTTCCCGTTTTGGGCAATTAAAGACAGGGGTTGTTGACGCTCTAGATGCCTCTTCCCATGTACAATTATACATTTAAACCTCCGGAAACGTGCGAAAAGCATCAATTGAAAAGGTGACTTACCACAGGCAGCCTGGATTGGAGCATCTGAAGGTCATCATAACCATAAATCTGCTTAAAGACAGGAAAAGCACACGAGTTGGGTGTTTCCCTCCACAAACTCCCTTCTAGCACTGATGGCGTTGCCTGGTTGGGTCATGAAACGTCTGCAACAAACCAACCAAGCACAGAGAGCACCAAGGACCCCGCAGTCCTCCTCCTCCCTCCCTTCTCCTCCCTCTTCCTTTTCCTTCACTTCTCCACAAACCCCACTCCCTTCTAATGCTGATGATGTTACCTGGTTGGGTCATGAAACGTCTGCAACAAACCAACCAAGCACAGAGCACCAAGGGCCCCATAGTCCTCCTCTCTCCCTCCCTCCTCTTCCCTCTTCCTTTTCCTCCTCCTCCTCCACTCCACAAACCCCACTCCCTTCTAGCACTGATGATGTTACCTAGTTGGCTAATTAAATGTCTACAAGGAAACAACCAAGCTCAGAGATCACCAAGGGCCCCATTGCAAATCTCCCTCCTTCCCTCCTTTGCATGCAAGCCCTCCCAGATCAATTTGTGCTGGGATCTTTGCAACTGAGTGGTCAGGAAGGGACAGGGCCCAGGCTGACCCCACCCCCACCCCCACCCGCCGCCACCCTAGAGCCCTCCCCTTAACCGGTGGCTCAACTGTCACAGGGCACGGGAAGGGAGGGAAGGAGGCACAAGGGCATAGCTTACTGGGTAGGCAGGCAGGAGTCCTCCAGGTCCCACAAAATACTGGTTATGCAACAAAGGTGGTACGCCTTGGGGGAGGTTGGGGGGCGCTTTGCCTGCAAATCAAAAGAGACACCTTTAGATTGCCAACGGCGTTATTGCTCATACGATGCGATGGGAAGAGATCAACACTATTCATTGTGAGTCGTTAACTAAGCGAAATGTTTACCGTGCAGAATTAAATTGGGGGATATGGGTTATCGATAGTAAAAAACAGGATAATAGATGGAAATGAAATGTTTAAATCGGATTAACCTGGAGGGGCAAATCACGACAGGGTTCACATGTTAAGAAGAAATCAAAGTTTAAGTTTGGGAAACGGGGAAAGAAAATAAGAAGTGGAAAGAGGAGGTAAAATGAACTATGCGTAAGAGAAGAGAAGATAGCAGGGGGGAAAAGCCAGGCAAAACTTTTGTTTATAATAGAAGTTAAAATATGTAACAAAAAAAATTATCAAAACTTTGTTTAAAAGAAACACCTTTAAAACAAAACAACCCATTTCACAAACGGGGAAAGAAGACGGCGTCGAACGGTGGCTTCCGATCACGACAGACAAAAGAGGCAACGAAGAGGAAGAGGTGGCGCTAAGCAAGAGACCCAGTGGATCACCTTGGATCTGAGACCCCTGTCCAACCCGATCCCAACCCCGCCCTTCCGTTTTGCTCTCTCTTTTTCACCGGAAGTCTTCTCAAATCACCGCAGACCGACTTAACGTAGCCCTGTAGGGGGAAATCTCACGGGTTACGTGTTGGGGGATCTCTTAACACCCCCCCCCCCGACCGTCACAGGTTGCAGGGAGTCCTCGACTTACGGCCACAACTGAGCCCAAAAATCTTCATCGTTAAGCAAGACGGTGATTTGAGTTTTGCTCCGTTTTCCAGCCTGCCTTGCCAGAATCGTTGACGGAATCACCGCCGTAGCTCGGTTGCTAAGTGAACCCGGCTTCCCCGTGGACGTTGTTTTGTCGGAAGGTCGCAAAAGGGGAATCACAATGCAACCGTCATAAATGTGAGTTGGCTGCCAAGCATCTGAATTTTGGCCCCGCAAATGTTGCAACGGTCGAAAAGTGCGGGGAAAACGGCCCCAAGTCGCCTTTTTCGGTACCGTTGTAACTTAATGGACGCTAAATGAATGTTTGTAAGTTGAGGACTTCCTGTGCTTTCAAGCTGACAATAGAACGCAACTTCCACGAGGTGCCTTCAGCACTATCAAAAATCATCCCTTGCGGAGGCTTCTCCTTCTGTTAAATTTATAACTAACGATGATCAATTCCATCATCGTTAGCTATAAATTGAACTGGGAAATTGAACTGGGAAATTTAACCGGGCACTGGGAAATCTGTTTATGATTATTATTCGATTGATTTTGATGTTCCATGATAGCAGCCTTCCAATATCTCAGGGGTTGCCACAAAGAAGAGGGAGTCAAACTATTCTCCAAAGCACCTGAGGGCAGGACAAGAAGCAATGGGTGGAAACTAATCAAGGAGAGAAACAACTTAGAACTGAGGGAAAATTTTCTGACAGTTAGAACAATTAACCTCTGGAACAGCTTGCCTCCAGAAGTTGTGAATGCCCCAACCCTGGAAGTTTTTAAGAAGATGTTGGATAGCCATTTGTCTGAAACGGTATAGGGCTTCCTGCCTAGGCAGGGGGTTGGACTAGAAGGCCTCCAAGGTCCCTTCCAACTCTCTGTTATTCTAAAGCAGCTGGGCAGATAGGCTGTTCCTTCAGGAAAGTTTCCTTGTAAGGCTTCATAGACGCAAGAAGAGAATTTGCAAGGATTGGCCTCCTCTTTCCTTCTTGTGTCATTGCGCTCTGGACCGTTCAAAAACTTCTGGATAGTTTTCAAGGGCAGCCCCCTGTAGACTGCGTTGTAAAAGTCCAGCCACGAGGTGAGTGATTGCCTGGCAAGACCTCCCAATTGAGAGAGGGGCACAACTGGCACAGCAGCGAAAGGCCTGAGCCTAGGCCTTCCTGGCCACAGATGCCACCTGCTGATTTAGTAGCTGTGAGCCCAGGGTTATGCGCCATTCACGAATGGCGAATGCGATAGGTGGTCCTCAACTTACGACCGGAATCGAGCCCAAACGTCCTGTTGCTAAGCATCACTTTACCACCTTTCTTGCCACCGCGGTTAAGTGAATCGCTGCGGTCGGTAAGCGAGTCCCACGGTTGTTAAGTGACTCGGGCTCCCCCATTGTCTCCGCTTGTCAAAAGGTCGGGATAAGGGGATCGCAGAACTTCGGGACGAGCAACCGTCATAAGTACATGCCAGTTGCCAAGCCTCTGAATTTTGATCATGTGATCATGGGTGGTTCCAAATGTGAAAAACGTTCCTAGGTCACTTTTTCAGTGTTGTTGTAACCTCGAATGGTCACTAAACGAACGGGTTATAAGTTGAGGACTACCTGTATGCCATCCAAGGACAGGAGATAGAATGTCCCCAGTCCTGGTTGGCCCAAGCACTCAAAACCTTGAGGCAGGGTTTGAGTTTGGAGATGGTTCCAGCCGTTATGAAAAAATGCAGTCTCCAAGCCCTGGGACAGAAACCTGACAGGCTCACTTGGCTGACATGGGATCAAAATATATAATTAGGTATCATAGGCATACCGATGATAAGATAAAGATAAAGGTTCCCCTCGCACATAGGTGCTAGTCGTTCCCGACTCTAGGGGGCGGTGCTCATCTCCGTTTCAAAGCCGAGGAGCCAGCGCTGTCCGAAGACGTCTCCGTGGTCATGTGGCCAGCGTGACTCACCGCCAAAGGTGCACAGAACGCCGTTCCCTTCCCACCAAAGGTGGCTCCTATTTTTCTACTTGCATTTTTTAGGTGCTTTCGAACTGCTAGGTTGGCAGACGCTGGGGCAAGTCACGGGAGCTCCCTCCGTTACGCAGTGCTAGGGATTCAAACCACCAATGATAACTGATCCCCAAATTGAGGGATGACTTCCACCAATGGTTTCAGGTCTATGGAGATTTATTTTATTTTATTTTATTTTATTAAATTTATACCCCGCCCTTCTCCTTGTTAGGACCCAGGGCGGCGCACAGGCATTATTTAAGAACACAAAATACAATAAATATCTATTAAAATGTATTAAATTAATAAACCCGTGCTAAAACCCAATATTAAAACCCTTGCCAATTATAAATTATTTTCTTAAAAAGTCAGAAATGGGGGCTATCCTAGGCCGGCTTGTTGGAATAAATACGTCTTAAGACGTTGGCGGAAGAGGCGGAGGTCCGAGATAGTACGGAGGTCGGGGGGTAGGTCGTTCCAGAGGGCCGGGCCCGCCACAGAGAAGGCCCTTCCCCTGGGTGTCGCCAACCGGCATTGCCCCGTCGACGGCACCCGAAGAAGACCCTCTCTGTGGGAGCGGATCGGACGAAGGGATGTATGGGGCAGGAGGCGGTCTCGTATATAGCTAGGCCCCAAGCCATGGAGCGATTTAAAGATGGTCATCAGCACCTTGAAGCGCACTCGAAAGGCCACAGGCAGCCAGTGCAGCTCGCGCAGGAGAGGTGTTACGTGGGTTTGCCTTGTGGCACCCATAATCACCCGCGCGGCCGCATTCTGTACTAACTGTAGCCTTCGAGTGCACCTCAAGGGGAGCCCCATGTAGAGAGCGTTGCAGTAATCCAGCCGGGATGTCACGAGCGCTTGAGTGACTGTGCGAAGGGCTCCCCGGTCCAGTAAGGGGCGCAACTGGCGTATCAGGCGTACCTGATAGAATGCCCCCCTGGCCACGGCCGCCACATGGTCCTCCATGGACAGCCGGTAATCCAGGAGGACGCCCAAGTTGCGCGCCCTCTCCACGGGGGCCAGTTGTTCGCCCCCAATGGCCAGTGTTGGACTTATCTGGCTGAACCGGGGTGCCAGAAACCACAGCCACTCGGTCTTGGCCGGGTTGAGCTTGAGTTTGTTACTACCCATCCAGATCCGTACGGCCTCCAGACACCGGGACAGCACCTCGACGGCATCGTTGGGGTGGTTTGGGGTGGATATGTACAACTGAGTGTCATCAGCGTACAGATGGTATTCCACCCCAAAACCACGGATGATCTCACCCAGCGGCTTCATGTAGGTGTTGAACAGGAGTGGCGAGAGGACCGACCCCTGAGGAACCCCACATGTGAGGGGCCTCGGGGACGACTTCTGCCCTCCTGCCAACACCCATTGCGACCGACCAGAGAGGTAGGATGAGAACCACCGTAAAACGGTGCCTCTCAACCCCAACCCCCCCAATCGGTGCAATAAGATACCATGGTCGATGGTATCAAAAGCCGCTGAGAGATCTAATAGGACAAGGATAGAGGAACAACCTCTATCCCGTGCCCTCCAGAGATCATCCACCAACGCGACCAATGCCGTCTTGGTACTGTGACCGGGCCGGAAGCCGGACTGGCGCGGGTCTAGATAATCAACTTCCTCCAGATGTCGGGGAAACTGTTGAGCCACCACACTCTCAACAACCTTCACTAAAAAGTGAAGGTTGGAGACGGGACGATAGTTCTCTAATAAAGCTGGGTCCAGGGATGGCTTCTTGAGGAGGGGCCTCACCACCGCCTCTTTCAAGACGGTGGGCAAGGACCCCTCACTCAGAGATGAATTCACAATACCCTGGAGCCAGCCTCGTGTCACCTCCCAGGATGCCAGTACAAGCCAGGAGGGGCACGGGTCCAATAAACATGTGGTGGCTCTAAGGTTCCTCCGCAACCTGTCCATATCCTCGGTAGTAACAAAGTCAAAATATTAGAAGCAAAATATTAGGAGGGAGGGAGGGAGGGAAGAAAGAGAGGAAAGGAAGAAAGAAAGAAAGAAAGAAAGAAAGAAAGAAAGAAAGAAAGAAAGAAAGAAAGAAAGAAAGAAAGAAAGGAAGGAAGGAAGGAAGGAAGAAAGGAAGGAAGGAAGGAAGGAAGGAAGGAAGGAAGGAAGGAAGGAAGGAAGGAAGGAAGGAAGGAAGGAGGAAAGTAAGTCAGTCCAGTTGCCTTTTGGAAAAAGCACTTTTGGGCCAATGATTTCATGCACACATTGAATAAAAAGGGGGAGGGAGGGGAGCAGGTCCCTGTAGCACCCCACAGAGGAGGGGGCCTAGGGAACAATCTCTCCATCAGAACCAGGAGAGATGCCCCATGCCCACCCAGGCTCTGCCAAGGTCGCCCACAAGCAGGACCAAGGCTGCCCCAGCGAACCTGAAAGAGGATTGAAACAGCATTAAAATGCGGCTTAAGAGCAAACCGAAAGTGGAAAAAAATCTCCTTGGAAATTTAGTACAGGCAGTGCTCGACTTACAACTTACAAGTGAGCCCAAATTTTCCGTTGCTAAGCGAGTTGTGCCCCATTTTACAAGCTTCCTTGCCACCGCTTTTTAAGTGAGTCCCTGACGTTGTTAAATGAGGGACATGGCCGTTAAGTGGGCTTCCCCGTTGACTCCGCTTCTCGGAAGGTCGCAAGAGGGGATCGCGTGACCCCGGGGACGCTGTAACCGTCGTAAATATGAGTCGGTGGCCAAGCGTCCGAGTTTTGATCCTGGGCTCATGGGGATGCTAAAAGTGGTTGCCGGTGTGAAAAGCTTTCCTAAATCATTTTTTCCCCCCAAGCGCCATTGTAAGTTTGAACGGTCGCTAAAATGAACAGTTGTAACTTGAGGACTACCTGTACTGTATGAAGTGAAAATAAACCAAGTCAAGAGAGGCAGAAAGGAATTTGCTGAAAAGAAAGTCCACCCTGTGGAAATTAAAAAAACAAACAAACAAAGCAATTATTTCTGCAAAAGGCCGCCAGAAACTCCTGTGGGAGGTAAAAAGATTTTGCAAAATAACCTTCTCTGAGTTTTGATGAAAAACCTCAACCTTCATCAATCTTGGCGGCAAACATCTCAAAACAGCTGAATTTGAACCCAGTGCTTCCCACCCTGAAGATATGAGAAACCCTAATCTACACTCACAACTTCCTACACGACGTCCTACACAGGCAGTCCTGGACTTACGGCCACCACAATCGAGCCCAACGTTTCTGTGGTGCCGTGGAGACATCGGTGAAGTGAGTTTGGGAACCTCTGGTCTAAAGCAGTGTTTTTCAACCTTGGCGACTTTTAAGTCCCGTGGACTTCAGCTCCCAGAATTCCCCAGCCAGCACAGCATTCTGGGAGTTGAAGTCCACGGGACTTAAAGTCGCCAAAGTTGAGAAACACTGGTCTAAAGAAAGAGACAGGGGGCAACGCGGATTCCGTTCTACTTTCTCACAATTGTGAGGCTACGCTTCTTGGTCGCGGCTGCTTTTACCCTCGACATGTAGGAACTTCACATATTTCCACGATGAAAAGCCAGGCATTTTTTTTTTTATTATTATTTTGCAGGCCGTGCGCAAAGCGAGCTTTTTTTTTTTATTTTAAGAAAAGGCATCCTGTTTTTTTCAATGCTCTCTCGCGGATAGACCCGCCGGCTCAAATCCTCTCGTGCTACCGCCATGCGATCGGTTAAGATTGCGAACCTGAAGACGCCAAGGGAGCGGCTCGGCTGGTGGCGATTGGCAGAGAGACGCTGACGGCATTCAAGCCGAGGCTGCTGTGGGTGGTGCAGGCCAGGCTGGGGGCCGACGAGGTGGCGGCCAGGGTGGCGGCAACCGAGAAAGTGTTGGAGGGCAGGAGCGCGGCGGTGCTCTCGGCGCTGTTGTGCTGGAAAGGAAAAAGCGGGAGGCGGGAGGTTAAAAACGGAACGCAAAGGAAATGGTAAGCTTGGTCAACAAACGACGTACAAGGAAGGTGATGGATGATCTCTTGAGCTTGGTTGTTTTCTTGCAGGCGTTTCATGACCCAGCTAGGTAACGTCAGCAGTGGTGAAAGGAGGGGGTTGTGGTCTGTTTATGCCCCAAAGGTCCTTTTTTTGGGGGGGGAGCGCATTCCACGAAAACGTTTCAGATCTCAGATTACCACAGCAGGCTTGTGAGGTGTGCACCTCGGTTGGTGAATGTGATTTATGACCCAGATTGAGGGGAGGGAAGGAATAGGGGTAAAGTTCAGTCGTAATTCAAATAAGGTTTAGATCTAACTGCGAAGCGGTATTGCCGACATAATAAATGACTGGGTTTCTTTTGAAACTTGACTTGAGGCTGATGAATTAAATTATGGCATCTTTCAGAAACCTGACCCACAAGGCCTGGCTGGGGAATTCTGGGAGTTGAAGTCCACAGGTCTTAAAGTCACTAAGGTTGGATTCCCCTGTTCTAAAATGAAAGGTAAAGGTTCCCCTCGCACATACGTGCTACTTGTTCCTGACTCTAGGGGGCGGTGCTCATCTCCGTTTCAAAGTCGAAGAGCCAACACTGCCCAAAGACGTCACCATGGTCATGTGGCCAGCATGACTAAATCCCGAAGGCGCACGGAATGCTGTTCTCTTCTCACCAAAGGTGGTGCCTATTTTTCTACTTGCATTTTTTACGTGCTTTCAAGCTTCTAGGTTGGCAGAAGCTGGGACCAATCGTGGGAGCTCACTTGTTACGCAGCGCTAGGGATTCAAACCGCCAAACTGCCGACCTTTCCGATCGACAAGCTCAGCGTCTTAGCCACTGAGCTACCTTAAAATGTAAGTTAACGTGAGTGAAGTGTAAGACACCACAAAGATTTGCATTTTCTGTAAAATGAAACAGGATACTTCGAAAAATGTCACTTAAAGAGACAGGACTCACCGTATGTGACGAGGAGGAAGAGAGGCTGCTTGGATGATCTGAGAGAGAACTGAGCAGAAACCAAAAACAAAAGTTATTTTAAATTCAGTCCATTCTTATTTAAGCATCTCGTAAAACATTCCAGTCGCTGGAAACCCTCAAAGTCAACAATTGTATGGAGAAGTTGAAGAGGTTCAGAAGAAAACTTTGGAAGGAGACCACTACGCAAAAGTCTACCTGCCTGGTGAAGGCTTCGGCTATTGAAGATTTTGGGGCTCAATGTTGCTGGACCGAGGCCTCCATAGAATGAATGGATGGATGGATTCATTTTTATTATTATTATAAACAACTCAAGGTGTCAATCATATTGTCCTTCCGCCACCTATTTTCCCCACAATCCTGTGAAGTGGGATTGATCCGAGAGTGAGGGATTGGGTCATAGTCACCCAGCCAGCTTGCATGGCTAAGGTGGGACTAGAATTCTCCATCTCCCGGCGAGTGGCCCAAAGTCACCCAACTGGCTATCATGCCTAAGGTGGGACCAGAACTCAACAGTCTCCTAGTGATTGGCCTAAGGTGGACTAAAGAATTCACCATGACCTCATGAGGTCCAGTCACGCAACCAGCTTTGATGGCTAAGGAGGGACTAGAACTCACACTCTCCTAGTGATTGACCCAAAGTCACCTAACTGGCTTTCCTGTCTAAGGAGGTGGGACTAGAAGTCACCATCTCCTCGAATGGCCTAAAGTCACCCAGCCAGCTTTCATGCCTAAAGTGGGACTAGAACTCAGGATCTCCTGGTGATTGGTCCAAAGGCACCCAACCTGCTTTCATGACTAAAGTGCTACTAGAACTCATCGTCTCCTGGTTTCCACCACCACCTCCCTCCCAATCTGGGCACTTCCTTGATGCCTGTGCTTCCGATGCCAGAATTTCCCTAGTCACATGGCGCTTCCCATCGCCGGGCATCCTGGGTGCCCCTAAGCTGAAGAAGCTGTTACGGTCATCTCCCTTGTTCTTGCCAACCAAAGAAAGGAGGCTGTTCGGATTCATCCTGAACCTTAGCGGGAGGGAACACTTTATCAATGAAATAATCTAACTGATTAGGATCTCCATGGCCTTCTTTGTTCACACAGCTATTGGTGTAATGGAATGGGGTCTGGATTCCCAGGAGGGAGGGGCCACATTCCAGAGGAGCACAAAACATAACTGCTTACATTGTTTGTGTGAGAGAAAGAGGATGGAGACAGCTCCTCCCTAATAGCTCCCAGAGTGCCTGCCTTAGGGAGGGTGTTAACATGCTTTACTTTGGCAAGATTCTGTCTACAGGTGAGGAACAGTAAAGGAATCTGTTAGGAATAATCACCATGTGTGTTTCTTGGTTTTGAGAGCTTGTCTTCCTTCCTTCCTTCCTTCCTTTCCTTCCTTCCTTCCTTCCTTGGTTTTGGGAGCTTTCTTTCCTCCCTCCCTCCCTGTCACTTCCCCTTCCCCCTCCCTCCTTCCTTCCTGTCTTTCCTCCCTCCCTCCCAGTCACTTCCCCTTCCCCCTCCCTCCTTCCTTCCTTCCTCCCTCCCTCCGTCACAACACATATCTTCCCTTTGCTTTCCTTCCTTCCTTCCTTCATCCATCCCCACCCTTCCCCCCTCCCTCCCTCCCCTTCCTAGCTCCCTTCTTTTCTCTGGATTTCCAAAGAAGAAGCTGCATTATAGAGAAGCAAGAGATTGTGCAGTTTAGTCTGTGTGAGAGAAAGAAGGCAGACAGCTCCTCCCTAATAGTTCCCAGGGTGTATGCCTTAGGGAGGGTGTTAGCATGCTTTACTTTGGCAAGATTCTGTCTACAGGTGAGGAAGAGTAAAGGAATCTGCTAGGAATAATCACCATGCGTGTTTCTTGGTTTTGGGAGCTTTCCTCCCCTCCCCTCCCTTCCCCCTTCCCTCCCTCCCCTTCCTATCTCCCTTCCTCCTTCCCTCTTTTCTCTGGATTTCCAGAAAGGAGAGGGTGCATTCCAGAGGAGCAAGAGACAATGCACTTTAGATAGCTCGTGACAGAGAAAGAGCATGAAGACAGCTCCTCCCTAATAGTTCCCAGGGTGTATGCCTTAGGGAGGGTGTTAGCATGCTTTACTTTGGCAAGATTCTGTCTACAGGTGAGGAAGAGTAAAGGGATCTGCTAGGAATAATCACCATGTGTGTTTCTTGGTTTTGGGAACTTGTCTTCCTTCCTTCCTTCCTTCCTTCCTTTCCTTCCTTCCTTCCTTCCTTCATGTCTTTCATTCCTCCCTCCCTCCGTCACAACACATACCTTCCCCTTGCTTTCCTTCCTCCCTCCCTCCCTCCTTTCTCCAGATTTCCAGAGAAGAGGCTGCATTCTAGAAGAGCAAGAGATTGTGAAGTTTAGTCTGTGTGCGAGAAAGAAGGCAGACAGCTCCTCCCTAATAGCTCCCAGGGTGTAGGCCTTAGGGAGGGTGGTGTTAGCATGCTTTACTTCGGCAAGTTTCTGTCTACAGGTGAGGAACAATAAAGGAATCTGCTTAGGAGAACCACAAAGCGTCTTTCTTGGTGTTCGGAGCCTGGGGAGTGCCCACGAAGCCCCCCCCCCTCCATTTTCTGCCCTACCTGCTTAACTGAGAGAGGGAGCTGTTGGCCAAGTCATTGGATGGAAGTGCTGCCGTGTGAGAAGGTGCTGAAGGCAGAAGCAGAGAGGTGGAAGCCGTGGTGCTCGGCAACGAAGGACCTTGGGCAGGTAGTGACGGAGGAGAGGCTTCCAGCTTTGACGTGGGAACCGACGAAGCAGCTGCAAAGTTGGAGAAACGGTATTCAGAGAAGGGGCTGGAACTGCCCGAGCGAAGTTGCGGAAGTCAATTTCGTTTGGGGAACAGAGAGAGGAAAAAATGGAAGCACAGCCAATCATTTGTGCCAATGTGGAGTTGGTATTTTTTGTTTTGTTTTAGAAGGTGTGTTTCTACTACGGTAGGATTCAGGTGTGTGGAATTCGCTTACTTTCCCTAAGGGTGCGCAAATGTGAGCACCCCATCCACACGTGTGCTCAGCCTTCCGACGATGCTCTTGGATCACGCGTGCGGCTTGCAGGCATGCACAGGCCCTCTTGTGGAGCACTGTGAAGCCGTTACCACAGCAACTCCACTATGTTGGAGAGTAGAAGCCATTCTATGGCAGTACATTAGAAGCCATTTTAAGGCACAACAGGCTGTGCCTTAACAGAACACACACACCCCCGAGGGGTGTCTTACCCCCCACAACATTTGTTTCCAGAGAGCAAGTCATCTCTGTACCAACTTTGGTTGAAATTGCTCAAGGCGTTTCAGAGTTGCTGTTGTTGTTGTTGTTGTTGTTGTTGTTGTTATTATTAATTTGATTTGTATACCGCCCTCTCTCCTGTAGGGACTCAGGGCGGTGCACAGGAATAATAAAGGATAAAATACATATAAATACAGTCAATAGATAAATTTAAAATTAAATTAAATAAATTTAACCTGCATTAAAATAATAAGAAACCCTATTAAAGTTATGCTGGAACACACACACACACAAACACACATATAGAGAGAGAGGAGGAAGGAAGGAAGGAAGGAAGGAAGGAAGGAAGGAAGGAAGGAAGGAAGGAAGGAAGGAAGGAAGGAAGGAAGGAAGATGGATGAAAGCATTTTAGACCAGTGTTTCTCAATATTGGATGCATGGACTTCCAACTCCCAGAATTCTCCAGCTATGCTGGCTGTAGAATTCTGGGAGTTGAAGTCCGTGCATCTTAAAGTGGCCGAAGTTGAGAAACATTATTTTATACTAAACGAGAAAGAAGTAAAAATGCTACATGCAAAATTTAACCACACCGAAAAAACTCAGCCTCTAAGCCTGCAGCGGGACAGTCTTCCACAAAGAGCTTTTACTATTTTTGAAGTAATTGCAACCAGGGGCTTCATGAATAAATAAGTACATGGAGACATGGAACTGTAACTTATTGGGAATGGGGAAGACATTTGGGAAGCAAATCAGCCCGTTTGCCAAAATAAGGGCGTAAAAGACAGGCATGGATGACACGCAGAAGCCGCTGAAAACTTTTAAGGGCAGCGCTGAGATGTGATCTACTTACTCTCAAGAGCTGGCTGCATCCGAACACCGTTGTGTCCATTCTGAAAGTCAAAGAAACGGATGAGTGGCGGTTTTAACCCCAAAATTAAAGCAAAAGCAAAAAGTATATCAAAAGAAACCCCCATGGGTTCGATGTGATTCCTCTCCGTAACATTTAATTACCGCTATAGCTAACGTATTTTTCGGCGTATAAGACGCACCTTTTTCCTCTAAAAAGAGGCTGAAAATCTGGGTGCGTCTTATACATCAAATACAGCATTTTTTTGGCCTCCTGAAACCCCACCCCCTTCACCAAAAGGGCCACGCGCATACCCTTATGGAGGCTTCCGAGAGCTCCTGGGGGTTGGGGAGAGCAGAAATGAGCAGAAAACAGGGTGTTTTTGCCCTCCCCCCCAGCATTCTATAAGCCTCCATAAGGCTATGCATGCAATTTCTTTGACAAAAAAACGGCCCCTTTTCACGAAAAAACGGCCCGTTCTTTCCTCGTTTTGACCCCCCCTCCCAGGAGCACTCTGCAAGCCCCCCCAAGGCTATTCATGCCTTTTATTTGGGGGTGAGGAAAAACGGGCCCATTTTCACGAAAAACGGGCCGTTTGGAGGAGGTTTGCACAGTGTAAAAAGGGGTTTTTTCCCCCTTTTGGAAAGCTGTTTAGTTAGAGTGATTGATGAGAATTACGTTGGTCAAGTACTGTGCCTGCAGAAACAAAGATTTGTTCCAAAGGTGGTCAGTGGAACCATCTACCTACCTACCTACTCTCTCTCTCTCTCTCTCCCTACCAACCTATCTACTGTATTTCTCTCTCTCTCTCTTATTTCTCTCTCTCTATCCCTCTACCTATCTACTCTCTCTCTCTTCCTACCTATCTACTGTATTTCTCTCCCCCCTCTATATACCTACCTACCTACTCTCTCTCCCTACCTATCTACACTTTCCCTCCCTCCCTCCCTACTGTATTTCTCTCTCTCTCTATCCCTCTATCTACCTACCTACTTAAAAAAAAAATGCCTCTTCAAAACCTGGGTGCGTCTTATGCTCCGGTGCATCTTATACTCCGAAAAATATGGTAATGTCCTTGACTTACAACTTATCACTTGGTAACTATTCAAAGTTACGATGGACCTACTTGGGGGGGAGATATTTATGACCTGGATTTGAAGTTCTGATGGTCAGGGTAGACACACACACACACACCCGCCATGGTCATATGGCCACATTCACGAGCACCTGAAATGTACCGTATTTTTCAGAGTATAAGACGCACCTTTTTATCTCCTAAAATAGAGTGAAAACTTGGGTGTCTCTTATATACTGAATGTAGCCCCACCCACCGGCCCCCAGCTTTGGCCTCTGCCTCCCAGCAATTTACCTCCTTGCAGCAAGGGGGGGGGGTAGCGGCGGCATGGGCAGGCTGCAATAGGCTATAGCAGGGGTCTGCAAGGTTGTTTTTTTCCTCTCCCCAGACTCCGCAGGCTTTCCTGAAGTCTTGGGGGGGGGGGAATGGCCATCCCTCCCAAAGGGCGAAAAATCAACTGGCCGGTGTGCGCATGTGCACCGGAGCTGACAGCTGGTGTGCCAGCAAATATGTCTCCGTGTGCCACCTATGGCATGCGTGCCGTAGGTTCGCCATCACGGCCATCGTGTGTGTTGTTGCTTGTGAGCTCCTTAGAGTTTGGCTAATGAAAGGCCATAAAAACAGGTAAAATAAAAGTAAATATAAAAGAACACAGTTGGAAAGGAAGCGTCTCCGATGCCCACAAGTACATAAGAATAGCCTTGCTGGAACAGGCCACAGCCCATCCGGTCCAGCATTCTGTCTCCCACAGTGGCTCCCCATTGGCTTCAGGGTCTTCCCAAGCAGATGTCTTCACCTGCTTGTGATTCCCTGCAAATGGCATTGAGAGATATCCTGCCTATCTCTCCAACCCAGAGGGTGTCCTTAGGCATCCATAATGATAGCCATGGATACCCTTGTTCTCCATGAACTCCTCTCATCCTTCCTTAAAGGTGTCGAGGCTGACAGCTGTCACCATTTCTTCTGGCAGGGAATTCCATAGACCAGTGATCCTCTGGGTGAAAAAGTCCTTCCTCTTATTTGTTTGAGGTCTAGCTTCCAAAAGTTTCATGGGGTGCCCCCTAGTTTTAGTGTTGTGCGATAGAGAAAACAGTTTTTCCTTTTCGACTTTGTCCACCCCGTGCATGATTTGATAGACTTCAATCAGGTCACCTCTCAGGCGCCGTCGTTCTAGAGTGAAGAGGCCCAGCCGTTGCAGCCTCAGATGGTAAGGAAGGTGTTCCAGCCCCCTAATCCTTCTGGTTGCCCTCCTCTGCACCTTTTCCATTTCCATAATCTCCTTCTGAAGGTATGGGGACCAGAACTGGACACAATACTCCAGATGGGTACTCCAGTACCTTAAGATGCTCACCAAAGGCAATCGGCGATGGGTTTCCCCGAGCATACTCACCATGACAGCCACGGAGGCAGGTTCTGATGGAGGCACCGAACTTTGGTATGTCACCCTGTTATGCGCAGAGGCCTGGTCGTAAGAGGAGGAGGAGGAGGAGGAGGCGGCCGTGACAAGGCTAGTGCTCTGGACAGAGCAGGTCAGGCTGGACGTGGCGACAGGGGTGACGTAGGTGGACTCCTGCGCTGTATTGGACATTGGCAAAGAGGTATTCTGAGGTTCACTGGAAAAAGTAAAAAACCACGTATTGGCTTGGTCAAGGTTTACTCCGGGTTCACTAGGCAGCTCACCAGCTATGCTGAAAGGGATACGCAGCTGGGAAATACAGGCAGTCCTCGTCTTACAACTGTTTTGTGATGTAGTTACAACAAAAAAGGAACTTACAATCATTTTTTCCCATTTAGCAGCGTCCCCGGGATTAAAACTTAGACCGGGGTTCCCAAACTTGGCAACTTTAAGACTTGTGGACTTCAACTCCCAGAATTCTCCAGCCAGCATAGCTGGCTGGAGAATTCTGGGAGTTGAAGTCCACAAGTCTTAAAGTTGCCAAGTTTGGGAACCCTGGATTTAGACGCTTGGCCACTGGCTCATATTTATGACCGTTGCAGCGTCATTGCCTCCCCCCCGCCGGAGGGAGGGTGTGTGTGTCACGTCATCCCCTTTTGCGACCATCTGAGGTGCAAAAGTCCATGGAGAAGCTGGATTCACTTAACAACCTTCCTGCTAACTTGGTAGCGGCCGCGATTCTTTTAACTACTGCGACAGGGAAGGCTGAAGGATATGGGGCAAAGTTGACTTTCGCTTAGCCAACCGAAATGTGGGGCTCGATTGTGGTCGTAAGCTGAGGACTACCTGTACATGAATAGGGAGGAAAAAGGGACATTTGATAAAACCTTTCCACCACTTAAAGAGAGACCAAGCGGCCGTACGAGAAGTTTGAGTCCTTCTTGGGAAATCTTGACTTTGAGCGAGGAAACCCAGCAATTTGTTGGGTCAAGACCAGGTGTGGCCTTACCAAGGCCTTATAGGTAAAGGTTCCCCTCGCACATATGTGCTAGTCGTTCCCGACTCTAGGGGGCGGTGCTCATCTCCGTTTCAAAGCCGAAGAGCCAGCGCTGTCCGAAGAGGTCTCCGTGGTCATTTGACTCAAGGCCGAAGGTGCACAGAACGCTGTTCCCTTCCCACCAAAGGAGGTCCCTATTTTTCTACTTGCATTTTTTATGTGCTTTCGAACTGTTAGGTTGGCAGAAGCTGGGACAAGGAACGGGAGCTCCCTCCGTTACGTGGCGCTTAGGGATTCGAACAGCCAACCTTTCTGATCAACAAGCTCATTACCCAGTTAGGAAATATCATCAGTGCTAGAAGGGAGTGGTGTTGAGGAACAGGAGGAGGAGAAAGAGCAGGTGGAGGAGGAGTGGGAGGAAGAGAAGGGAGAAGAAGAAGAGAGGAGAACTACTATGGAGCTGTTGATGATCTCTGATCTTGGTTTTCTTGTAGACATTTCATGACCCAACTAGGTAACATTATCACTGCAAGAAGGAAGTGGGATTTGCAAGGAGGAGGAGGGGGAGGAGGAGGACTGTGGGGTCTTTACTGCCAAGGAAACTTGGTGGTTTCCTTACAGACATCTGATTACCCAACTAAGTAACATCACCAGTGTTAGGAAAACATTTTCCTCTCCTGCTTCCTGCTTCCCAACCTGTCAGCCTGTGTATGTCACGCTTGAATCCAGCATCGTCCAAGGAGAAATGGAACTGCATGCCCCGCCCAACCCTTTTGAAGTTCTTAACCTTTTCCGGTACCCTCATTTTCAAGGTAGGTCTTTTCAGGAGCTCAGGGGGAGAACGTCAGCCTCACATTCCTGCTTCTCAAACCATCTGGTTTCAAATAAGCTCGAACGCCACCATTGCTCAAACGACCTCCTTCGTGCCTGCTGCATCCTGCGGCATTGTGAGGATGACAAGGACGAGACCACCAGCCTCTCGTTGTACCCCCCCCCAACCCCTAGACTGAAAACCCACTTACTTTACAGGCTTGGTGTACAAGATATTATTGGGTGCTGGGCTGCTTTCGTAGCTCGGCGCAGGTCCAAACTCGGAGACCGCCGGTTCCAGCCCGAATTCAAGGGCCCCAAATTGGACGTTTAGGCCCGAAACGTCTGTCGATCCTGGCATCTCAACTGCAGAGGAAGGGATCTGAAAAAGGGACAGAGCAGATTGTAACTAGGAATGCCAGCTGGGCGGGATAAAAGGGGAACATTTCTTGTTTAATGCATGGATCGCCTGTAATTGGAGAGGATCTGTCAGACTTGCCTCAACTTGGGTCTTCGAAGTCAGGGGTGAAATTTACTACCGAACCGGTAGTAAAAACCATGTTCCCGGTTCGCCCAAACTGTTAGTTAAAAAACTGCTACCGGTTCGGGCGAAGCGAAGGGAGGTGGAGAATGTGGAAGAGGGCAGACCTGACACAGGCTGTCTTCATTTGCGTCCAGATTTGCCACTTATTAGAAATTCCCCTACTAGTGTTTCTCAACCTTGGCGACTTGAAGTCCTGTGGACGTCAACTCCCAGAATCCCCCAGCCAGCATAGCTGGCTGGAGGATTCTGGGACTTGACGTCCACAGGACTTCAAGTCGCCAAGGTTGAGAAACACTGCCTTACTACCTCTTGACCGCTGCACAAATTACTCACTTTGGAAACTGGGGGCGTCCTCCGCTTCGACGGCTTGATCTGCTTCTGTTGCTGCATTTGGTGGGCTGGCACCCCTTGGTTTTCTGGACACAGGCTGGAGAGCGAACCGGTTTTGTTGCCAGCTGCACAGCCATCCACCGGCAAGGGCTCCCGGGGTTTCTGCAAGGCGAAATATTCCAGCCCGGGAGGTGGGACGATGGCGGCGGCGGCGGCTGCCGGTGGGGGTGGCGGTTGTTGCTGCCGCTGGGTCAGTTGACTCAGGACCGGGGACGGCTCAGGTTGGGATTTGAAGTCTGGACAGGATTTTGGGGGGGAGAAAAAAAAGACGGATGATGGAAATCCATCATCAAGCCTCACTTTAGGAACACAAGGGAGGGGAACGATGGCCCTTTTATTTATTTATTTGTTTTAAACATTTTTGCATTGTTTTTGCATTTATAATACAATAGCAGAGTTGGAAGGGACCTTGGAGGTCTTCTAGTCCAACTCCCTGCCTAGGCAGGAAGCCCTATACCATTTCAGACAAATGGCTATCCAACATCTTCTTGAAGACTTCCAGGGTTGGGGCATTCACAACTTCAGGAGGCAACTTCTGTTCCACTGATTAATTGTTCTCACTGTCAGGAAATTTCTCCTCAGTTCTAAGTTGCTTCTCTCCTTGATGAGTTTCCACCCATTGCTTCTTGTTCTGCCCTCAGGTGCCTTGGAGAATAGTTTGACTCCCTCTTCTTTGTGGCAGCCTCTGAGATATTGGAACTCTGCTATCATGTCTCCCCTGGTCCTTCTTTTCATTAAACTAGACATAGTTTAATAAATCATTTAAAATAATGCAGTGCAGCGGAGCCTTTGAGGCCATAGAAACACAGTACATAATGTCTCCTGCCTTGGACAGAGGTTGGACTAGAAGATCTCCAAGCTCTACTTCCAACTCTGTTACTGTTATTCTTACTAAGAACAATTAACCACTGGAAGCCTCCAGAAGTTGTGGGTGCGTTATCATTGGAGGCTTTTTAGAAGAGAGGGGCTGGACTAGAAGACCTCCAAAGTTCCTTCCAGCTCTATTCTGATTCAGGGATTCTGGGAATTGAAGTCCACAAGTCCTAAAAGGACCATCGTTTCCCCACCCTTGCCCTTAATTAGTTGTTCGATCTTTTGATTTTTTTAAAATGTGTGTCAGCGAATGTCAAGCTTACAGATTCGGGTTAATGTCAGGGTTCCAGATAGCATCCAAAATTAAATCGGAGTCCGAGGCAAAGGATTGCTCAAAGTTTCAATTTATGAAGAGAGCCATGTTGGCCCATCTGGGGAAACCCGAATCTGAAGGCTTCGGGTTGGTGGAAGGCTGAATCAACCTTGAGCCGGTCAGAATCGAACCGCTGGCCCTGGGCAGAATTAGCCTGCAATACTGAATTCTAACCACTGCGCTACCATAGCTCTTTTTAACAACAACACACTGTAGGGGCTGAAAACCCAAAATGAATGTTTCATCAGACAATGTTATCATTCCATTTCAACAAAATTTGTGTATTTATCTATAAAGAGCCAGAGGTCGAGAAAAAATATATTATGGACAATATCGAAATTTATTTATTATTTATTTTATTTTTATTTTATTGAAATTATTCTGAATATCATCTTGCAGAGCTGAACTGAAGGGGGAAAGACAGTTATTACTGGATTTCTAGTGTAATATATTTCAAGCTGATCTGCATATAATTTAAACTGATAATTCTAATTTCTACAATACCTCTTGCACCGTTGTTTATTTTCTAAAAATGAAAAAAAAATTAAACTCCATTATTTCAGACTTGATGGGTTCTAATTGCGTTTGGAACAGTGCTTGTCTGTAGCAACTGATTTATTTATTTATTTATTTATTTAAATTTATACCCCGCCCTTCTCCACAGAGGACCCAGGGCGGCGCACAGGAAATTTAAAAAACATACAAAAATACAATAAATATAATTTTAAAAAACTATTAAATAACCCCATCCTGCGCTAAAACCAAATTTTAAAACCCAATTTAAAACTATCTTAAGTCCCCAAGGGAGGTTAGGCTAGGCCGGCTTGTTGAAACAGATATGTCTTAAGACATTGGCGGAAGAGGCGGAGGTCGGTGATGGTACGTAATTCAGGGGGTAGGTCATTCCAAAGGGCTGGCCCCGCCACAGAGAAGGCTCTTCCCCTGGGCGTCGCCAGTCGGCATTGTCCGGCCGACGGTACCCTGAGGAGGCCCTCTCTGTGGGAGCGGATTGGTCTGAGGGATGTATGGGGCAGGAGGCGGTCTCGCATGTAACTAGGTCCCGAGCCATGGAGCGCTTTAAAGATGGTAGTCAAAACCTTGAAGCGCACTCGAAAGGCCACAGGAAGCCAATGCAGCTCGCGCAGGATCGGTGTTATGTGGGAGCATCTAGTGGCTCCCATAATCACCCGCGCGGCTGCGTTTTGGACTAGCTGTAGCTTTCGAGTGCACCTCAAGGGAAGCCCCATGTAGAGAGTATTACAGTAGTCGAGTCGGGACGTCACGAGTGCTTGAGTGACTGTGCGTAGGGCAGCCCGGTCCAGTAAGGGGCGCAGTTGGCGCATCAGGCGAACCTGATGGAACGCCCCCCTGGCCACGGCTGCCACATGGTCCTCCATGGACAGCCGGGAATCCAGGAGGACACCCAAATTGCGCGCCCTCTCCACGGGGGCCAGTGTTTCGCCCCCAATGGCCAGAGTTGGAGTGATCTGGCTGAACCGGGGTGCCGGAAACCACAGCCACTCAGTCTTGGCAGGGTTGAGTTTGAGTTTGTTACCACCCATCCAGATCCGTACGGCTTCCAGACACCGGGACAGCACTTCGGCGGCATCGTTGGGGTGGTTTGGGGTGGATATGTACAACTGAGTGTCATCAGCGTACAGATGGTATTCCACCCCAAAACCACGGATGATCTCACCCAGCGGCTTCATATATGTGTTGAAAAGGAGGGGCGAGAGGACCGACCCCTGAGGAACCCCACATAGGAGAGGCCTCGAGGTCGACCTCTGCCCTCCCGTCAACACATATTGCGACCGACCAGAGAGGTAGGATGAGAACCACCGCAGAACGGTGCCTCCCAGCCCCAACCCCCCCAGTCGGTGCAATAGGATACCATGGTCGATGGTATCAAAAGCCGCCGAGAGGTCTAATAGGACTAGGATAGAGGAATACCCTCTATCCCGCGCCCTCCAGAGATCATCAACCAACGCGACCAATGCCGTCTCAGTACTGTGACCGGGCCGGAAGCCGGACTGGCGCGGGTCTAGATAATCAACTTCCTCCAGGTGTCGCGGAAACTGTTGGGCCACCACACTCTCGACAACCTTCACTAAAAAGTGAAGGTTGGAGACCGGACGATAGTTCTCTAGTAAAGCTGGGTCCAGGGACGGCTTCTTGAGGAGGGGCCTCACTACCGCCTCTTTCAAGACGGCAGGTAAGGACCCCTCACTCAAAGATGCGTTGACAATGCCCTGGAGCCAGCCTCGTGTCGTCTCCCAGGATGCCAGTACAAGCCAGGAGGGACACGGGTCCAATAAACATGTGGTCGCCCTAAGTTTCCTTGACAACCTGTCCATATCCTCGGTGGTAACAAAGTCAAACTCCTCCCAAGAAGGAGCCTCAAGACTAGCCTCGGACAGTCCCACAGGACCACTGTCGATGGAGGGTAGCTCATTCCGAATCCGAGTGATTTTCTCCTGCAGATAAATCCCAAATTCCTCTGCTCGCCCTTGCAGAGGGGCTTCCCGCGGCCTCTGGTGAAGGAGGGAGCGGGTCACCCCAAACAGGGCGGCAGGGCGGTTATCTGCGGATGCAATAAGAGTGGCACAATACTCCCGTTTGGCCACTCTTATCGCCACTAAATAAGCCCTAATATGGGTTCTCACTAGTGTTCGGTCGGCTTCGGAGCGAGAGGATCTCCATCTACTCTCTAGGCATCTCTTGCGGCGTTTCATCCCCCGGAGCTCCTCAGTGAACCAAGGAGCCCGGGTGATTCGTCGCCGCAAGAGAGGCCGCAAGGGCGCAACTCGGTCCAAGGCCCCCGTGGCTGCACTTAACCATGCGGCCACTAGGTCCTCAGTCGAGTCGCGGGGCAGGGTCACAGGAATTGGCCCAAGCTCCCTCTGGAACCTTTCCGGGTCCATTAGAAGCCTGGGACGGAACCATATAGGAGTGTCCGGTTCCGCCTCCCCGCGGTGGGGTGCAGCGATTGGAAAGTCCAGCCGAAGGAGAGCGTGATCCGTCCATGACAAGGGAGTAATGACTAGATCCCCTATTCCAAGATCACGGCTCCACTGTCCCGAGACAAAGATGAGATCCAGTGTGTTTCCCCCCTCGTGAGTGGGGCCTAAAACTACTTGGGTCAGGTCCATGGCCGTCATGGAAGCCATGAACTCCCGAGCTGCTCCAGAGGCTTCGCCCGCCGACGGCAAGTTAAAGTCCCCCATGACTACCAGTCTGGGGGTCTCAACTGCCGCCTCGGCTATCACCTCTAGGAGCTCGGGCAGGGCTGTTGTTGCATAGCGAGGAGCCAGGTATACAACTAACATGCCCAACTGCCTTCCTAGGCCCCATCTCACATAGAGAGATTCACACCCGGTTGTCTGGGGGACAGAGGTCTCCTTTGGCTCAAGACCTTCCTTTACGATAATCGCCACCCCCCCACCCCTCCCTAGGGCCCTAGTCTAGATCACTGGTCTATGGAACTCCCTGCCAGAAGAAGTGGTGACAGCTGTCAGCCTCGACACCTTTAAGAAAGGATTAGGCGAGTTCATGGAGAACAAGGGTATCCATGGCTATCATGATGGATGCCTAAGGACACCCTCCGGGTTGGAGAGATAGGCAGGAGATCTCTCAATGCCATTTGCAGGGAATCACAAGCAGGTGAAGACATCTGCTTGGGAAGACCCTGAAGCAAATGGGGAGCCACTGTGTGAGACAGAAGGCTGGACTGGATGGGCTGTGGCCTGTTCCAGCAAGACTGTTCTTATGTTCTGATAGATAGATAGATAGATAGATAGATAGATAGATAGATAGATAGATAGATAGATAGATAGATAGATAGATAGATAGATAGATAGATAGATAGATAGATAGATAGATAGATAGATAGATAGATAGATAGATAGATAGATCATCTTTAGACGAGTTCATGGAGAACAAGGGTATCAATGGCTATCTTTATGGATGACTAAGGACACCCTCCGGGATGGAGAGACAGGCAGGATATCTCTCAATGCCATTTGCAGGGAATCATAAGCAGGTGAAGACATCTGCTTGGGAAGACCCTGAAGCAAATGGGGAGCCACTGAGTGAGACAGAATGCTGGACTGGATGGGCTGTGGCCTGTTCCAGCAAGGCTGTTCTTATGTTCTGATAGATAGATAGATGGATAGATAGATAGATAGATAGATAGACAGATAGATGGATGGATGGATGGATGGATGGATGGACGGACGGACGGACGGACGGACAGACAGAGACAGAGAGATAAGATAGATAGATAGGAGAGAGATGATAATGATAATTAGAAGATAGCTAGAAGATAGAGATGATAGATAGATGATAATTAGTAGATAGATAGAAGATAGAGATGATAGATAGATAGATGATAATTAGAAGATAGATAGATAGAAGATAGAGATAGATAGATCATCTTTAGATGAGTTCATGGAGAACAAGGGTATCCATGGCTATCATGATGGATGCCTAAGGACACCCTCCGGGATGGAGAGATAGGCAGGAGATCTCTCAATGCCATTTGCAGGGAATCACAAGCAGGTGAAGACATCTGCTTGGGAAGACCCTGAAGCAAATGGGGAGCCACTGTGGGAAACAGAAGGCTGGACTGGATGGGCTGTGGCCTGTTCCAGCAAGGCTGTTCTTAGGTTCTAACTGATAGCGTTATTTATGAAGCACGTTTATAAATTCTAAGTACCTCAAATCGAAAGCCACCGTACTGTATCTTTAATGTAACCATGCAGAATTTTAGTAGGCACATGAATGTGTTCAATCACATTTGAGAGAAAAATAAAAATGAAACTGATTCTTAAAAAAAAAAGAAAAAAAGAATTGTGGCACTGTGTGTAGAGAAGATTTGGCGGGAAGGGTGTCCAGCTGACTTGCTCCTTGCCAAGCCTTGAACACTTACCGAAATGGCTGAGGATCGAAGGCTGCGTAGTCGAAGATTTGACATCCCAGGATGAGGTTGGAGTTGTGGGCACTGGAGAGGTTGTACTGAGAGGACCCTGCGAGGCGAACTGGCCCAAACCTGGAGATTTCAGTGGCTCCAAAATCTGAGAACCGGTAGAGTTGGCTAACTTTGAAGAGCTCGGTTCTCTGAATCCAGAACTCAGCACCGAAGACTAGGAAAAAGGAAAAGTAGCAAAGGTGAGACAACTGAATAACAACCACACTGCATGTATTAAGATACTACAGGATACAAAATAACAGAGTTGGAAGGGACCTCGGAGGTCTTCTAGACCAACCCCGTTCAAGCAGAAGACCCTCTATCGTTTCAGTCCAGTCTCTTCTTAAAAGTCTCCAGTGATGTAGCAGTCACAACACCCACTGATTGATTGATTAACAGAACAAAGTGTTGGAGGGACCTCTGAGGTCTTCTAGTCCAACCTCCCTGTTCAAGCAGGAGAGACTTATACCATTTCAGACAAATGGTTGTCCAATCTCTTCTTAAAAACCTCCAATGATGAAGCACCCACAACTTCTGGAGGCAAGCTGTTCCACTGGTTAATTGTTCTCACTGTCAGGACATTTCTCCTTAAGTTCTAGCATTATATTAATGCACTTTATATTAAAAGGAGCAGGCGTGGAGTAGTTATCACCAACAATAAAAATGGCTTTATTAAACCTAGATTCAAAGGCCCAGGAATAGTTGATTTCCACATAAACCAGTCAGATATGTAACTGGAAAGAAGTCCGCATCAGAGTCTTCGAGACGGAAACTACTGGGCACCTCACCAACAAAGCAAATTGGTAGTAATAATTATGCACAGGATGTGATCTGTGCTTCTCACTCCAACTGGAGGGAGCCAGTAAGCTGCAGCACAGCCTCCCTTGGAAGGATACCAGGTTCAAAGGTTACCCATTAGAGATGGAAAGGAGTATTTGTAGCTCAAGGTTGAGCCACGTGGTCCTTGGTGCTCTCTGAGCTTGGCTGTTTTCTTGCAGACATTTCATGACCCAACTAGGTAATAGCATCAGTGCACAGGAGGAGGAAGAGAAGGGGGACTGTTGAGTCCTTGGTGCTGTCTGAGCTTGGATGTCTCATGACCCAAGTAGGAAACATCATCAGTGGTAGAATGGAGGGGGGATTTGTGAGGAGGAGGAGGAGAGGAAGAGGAAGAGGAAGAGGAAGAGGAAGAGGAAGAAGAAGAAGAAGAAGAAGAAGAAGAAGAAGAAGAAGAAGAAGAAGAAGAAGAAGAAGAAGAAGAAGAAGAAGAAGAAGAAGAAGAAGAAGAAGAAGAAGAAGAAGAAGACGACGACAGTGGGGTCTTTGGTGCTCTTTGACTTTGGTTGTTTTCATGACCCAACTAGGGAACGTCATCAGTGCTAAAAGGGAGTTTGCAATGAGAAGGAAGAGGAAAAAGAAGGAAGAAGGAGGAGAAAGAGAAAGAGGAGAAGGAGGAGGAAGAGGAGGAGGAGAAGAAGAAGAGGCTCTCTGAGCTGGCTGCTTTCTTGCAGACATTTCATAACCCAAGTAGGTAACATAATCAGTGCTAGAAGGGAGTGGGGTTTGCAGAGAGGAGGAGGAGCAGGAGGAGGACGGGGGGACGGGACGGGACGGACAACTACTGTGGGGTCCTTATTGTTTTCCTTGCAGACATTTTATTACCAACTACGCAGCACCCACAGCGCACCGATGCCATTGCCTCATTTGGTCATGAAACGTCTGCAAAGAACCCACCCAGCTCAGACAGCACTAAAGACCCCACAAACCCTGATGACGTTATTTAGTTGGGTAATGAGACGTCCGCAAGGGAACCACCCAGCTCAGAGCAACACCAGGGACCCCACAATTTTCCTTGGCGGAAAGACGAACAAGCGTCCCCATTCCCCTTTTCCCGGATGGGCCGCAAGATCTTTGAGCGCGGGGCTCCGCGTCAGCCGAAGGAGGGGCCGTTACCATGCTTTGTGCCGAGTAAGTGTTCACAGTGCTTGAGTTGCTTGTTCCCGAGGCGGCCGGAGGGTTGTGCTGGGAATTGGTGAAGACGAGCGCCTGGGCGAAGCCTGGCTTCTGAGTGGCATCGAAGGAGGCGGCCTCTGAGTCTTGGTTCGGCCCGCCAGGACTCTGAAGCAGCGTCACCAGGTCAATGCTAGGCACCGAAGGGAAGGAGAGAGAAAATTAAGGAAAAAATGGAAGGAAGCCAAGGAGGAACTCAAAAGTAGCCAAAGACACAGCAGTACGCACAGGAGGGAGACCGAGGGATTAATGGGGAAAGAGTAGGACTGAAGAAATCTGGGTTCAAGCCCCACAAGGACTCCCCTGGTGATGTTCGACCAGCCAGCCTCTCTCAGATAACTCTAACCCTTAATCCCAAAGGGGCTTTTTTTCAGGAAGCAACTGGACTTCCTGGTTTTTTAAGATGTTTCGCTTCCCATCCAAGAAGCATCTTCAGCTCTGACTGGATGGTGGGGAAGGGAAGGATTGATCCTCCTTGCAGGCAGCTGGTCCTTTCCATCCTTTTTAAGGGCCCCTGAGGCCACCTGGAGGTTTACCTGTGCAAATGGTTCCTGTGGTCTGCCATTTTTTCCCTCTGGAAATCCATTCCTACTCCCACCCCAAATTGTATAACTCAAAGTCTGTAGAGATTCTCAGTCCTCCAGCTCATGGTTGTCCCAAAGGGGCTTATTCTGGAGCCAACTGAACTTTCTGGTTATTTCTTTTTGAAGACATTTTGCTTTTCATCCAAGAAGCTTCTTCAGCTCTGACTGGATGGTGGGGAAGGGAAGGATTGATGCTCCTTGCAGGCAGCTGGTCCTTTGCATCCTTTGAGAGGGTCCTTGAGGCCACGGTGGTTTACCTGTGTCCTCAGGGTCACCTGAGTGGTGCAAATGGTCATTGTAGTCTGCAATCCATTCCTACTCCCACCCCATTCCAAGGGTCTTCATCACAAATTGTATAGCTCAAAGTCTGTAGAGATTCTCAGCCATCCAGGTCATGGTTTTTCCATATAACACCCCTCCTGCGCGAGCTGCACTGACTGCCTGTGGCCTTCTGGGTGCGTTTCAAGGTCTTGGTGACCATCTTTAAAGCGCTCCATGGCATGGGACCTGGCTACTTGCAGGACCGCCTCCTGCCACATATCTCCACCCGACCTGTCCGCTCCCACAGGGAGGGCCTCCTTAGGGTGCCGTCCACCGGACAATGCCGGCTGGCGACTCCCAGAGGAAGAGCCTTCTCTGTGGCAGGCCCCGTCCTCCGGAATGACCTGTCCCCCGACCTCCGTACAATCACAGACCTTTGCCTCTTCCGTCGGGCACTAAAAACATACTTCTTCCATGCGGCCGGCCTGGCATAGCTGTTTTTATTACTGATTTTAGTTGGGTTTTAAATTATGTTTTAGCACGGGCCAAATTTATTTAATTCAATTTTAAATCTATTTGATTGTTTGTATATTTATATTTTTATTATTCCTGTGCATCGCCCTGAGTCCTGAGAGGGCGGTATAGAAATTCGAAATACATTTAAAACAATGGTTGTCGAAAGGTGCTTTTTCAGGAAGCAACTGGACTTTCTCGTTTGATCTTTGAAAATGTTTCGCTTCCCATCCAAGAAGCTTCTTCAGCTCTGACTGAGATGGTGGGGAATGGAAGGATTGATGCTCCTTGCAGACGGCTGGTCCTTTGCATCCTTTGAGAGGATCCTTGAGGCCGCTTGGAGTTTTATCTGGGTCCTCAGGGTCACCTGAGTGGTGCAAACGGTTCCTGCAGTCTGCCATTTTTCCCTCTGGAAATCCATCCCTACTCTCACACATTCAAAGGATGAGAAGGGAAAGGCCTCCAAAGAAGGGAAAACAAGAGAAGTCCAGTTGTCCTCTGAAAAAAAGCTCCTTTGGGGCAACCATAACGACTGAGAATTTCCATAGACTTCCATCCCTTAGGTCTGCTATCCTGGGGGGAAAGAGGGCCAGGGCGAGGGAGCGATGCTGCCTTGCGCTCTTAAGAGCAAAGCGGGGATATCAAACAACAAGTACATAATAAAGACATCGTCCCCAATTCAGGTAGTCCTCAACTTACAACACTTCACTTAGTGACCGTTCAAAGTTACAACAGCATGGGAAAAAGTGACCTATGACCATTTTTCATACTTATGACCGTTGCGGCATCCCCATGGTCACGTGATTTACATTCGGAGGGTTGGCAACTGACTCATATTTATGGTGGTTGCACTGCCCTGGGGTCAAGTGATCCCCTTTTGCGACCTTCTGACCAGCAAAGTCAATGGGGGAAGCCGAATTCACTTAATAACCGGGTTGCTAATTTAAAAAACTGCAGCGATTCACTTAACAACTGTCTCGCTCAGCCACATAAATTCTGAGTTCAATTGTGGTCGTAGGTTGAGGGCCCCCTTCACGCGATCTTGATTCTATCCCTCTGCTGATGCAGCCTAGGACGGCGTTGGCTTTTAAAAAAAATAATAATAATGTAATTTTTTTTGTCAAGCATGAATTAGATAACAGATGTAAGTATAAACGTGATTATGACTACATGAAATGGATACGAATAAATGGGGTTGTGGGGAAAGGGATGATAGGCACGCTGGTGCCGCTTATGCACGCCCCCTTACAGACCTCTGAGGAATGGGGTGAGGTCTCCTGAGTATTTGTATTGTAAAATTAATGGAATGAGATAGGGGATTACATAAAGTTGTATTGGCATCAAATGGACAATTAAGGGTGTAAGGGAACAACCCCTGTTTAAAATGAAGGAATATTAACTGTAACTGAATATATGATGCATAAGGATAGAGATGTATTTATTTATATTGGATCGATATTTAGTGATTGTATATGTCATTGAAATATTGAACCACAAAAATCTTGTAACCGAACGACATGCTATACATAACTGATGAGGATGTTATAAGTCTATATGTTTTGTTTGTTTTTGTACGTATAAAAAAAAACCATTTAAAAAGAAAAAGGATTCTGGGAGTTGAAGTCCACAGGACTTAAAGTCGCTAAGGTTGAGAAACACTGCTCGATATAGAACAGATTATTCAAAAGCTGCTGCTTGTGAGGAAGTCAGGAGAGGAACATAACAATTAGTCACGGCTGGCTGGCTTTATCTCCATTTTTATTTTGACAGTTACTAGCTTAATAGATTGGGAGAATGCCATGAAGATAGTGTACCTTGACCTCGGCAGAGCATTTGATTTAAGCGTCTCACGATAGCCTCATTAATACAATGGTAAATTAACGGCTAGATGTGTTTATAATTGGCTGAGTGACTGCAGCTAGACAGCAATTATAAATCACCCCGCATCAGCTTGGAGAACAGCATCCGTTGGAGGGCTCTATCCTGCGTCCTGTGAAGTCCAACGTTTTTATCAGTGAATTGGGGGATCTAGGAAAACTTGCGACAGCCGATTGCCACGGGAGACTCACTGTGGGAACAACTTACCACAGGATAAGAGTTACTGACGACCATCTTCAAAGCGCTCCATGGCTCCGCTCCCACAGAGAGGGCCTTCTCAGGGTACCGTCGGCTGGGCAATGCCGGTTGGCGGTGCCCAGGGGAAGAGCCTTCTCTGTGGCGGGCCCTGCCCTCTGGAATGACCTTCCCCCCGATCTACGCACCATCGTGGACCTCCGCCTCTTCCGCCAATGTCTTAAAACTTACTTATTCCAACAAGGCGGCCTAGCATAACCCCCGTTTCTGATTTTATAGGGATAATTTTAAATTTTAGAGTGTTAGTATTTTAGCACAGGGAATTATTTAATTAGTTTTTAAAATTTTGGATTTGTACTGTGTATGTTTTTTAATGATGCCTATGCGCCGCCCTGGGTCCTTTTTTAGGAGAAGGGCGGGGTATAAATTTAATAAAATAAAATAAAACAAAACATAGAAATGGTGGCATAGAGCCATAAAAGAAAGGATGAAAAGAAGGGGCAAAACCTGAAATCTGAATGACATGTCACAACCCAGGAACTAGTACAGCCATCAGTGGTTTGTATCAAACAGTGTTTTTTATCTACAATAGGAATATAGGAATACTATACATACACATACATGCTACGAGCAGGATCCAAACAAACAGCAATTACAGCAAGGAAGAAAGCTGAAGGACTGACAAACAGCAGGGCCTCTTCTTATTACACAGGCTCTTAGAGGGATAACAGTCAAAGGCCCTGATGCCTCATTCCCATCATTGCATCAGCTGATCAGCTCTTGAATTATCACCTTGACATAATTAAATGCAATTGTTGAATTGTCCCGGCAGTGAGTGGTCACGCAGTAAGGTGGCTGTGGCAAGGTGGCCACAGTGAGTTGACTACGGTGAGTTGGCAGCGGTGAGTTAGTGGCAGCCAATTGGCCATGGGAATTCATCCCATTCCATGAGTTGAGTGAAGGGGGCTGAAAGGGAAACTATCAAATCTGCAGATGACCCTGAATTAAGGTGAATGGGTCAACATTAATGAACGCAAAGAGAAACATCTGCGGTTAAGTATGAATGGTGGGCCAAAATAAAACGGTATGAAATTTGACAGGAAACATTTAGACTCTTGATCTGGGAAGAAAATAAATGAAAGTCACAAAATATAGGTAGTCCTCGAGTTATAACCCTGAATGAGCCCAAATTTTCCGCGGTTGAAATCAGCTTGGCTCCGTTTTACGACCTTTCTTGCCACCACGGCTGTTAAGTGAATCGCTTGAGTTGTTAAATTAGCAACACGTTTTTTTAAAGGGAATCTGGCTTCCTCGTTGACTTTGCTTGTCAGAAGGTCGCAAAAGATGAACGCACGACTCTGGGACACTGCAACCGCTGTAAAGTACAAGCCAGTTGCCGAGCTGCTGAATTTTGATCATGTGACCATGGGGGAAGCTGCAATGTCTGAGAAATGGCCATGTCACCACCCACATGCCCTAAAATGAGACCTGGTGGTTTTTTCCCCCCACCAACAAAGGCATCAGGTCTTCTACTCATTTCATTTATTCGACTTATTAACCGCCCCCTCTCCCCGAAGGGACTCAGGGCGGTGCACAGGAAATATAAAAACACAATATATCACAAAATAAATACATAAATACTTAAAACTATATTAAATTTACACCCTTTACTAAAATCTACCCCATTAAAAACTAATCCCTGAAGCCCAATGTAGAATTTCTCTGCTAAAAAACTAGGCTAAATACGGTAGGTTAGGCCAGGCCGGCCTGATGGAAAAAGTAGGTTTTTAGTTGCTGGCGGAAGGAGCGGAGGTCCGGGATAGATCTAAGTTTGGGGGGAAGGTCGTTCCAGAGGGTCGGGCCCGCCACAGAGAAGGCCCTTCCCCTGGGCGTCACCCGTTGGCATTGCCTATGGACGGCACCCGGAGAAGTCCCTCTCTGTGGGAGCGAATCGGCCGAAGGGATGTGTGGGGTAGGATGCGATCCCACAGATAACTAGGTCCCGTGCCATGGACCGCTTTGAAGATGGTAACCAGCACCTTGAAGCGCACCCGAAAGACCACAGGCAGCCATTGCAGCTCGCGCAGGAGCGGTGTTACGTGGGAATACCTAGAGGTACCCAATATTGCTCGCGCGGTTGCATTCTGAACTACCTGTAGTCTTCGGGTGCACCTCAAGGGGAGCCCCATATAGAGAGCGTGACTCACCTCGTGGTGGCGAGCACCACAGCCCCGCTCAGAAGGTGCCATCCCACTTCTTCTGCAGCCGCGTGTTCCTGCTTGTGTGCGTTGCCCCTGGTCTCTGTTCCGTTATCAGAGGCCTTCAGGAAAGGCCTCTGCAGCCGATAACAGAGCTCCTTTCCTGAAGGCCTCTAACGGCAACATGGAAGTCGGGGGCGATGCGCGCAAGCAGCCGCAGAAGTGGGCCTGCAAGGCGAGGCAGGGTGTGAGAGGGCTGGAGAGTAGGGCAGCTCTGTTAGGATAATTATCCTGATGTTGGGTTGACAATATATATAAGCCAGGATTTTTAAAGAGTATATGTAACTTTAAGGACTATGTGGAATCTGATTGGCTGTGCTTCCCAGCTCAATCATAAAAAGCAGCTGGAAACACAGTTCATTCCCTTTTGCTTTCCTTTGCTTCCTGACTGCCACTGAGGAAGAAGCTGAACATGAAGACGGAAGAGAATCATTGTTTTGACTGACTGTAAGATAACTGTGTGTTTTGGTGAAGGACTGTTTATTGTTAGAGGAGTTAGTATCACTGTTTGGAAGAAGTATTTTAGTTACATCAAGAGTAAAGACGATTTATTTTTTCTACTATCAGTGTTTTAGAGTTTTTGCGTGGTTTAAGCAACGTATCTCTTGCTGTCCGGTGTATTGCACTATTCCGCCTGTTTATTTTCCAACGGGGGTGTTTTTTACCCCTAACACGCTCCATACACCCCATCCCCACCCTAACTTAATTTTCACCCGTGCGCCTCATTCCATCCTGTGCACCCTGGAGTGGGTGGGGTCTTAACTAGAGCTTATTTTGTGGGGTAGGTCTTATATTGTACACACGTGTAAAAAATCAAGCTAAGGCTTACTCTCGGGGTAGGTGGTATTTGGGGGGGAACACGGCGTTTTCCAGGGCTGCTTTAACTTCAGATAGTCATGAAGTGAATTGTTGTAAGTCTAGGACTACCTGTTCCCCTCCACTGAGAATCATCAGAGAGAAGCTGGATGGAGAGTCACCTCCCCAAAACGGACAATGTACCTAGCAGGAGGCTGCAGAAAACACCTCTAGGATTCTAAGTTTCGGTGCTTCTTGTCTATGTGGATACTTGAAAACAATTATGGATAGGACCAACAGTTCCATCTGAGAAAAAGGGCATAATAGCCGTTAAGAGAGGCAACATAGGAAAATATCTACCTTTGACCAGAAGCGACATGGTTCTCGGCTGGAACTGATGAAGCGGTGAAGACCTTCGTTTCTGAAAGCTAAAATAGCAGACAAAAAAAAAAGAGGAGAATAATATATTTATTATTGTGTTAATAGCACTTTATAAGGCCTTGGGAAGGCCACACTTGGGATTCAGCATTCAGTTTTGGTCACCACGATGTAGAAAAGATGTGGAGACTCTAGAAAGAGTGCAGAGAAGAGCAACAAAGAAGAGCAGGCAGCTGGTCATTTGCATCCTTTTAGCAAGTTGTTGAGGCCACTTGGAGGTTTATCTGTGTCCTGAGTGGGTGCAAATGGGTGTGGAGCCTTCTTGGAACTGCTGAAAGGACCGTGTTGTGGATTGGAGGTAGATGATGTCATATCCTTCTCCCTATGTCGAGAAAGGGGCGTTCAATTTGGACACAGGTGACCTGTTGACCCCTTTTTCCAACCAGCAATCCTCTCTGTCCAAAATGTCTTCGCAGACTGACTGCTGAATCTAGCGCTGATGGGTTTGTTCACCTATGTTGTGCCATGTGCTTATAAAGTGGCTGCTTGGTTTCCCCAATGTACAGTTCTGCACACAACTCACTGCATTTTACCGCATAAACCACGTTGCTCAGTTTGTGTTTGGGTGTTTTATCTTTGGGGTGGACAAACTTCTACCGTAGTGCATTCTCAGGTGACCCGGATGACTGAGAATCTCCACAGACTGTTATGGAAGGGTTATTTCAAGAGTCCACAAATGCTCCAATAAATTGGCAGGTCAACCCACAACGACGCAACCTGTCAGCCTTTGCTGCTTGCTTCGGCTGCCATTGAAACGGGGAGGGAGGAGGCTATGGTATTTGGGAATGGGACTGTATGGTGCAGGAGGGAGATTTGGAGAAGGGAGTTATGTTCTCACCATCTACTTCGCATACCGATGGCTGGTGCCTTGAGATGGTCAAGGCCAACCGTCCTGCATACCAACCTGATGATGCTCCTGGAGATGGAACCCACATGACACCTGAGGGATTTGCGGATTGGACAATAGGGAGGGGACTGTTGGGGGGAGGGAGCTGGACATATATTGATATGTATGATTTTGCGCGCTCGGGTCTCAGACCTTGCTTTACCTAGCTGCTTTCTTTTCATAACCAGTAAAAGTCCTCTTAATTCTTCAAAATGGAATTGAGTGGTTTCTTTCTTGGTTAATGTCAGAGGCAGACCTGACACAAACCTTGCAAGCAACTCCCACAGCAAGAGAAGAGGAAAAGGGTCTATATATCCTAAAATAAACCAGCCTATAACTGTCCTCTGTTTGTGGGTGGAGCTGCTGCTTCGGCCTATCCAGAAGGTAAACAAGACGGTGGTAATTATGAGGTCACTTGATCTGTACAACAGCTGAAAAGTTTTGGGTTACACAGAAGCCCGCAAGAGTTCTGAGAAGCAACTTAACCTGCTTGTGAAATGCTGGCCAGAATCTAAGTGAGGCACAACAACAACAACAACAAAACTCAACCACCAAGAATTCCTTTCTGGAAACTGACAATTCCTTGAAACCAGCAGCTGGTTAAGTTGGGAGTTTTGCTGGAATCAAATGACCAGTTAAGATTCTCGGGGCCAAAATTTCTACTCTTGAAAAGCAAGCTCAGTTTCTAGCCAGTTCTGAGGACAAGGCACGGACGTCCATTCCTTAAATGTATGGGTTTTGTTTTTTAAACAAAGGTGTTTTAAAAAAAAATTTGTTGCATATTTTAACTTTTTTTTATAAACAAAGTTCTCCCCCCCTTAACATTTTCTCTTATACATACAATACAATACAATAGCAGAGTTGGAAGGGACCTTGGAGATCATCTAGTCAAAGATGATCCCTGCCTAGGCAGGAAACCCCACCACAAGCAGGGTGCTGCGCACGCATGCATACCCACAGCCCTGCAACGCTCCAGTTGCTCGGCGGAGGTCGCACAGGCGCCTCATACATCCTCACGGCCGATTCGCTCCCACAGAGAGGGACTTCTCCGGGTGCCGTCCACTAGACTCTGTCAGCGGGCGACGCCCAGGGGAAGGGCTCTCTCTGTGGCGGGCCCTGCCTTCTGGAACGACCTTCCCCCTGATATTAGAACGACCACGGACCTCCGCTCCTTCCGCCTGAAATTGAAGACTCATCTTTTCCGCCTGGCCGGCCTAGGGTAGTCTCTCTATCTATGGGGTTTTTTAGTAAATTTAATTGGGAATTTTAGTGAACGTCAATTGGGAATTTTAGCACAGGAATAATGTTTAATTTGCCTTTTAATTATGTATGTATATTTGTATATGTATATTTATTGTCTTTTATCTTCCCTGTGCACCGTTCCGAGTCCCCTGGGGGAGAGGGAGTGGTTTACAAATTAAAGTTTATATTATTATTATTATTATTATTATTATTATTATTATTATTATTATTATTATTATTATTATTATTATTATTATTATTATTATTATTATTATTATTATTATTATTATTATTTGTGCAAATGGCACAGTTGGCTTAAATACAGGTAAGGAATGAGGGTGGGTGGGCCCTCCAAAACATTGTTCTGGTATAGTGGCCGCTGCTCCCAGTAACTACCAGAGCGTACTACCTGAAACCCACCACTGATGTGATCCCCCTTTTCTGTTTAGGAGCTCAAGCCATGTGGTCCCGACCACCATTAAACCCTCTTTAGGAACAACGGCTGATGGCCTCTTTCTATCGGTCCACCATAGAAAGTGTCCCCACATATTGTATCACAGTGTGGTATGCTGGTTTAACAGCTGCAACAGGAAGGCACTCCAGAGAGGGATCAATTCGGCACAAGAATCCATTGGTCGCCCTCTGACACCGCTGGATGACCTCGCCCGGTCTCTGCTGTTTCAGCAGAGTAAGGAAGATGCTCAGAGGTGATTCGCACCCTGGTCAGGGTCTCTTCGCACTTCTACCATCGGGCGGAAGACATGGAAGCATAGCCAGCTGAACAAACAGGCTGAAAAATAGTTTCTATCCTTGGGCGGTCAGACCCTTAAACACAACCACAATCACACCACGCACGGAAACGTAGGACTAGATTTTCTTATTCTTTTCTAATTAATTGCATAGGGATTATTCCTTATACCAGAGGCCTCCAACCTTTGCAACTTTAAGTCTGAAGGACTTCAGCTCCCAGAGTTCTCCAGCCAGCAAAAGTTGCAAAGGTTGGAGACCCCTGCCTTATACTATTTATGTTGTGTGTGTTTGTTGTCATGGGATGGCACCAGTGATGCCAAAACCAATTTCATCGTATTTCTTTTGTACAATGGCAATAAAGGCTATAACAGTGAGGGCGAACCTTTTCGGCACCGAGTGTCCAAACCAGAAGGCGTGAGCTTGTGCATGCCATTTGTGCCTGCCGGAGCACCAGAAACCCAAAGACCAGCTGGCTGGCTAGCGCATGCCTGTTTTTTGGCTGCTTTGGGACTGTTTTCAGACTGTTTTTCGGGCCATTTACCAGCTGGTTTTTGGCTGACAAACAGCCTGAAAATTCCCTGAAAAACAGTCCAGAAAATGGCCCCAAAACAGCCAAAAAGTAGGCCATTTTATGGGCTGTTTTTCAGTGAATTTTCAGGCCTTTTCTGAGCCTGTTTTTGACCCAAAAAATGGCCCCAAAACAGCCAAAAAAACAGGCCGTTTTCCAGGCTGTTTCTCAAGGAAATTTCAGGCCTTTTTTGAGCCGCTTTTGACCCCAAAAATGGCCAGAAAATGGCCTGGAAAACAGCCCAAAAATGGCCACATGCATACCATAAACCAGGAGAGCAGCTGGCGATGGTGTGCGTGCCCATAGAGAGGGCTCTGAGTGCCACCTCTGGCACGCATGCTTTAAGGTTTCCCATCAAGGGGCTATACCACATATTTCCAAGCAGCCTCCGTGTTTCCAGTGTCTTTTTCCCCACTTGGAACTGAACCCAGAAGGACATTTTCTTCCAACAGTATTCTGCACAATAACAATTTTCAGATTGCACAATAACTAAAACAAACACAACCTAGACTTACATCTTCGTTCCAGTCTTCGGCCGTCCATTCTTCTATTGAGTTCTTCCACGCTCCTGTAAGAACAAAGGGCTGATCAGAAAATCTGCTCATTTGTTAAGGAAACCGGTACCTTGTTAAAATGACAATTCCCACACGGCCGAATCCAAAATGGACAATGGTTGGGAAGGTTAGGGGTCGCAGTCGAGGGCCATGAATTTCCTACGTCTTGGATTACAGATGAGATTACATCGGACAGATTAAAACATGTAGGATGAAAACTATAGGCCACCAAGCAATATCAGACACGGCCCAAGAAAAAACTCTGTCAACAAAGCCAAGAAAATCAGAATTTTGCATTTGCACAAATGCCTGCAAACTTGTAAAATCAACCCTCAAACTACTCTGTGTTCTGCCCACCACAGAGATGTACCGTATTTTTCGGAGTATAACATGCACCATTTTCCCCTAAAAAAGAGGATGGAAATCTGGGTGCGTCGTATACGCTGAATACAGCATTTTTTGACCTCCCAAAACCCCACCCCCATTGCAAAAATGGATGTGCAGAGGGTTTAGGAGGCCTGCAAAGTGCTCCTGGGGTCTGGGGAGGGCAGAAATGAGTGAAAAACTAGCTATTTTTTGCTTATTTCTGCAACCCCTCCTCCCCAGGAGCACTCTACAAGCCTTTGTGTGCCCCTTTTTGGCAAAAAAACAGGCACGTTTTCAAGAAAAACGGAGCGTTTTTGCCCCCTCACCCCAGCCCCCAGGAGCACTTTGCAGGCCTCTCAATCTCTCTGCATGACCCATTTTTCACAAAAAAAATACAATACAATACAATAGCAGAGTTGGAGGGACCTTGGAGGTCTTCTAGTCCAACCCCCTGCCTAGGCAGGAAGCCCTATGCCATGTCAGACAAATGGCTATCCAACATCTTCTTAAAGACTTGTAGTGTTGGAGCATTCACAACTTCTGGAGGCAACTTCTGTTCCACTGATTAATTGTTCTAACTGTCAGGAAATTTCTCCTCAGTTCTAAGTTGCTTCTCTCCTTGATTAGTTTCCACCCATTGCTTCTTGTTCTGCCCTCAGGTGCCTTGGAGAATAGTTTGACTCCCTCTTCTTTGTGGCAACCCCTGAGATGTTGGAAGACTGCTATCATGTCTTCCCTAGTCCTTCTTTTTATTAAACTAGCCATGCCCAGTTCCTGCAACCTTTCTTTGTATGTTTTAGTCTCCAGTCCCCTAATGAGGCATGCAGAAAGTTTGGGTGGCCTGCAGAGTGCAAAAACTTTTTTTTAATTTACCTCTTCAAAATCTTGGTGTGTCTTATACCCCGATACGTTTTATACTCAGAAAACTACTGTAGGTGAGATTAGCTGAGATTAGGATTTGTTTCTCAGATCATTTGGGGAAAGTTTTCTGCTGTTGTCCAGGAGATGCTTGCTATAGGAAATTATCAAACTAATAAAAATGGTAAAAGGTACAGAGGAAGAGGGAAAGGGGGCACAATGCAAAAGAGCCAATTTGGTGCAACGGTTAAGGCATTAGGCTAGAAACTCTGTAAACTGCTTAGAGAGGGCTGTAAAAGCACTGGGAAGTGCTATTGCTATTCCTTCCTTCTCTTCTCTTCTCTTCCCTTCCTTCCTTCCTTCCTTCCTTCCTTCACCCATGGTGGTGCATTACTGCAGGCTAGTTCTGCTGACTGCTGGCTGCCTGCAATTTGGCAGTTCAAATCTCATCGGGCTCAAGGTTGACTCAGCCTTCCGTCCTTCTGAGGTGGGTCAAATGAGGACCCAGATGGTTGGGGGGGAGGCTGACTCTGTAACCCACTTAGAGGGGGCTGGAAAGCACTGTGAAGCGGTATATAAATCTAAGGGCTATTGCTATTCCTTCCTTCCTTCCTTCCTTCCATCCATCCATCCATCCATCCATCCATCCTTTCTTCCTTGAGCTATTATGGTGCAGTGGTTAGAGTGCAGTACTGCAGGCTACTTCTGCTGACACCCGCTGACTGCAATTTGGCAGTTCAAATCTCATCAGGCTCAAGGTTGACTCAGCCTTTCGTCCTTCCAAGATGGGTCAAATGAGGAGCCAGATTGTTGGGGGGCAAGAGGCTGACTCTGTAACCCACTTAGAGAGGGCTGGAAAGCACTGTGAAGCGGTATATAAATCTAAGGGCTATTGCCATTGCTAGATGACATTTATGTACCAAGTGAGTTTCTTGGGAGCTATTCTGACCTCAAGCCACCTTGAACTAAATAGGTCACAGCCTGGCATGCTTCCATTGGTTTCCAAACCAGGAAATCCTGACGGTGGAAGTATCGTAAAAACGTATCTTGACATCCATCCTGCAAATATGTTAAGACTGTGTTTATTTTGCATTCCTGAGAATCTCTTCTGTTCTAAGTTTAGACTGAGTTAACAGAGGAAAGACATTTTGAAAAATGGGTGCTGCTGTAGCATGTGGAAAATTTCAAACGAGCCCCTTTTCCCCTCCCCCAAGGTTGCCACAAAGAAAAAAGGGGTCCACCTGTTTTCCAAAGCACCCAAAGGCAGGAGAAGAAACAATGGATGGGAACTAATCAAGGAGAGAAGAAAGCTGAAAGTAAAGAGAAACTTCATAACAATGAGGACAATTAACCGGTGGGACAGAAGTGGCCTCCAGAAGTTATGGATGCTCCATCACAAAGAAGAATTCGCAAGCAGCTTCAACAGAAAAAGGTCACAGAAGTGTTGAGTTTGGTATAAAGTGCCTGCAATGGAAGTCTCAGGATAGGGGGTGGGTAGAAAACCAGGTTCTTAGTTCCACATCATTCTCATCCTCATCCTCTGTTTCTCTTTCTCCCTCCCTCTTTCTCTCTCTCCCCCTTTCTTTCTCTTCCCCCCTCCTTCTCTCTCCCTCATCCCTTTCTCCTTCCCTCCTTCTCTCTCAACCTCTCTCTCCCTCTTTCTTTCTCCCTCCCTTCTCCTTCTCCCTCCCTCCTTCTCTCTCTCTCCTCTCCCTCTCTCTCCCCTCTTTCCTTCTCTCCACCCCTTTCTCTTTCTCCCTCTCTCCTCCCCCCCCTCCTTCTCTCCCTCATCCCTTTCTCCTTCCCTCCTTCTCTCTCAACCTCTCTCTCCCTTTCTCTTTCTCCCTCTCTCCCTCCTTCTCTCTACCCCTCTTTCTCTTTCTCCCTCCCTCCTCTCTCTCCTCCTCGTTCTCTCTCCCTCATCCCTTTCTCCTTCCCTCCTTCTCTCAACCTCTCTCTCCCTCTTTCTTTCTCCCTCCCTCCTCCTCTCCCTCTTCCCCATCTTTCTCCCTCCCCTTCACTCTCTCTCTCCCTTTCTCTTTCTCCTTGCCTCCTCTCTCTCTCTCTCTCTCTCACACACACACACACACACACACACACACGCGCGCACCAATGAAAAACTTTTTTGAGGGGTCCTTGGGGCCCTCTGAGCTTGCTTGTCTTCTTTCAAACGTTTCATGATCCAAACTGCGTAACACCTTCAGCACGGATGATGTTAACCTCATTTGGGTCATGAAACGTCTGCAAAAAAAACCAACAACCACCAAGCTCAGAGAGCACCAAGGACGCCTCTCGTACCAACCCCGAGCTACCGATGTTCCCCTTGATTGAAAACCGTTTTGCAGGAGGGCACGTGGGGCCTTCCCCCCAACTGTTCTGAGAAAAAGAGGCACATTTCGCTTGGTGTTGGGAAAGGCACGGCGATGCCCACCCTGCCGTGGGCAATTTGGGACAGGCTTGTAATCTGCCACCTTGTGGCTCCCTCACCTTTTCCTTCTGCTGCATCGTTTTCTCCCACTTCCCAAGACTCCTGCTTTGCCCCAAAGCCGTCGGTGGCTGAGGGATCAGTGTAATCTGCAGGGTTAAACGTCCTACAGGTCAAGAGAGGTGGAGAAAGTCAGAACTCTTAAGCGAAAGCTTCGGTAATTGTCTGGTCAGCCTAGCCCACCATTTCCCCTCCCAACCTAGAGAGGCCACAGAGGTGGTACTGGTGGTCTCTGAGCCTGGTTGTTTCCTTGCAGATGTTTTATTACCCACCTAGGTGACATTATCAGTGCTAGGAGGAGGAGGAGGATGACGACTCTGGGGTCCTTGGTGGTCTCTGAGCCTGGTTGTTTCCTTGCAGATGTCTTATTACCCAACTAGGTAACATCATCTGTGCTAGGGGGAGGAGGAGGATGACAATAACTCTGGGGTCCTTGGTGGTCTCTGGGCTTGCTTGTTTCCTTGCAGATGTTTTATTACCCACCTAGGTGACATTATCAGTACGAGGAGGAGGAGGAGGAGGAGGAGGAGGAGGAGGAGGAGGAGGAGGAGGAGGAGGAGGAGGATGACGACTCTGGGGTCCTTGGTGGTCTCTGAGCCTGGTTGTTTCCTTGCAGATGTCTTATTACCCAACTAGGTAACATCATCTGTGCTAGGGGGAGGAGGAGGAGGACAATAACTCTGGGGTCCTTGGTGGTCTCTGGGCTTGCTTGTTTCCTTGCAGATGTTTTATTACCCAACTAGATAACATCATCAATGCTAGGAGGAGGAGGGGAGGAGGAGGAGACGACAACAACTCTGGGTTCTTTGGTGGTCTCTGAGCTTGTTTGTTTTCTTGCTGATGTTTTACTACCCAACTAGGTAGTACTATCCAGCACAGCACAACTAGAGGCATGGTGGCACAGAAGTTAAGAGTGTGGGACTGCAGGCTACTTCTGCTGACTGCTGTTTGCTAGCAGTTTGGCAGTTCAAGTCCCACTGGCTCCAGGTTGACTCAGCCTTCCTTCCTTCTTTGCAAGGTGGGTCAAATGAGGACCCAGCTTGTCGGGGGCAAGAGGCCGACTCTAAACCGCTTAGAAAGGGCTGTAAAAGCCCTGTGGAGCAGAGTATATAAGTCCTTTTGCTATGCAACATCATCAGTGCTGATCTGAAAAGCATTTCCTTTTGAACTAGTCTGATCTGTTCCGAAATGCTTGGAAACAGGGCATTTCTCAAAGTAGGATGTTTCGTGGGTCCTCACTCTCACAACTGCCTAATCACTATGACTCGATCCATGTAAAGTGGATCGAGTCATAGATCAGTGGGGGCAATATTGAATACTTTATACGAAATTCCCAGGTTGAAAAGGAGAATTGGGAAAACGTGCATGGGTGTGGAGACAGAAAAACAACCAGTGGTGTAACTCAGCACAAAATAGTTGACCATGGACTTATTACTCAGCAGTGGAAACAATCCCTTTAAATGCCAAGGTTGCTGTGATATTTTTGTCCATCCAAGCAGATCCTGTGACAAAAAATTGTCCCATGTGATGGCTTCTTCACTGCCACTTTTCTTATTACACCAAGTTATATAGCTGCCCACTTGTGCAATTGTGACTCTGGGCAGTAAACACAAGCTCAAAATCATCGAAGATCACTAAAGCAAGGATAACAAAAGGACATGGAGCAAACCTCAATCCCTTCTAAAACTGATGGTGTTACCTAGTTGGGGAATGAGATGTCTGCAAGAAAACTACCAAGCTCAGAGGACACCAAGAGGATACCCCAGAGTAAACAACAGTCTAGTCAATGAACTATCAGGAACAATCTTATTAACACTGACAGGACAAGCCATTTATACATAAACAGAGACCTCCTCCTCTCTGCAAATCCCACTCCCTTCTAGCACGGATGATGTTACCTAGTTGGGTAACGAAACGTCTGCAAGAAAGCAAACAAGTTCAGAGAGCACCAGGGACTCTACAAGAGAACCACCTAAATCTTAAAACCAAGCTATCGATGCATGATATCACTTACAGCTTTATGTACAGTGAGAGCTTATGCGCCAAAGACAAATTTCTTGTGTGTCCAATCACACTTGGCCAATAAAGAATTCTATGCTATTCTATTCCTATTCTATTCCTATCCTATCTTAGTCTAGTCTAGTGTAGTCTAGTCCAGTCCAGTCCAAATTCTATGCTATGCTATGCTGTATATAGAAGGAATGATTTGGGATTTTCTATACCCAAAAGGAAATACATGTTTCAAATGTTTGGCCAAATATCTGGAATGAAATGAGGATGTTTTATTCACCATTGGGGATGCTGCAATGGTCATAAGTTACCTTTTTGTTTTGTGCTGTGGTGACTTTGAGTAATCACTAAATGAATGGCTGTATTCTATTCTATGCTAGTCAATATTCTATTCTATTCTATTTTCTATTCTAGTCACTATTCTATTCTATTCTATTCTATCCTTTCTCTATCCTATTGTATTTAAAAGCTGTGGTGGTTGTGCAATGGTTAGAATGTAACATTGGAAGTAAACTCTGCCCACAGCCAGGAGTTTGATCATGACCAGCCTAAGGTTGACTCAGTCCCCTACCATTCCGAGGTCAGTAAAAGGAAGACCAATACACTGACTCTGTCAACTGCTTACAGTGGGCTGTGAAGCACTATGAAGTAGTAAAGCTAAATGTTCCTCTCACACATATGTGCTAGTCGTTCCCGACTCTAGGGGGCGGAGCTCATCTCCATTTCAAAGCCAAAGAGCCAGCGCTGACCGAAGACATCTCCATGGTCATGTGGCCGGCATAACTCGACGCCGAAGGCGCACGGAACGCTGTTCCCTTCCCATCAAAGGTGGTTCCTATTTTCCTACTTGCATTTTTTTAATGTGCTTTCTAACTGCTAGGTTGGCAGAAGCTGGGACAAGTAGTAGGCGCTTACTCCATTATGCGGTGCTAGGGATTCGAACCGCCGAACTGCCTACCTTTCTGATTTGACAAGCTCAGTGTCTTAACCACTGAGCCACCACATCCCTTTCTATGAAGTGGTATATAAGCCTAAACATTATTGCTAAGTGCTTTGCTATTTTCCTTTGCTAAGGGAAATAGGCAGAAGGTGCCACTCAACAAAACTGGAAGAATTTCTAACCATGAACAATTAAGCAGTATTGTTTGGTCCACAGGTCATTAAAGGACAAATCTTACATCTGTAATTAAAAACCTACCCCATGCCTTGAGCTGAAAATCTCCCCGTTCCTCTTCCTCTGGTCCGTCCAAATCCTACAAGAAAAGGAAGAACTTAAATTTCAAATGGCAATGTGGATAAACGGAATTTCAAGAGGAAAACATAGAAAAGGCTCCTTCTAAAGATAAAATGCATTTTGGACAAGGAAGCAGAACAAGGTTTAGAATTAAGGTAACTTGGTAAAACTAATATGTAGAAGGGCGCCAGAGGAAGAACGGTTATCCTGAAAAAATGTGGTTCTACTTGTCTCAAACGTAGGAATGTAGGATGCAATTGAGGGAAGGCTCAGTTTTAAAAAGCCACAAGACCAATAGAAGAGGATATTTGTAGCTGAGGCTTGAACTGTGGATTCCTTGGTGCTGGTTGTGTTCTTGCCGACATTTCATGACCCAACAAGGTAACATCATCAGTGCTAGAGGGAAGTGGGTTTTGCTCTTTGGAGATATAATATATATAATCTGTCTGTCTTCTATTAGATAGATAGATAGATAGATAGATAGATAGATAGATAGATAGATAGATAGATAGATAGATAGATAGATAGATAGATAGATAGATAGATAGATAGATAGATAGATAGATAGATAGATAGATAGATAGATAGATAGATAGATAGATAGATAGATAGATAGATAGATAGATATCCAGGATAAGCCACAGGTGAGTAGAATAGAATAAAAGAGTTGGAAGGGACCTTGGAGGTCTTCTAATCCAACCCCCTACTTAGGCAGGAAACCCAAAACCATTTCAGACAAATGTTTATCTAAACTCTTCTTAAAAATTTCCAGTGTTGGGAGCATTCACAACTTCTGGAGGAAAGTTGTTCCACTGATTAATTGTTCTCACTGTCAGGAAATTCCTCCTTAGTTCCAAGTTGCTTCTCTCCTTGATTAGTTTCCATTTATTGCTTCTTCTCCTGCCTTCAGGTGCTATTCTCCAAATAGCTTGACTCCCTCCTCTCTGTGGCAACCCCTGAGATATTGGAACGCTGCTATCATGTCTCACCTAGTCCTTTTTCATTAAACTAGACCTACCCAGTTCCTGCAACCGTTCTTCATATGTTTTAGCCTCCAGTCCCCTAATCCTCTTTCTTGCTCTTCTCTGAACTTTCTAGAACTCCACGTCTTTTCTACACCGTGGCTACCAAAACTGGATGCAGTAGTCCAAGTGTGGCCTTACCAAGGTCTTATAAAGTGGCATTAACACTTCACGTAATCTTGATTCTAGTTGAGGTAGTAGTTCTCAACTTATGACAACAATTGAGCCCAACATTTTTGTTCCTAAGCAAGATAGATAAGTGAATTTTGCCCCATTTTATGAACTTTCTTGCCACAGTTGTTAAGGGAATCATTGCAGTTGCTAAGTTAGTAGCATTGTTGCTAAGTGAATCTGGCTTCCCCCAATGACTTTGCTTGTCAGAAGGTTGCAAAAGGGGATCGCCTGACCCCGGGATGCTGCAACCGTCACAAGTACATGCCAGTTGCCAAGCCTGAATTTACAAGCAAAGCTCATAACGGTGAAAAATGGTCGTAAGTCACATTTTTCAGTGTTGTCGTAATGTTGAACCATCACTAAATGAACTGTTGTTAAGTCGAGGACTACTTGTATATAGACAGAGAGCAAACCCTTCCAGCACTGATGATGTTACCCATTTGGGTAATCAAACGCCTGCAAAGAAAACAGCCAAGCTCAGGGAGCACCACGGATCCTACAAAGCCACAAGAAATTAGCGACCGCAGTCTAGGCCTGCAAATGCATCCAGTCCCATAGAGATGACCCCATTATTCAGATTGACTTGACTTCCAGAACATTTCTACTGCTAAGATTCCTGGCCGGCCTTGGGCTAGAGTCTGCCCCCTTTCTTTTTAGCTGGGTTCTTTTTCATTCTCCTCTGCGTCCTTTTCTGACTGTAAATCAGTTTCTGGAACGATCAGTCAGTGCTCAAGGGCTAGTAAGGTTTGCAGTGTCCAGAGAGATGGGGGGAGGGAGGGAGGGAGGGAGGGAGGGAAGGATCGGATCCTGCCCCATACATCCTCACGGCCGATTCGCTCCCACAGAGAGGGACTTCTCCGGGTGCCGTCCACTAGACTTTGTCAGCGGGCGACGCCCAGGGGAAGGGCCTTCTCTGTGGCGGGCCCAGCCCTCTGGAATGACCTTCCCCCCGATATCAGGACAACCACGGACCTCCGCTCCTTCCGCTTAAAATTAAAGACGCACTTTTTTCATCTGGCCGGCCTTGGGTAGTCTCTTTTTAGGTCAGGGTTTTTTAGGGGTAATTTTTAGTTTAGTTATGGGTTTTAGCGCAGGATTTATTTAATTTATTTTTAACTTTGTATTTTGTATTTGTTTGTGGTCTATTTGTATTTTTAATTGCCTGTGCCCCGCCTCGAGTCCCCTTGGGGAGAGAGAGCGGGATAGAAATTAAATTATTATTATTATTATTATTATTATTAGGAGGGAGGAAGGAAGGAAGGAAGGAAGGGGGAGGTGGGAGAGAAAAGGAGGGAGAAAGAAGGAAGGAAAAAAGGAGATGTAATCCTAGTGTTAGGAATGTAATCCTAGTGTTGGGTTGGCAATATATATAAGCCATGATTAGAATATGGTATCTGTAACTTTAACTGCTATAGTGAAATGTGATTGGCTGCTGTTTACTCAATCAGCCATAAGAGGGAGCCAGAATCACTGTTAGATGCTGATCCTTAGATGATGGCTGCTCTGTATGTCGGTTATAGATCAGCAAAGAGAATCGTGAGTTGAGCAACTGTAAGCCAACGTTTGAGTAATAGACTGTGTATAAGAATCAGGACTACTTATCACTTGTTTCTGAAGAAGTGTCTCTTACTTTATTTTTCCACCACAAGTAAAAGTCTACTTGTTTTACCATCAGTGTCCGTGACTGATAGTGTGGATACCTAGCAACATATCTCTTGCTACATTCCGTTGCACACACTTTCGGTCTCTTAACGGAAATATCCTTAACAAGAAAGAAAGAGAGGGATGGAAGGAAGGAAGGAAGGAAGGAAGGAAGGAAGGAAGGAAGGAAGGAAGGAAGGAAGGAAGGAGAGAGAAAGAGAGAGAGAGAGAGAAAGACAGACAGACAGACTGACTCTCTCACAGGATTACAGGGAAAATAAAAAGTGAAATTTGCAACAGGTGAGCTACTGTAGAATTTATCAGGTTCTATCTTTCATCTATCTGGAGATATAAAAGAAGATTTTATTTGGTTTTTCTTATCTGTCTTATTTTCTTGCCCCAAGGCAGCAATGACCAAATCTGCTCTGAACAGCACTTTCTAATCCTCAAGAATTTTGAAACATGGAAAGCGAAAATCTTTGTACCCTAAGAACAAATATTCTCTCTACCAAGTCGACATAAATACAGGTAGTCCTTGACTTACGGCCACAATTAAGCACAAACTTTCTGTTGCTTCAGTTGCTAACTGAGTTTTGCCCTATCTTACCATCTTTCTTGCCCCGGGTGTTAAGTGAATTGCTGCAGTTGTTAAGTTAGTAAGTCATTTGTTACTTTCTTTGAGAGAAGGTTGCAAAAGGTAATAGAATGGTGCCAGGACCCTGCAACCGTCATAACTGTGAGTCAGTTACCAAACGTCCAAATTTTGATCACGTGACCATGAGGATTGCTGCAATGATTGTTAAGTGTGAAAAACGGCCATAAGTCACTTTTTTCAGTGTTGTTGTAAATTACTAAATGAACTGTTTTAAGTCAAGGATTACCTGTACTGTAGATTCATTGCATACTATTGGTTTGTTGTTGTTTTTTACATTACACACTTCATCACTGGAGGCTTTCAGGAAGAGACTGGACCCGCCATCTGTCAGGAATGGGGTAGGGTTTCCTGCTTGGGCAGGGGGTTGGACTAGATGGCCTCCAAGGTCCCACCCAGCTCTGTTAATCTCTTAATGTTTCATCCCATTGCTGTAGCTGGTATAAAAGCAATTACCGTAGTTTTCGGAGTATAAAACTACTAAAAAAGAGGGTGAAAATCTGGGTGTGTCTTATACACTGAATATAGCATTTTTTTGCCTACTGAAACTCTGCCCTTTGCAAAAATGGCCGTGCAGAGGGCTTGGGAAGCTTGCAAAGTGTCCCTGGGGGCTGGGGAGGGGAAAAACGAGCAACAAAATGGGCCATTTGTTCCCACAGCCCCCAGGATCACTCTACAAGCCCCCCAAAACCTCTGCATGCCCTTTGTTTTTTGCTTGTTTTTGCCCCCCCCTCCTCCAGGAGTATTCTAAGAGCCTCCCAAACCCTCTGCATGCCCCCCCCCCTTTTTTAAAATAAAAAAAACAAATCGTGCAGAGGGTTTGGGAGGCTTGCAGAGTGCAATTTTTTTTTTTTAAATTTACCTCTTCAAAAATCATGATGCGTCTTATAGTCCAAAAAATACGGTAATACATGGATTGGACAGATGAAGTGAAAAAAGCACTAGGGATTATGTTCCTGTCCTTCTGATCCTACGCATCATATACGCTGCTTGTTTGGGTTTTAGTTAGTTATTCGGACAAGCATCAGCTCTGGGGGGGGGGGGGGGGGTGTGAATCATTTCGACACCACTTCCCTAACCCTCTTAAGAAAAGAGACCCTTGACTTCACCAAGTCTCTTCCGAAGATAAATCTTTATCCCTGACAATGATTAAGTCCCTGTGGGAGAAAAATAGAGCATCTGCACTCCTTCTTTTGCTTCCTACGGGATTTATTTGGGACTTGGCTATCCGATCTTTCTCCATCTTTTGTGAGAGTGGCATCTTCAAATGAGCCTTCAGCCCTAAAAATGTTCATAAACACGATGATGATGATGATGTGATCCATTCAGTTATGGCCAACTCTTGGTGATTCTCTGGGCCAGGTCTCTCAGCATCTTCAGGATCAGAACAACAAGAGTAGGAAGGGACCTTGTAGGTCATCTAGTCCAACCCCTTGTCCAAGCCGGAGACCCTACACCGTTTCTGACCGATGGCAGTCCAGTCTCTTCTTGAAAGCCTCCAGGGATGAAGCTCCCACAACTTCCGAAGGCAACTTCTGTTCCATGGGTTGATTGTTCTCCTTGTCAGAAAATTCTTCCTTACTTCCAGGTTGAATCTCTCCTTGGTCAGTTTCCATCCATTCTTCCTTGTCTTGCCTTCAGATGCTTTGGAAAATAGCATGACCCACTCCTCTCTGGGGAAGCCCCTCAAGTATTGCTTCTAATATTTTAATATAATATTTAATAATATTTAATTTCTAGACCGCTCCCTCTCCCCAAGGGGACTCGGATCTTGCACTATTCTGATCTTGCACTATTTCTTTGAGTTGTTTTATGCTCTGACTGGTGTCAGCTCTGATGCCGTCCAGTCACCGTGTCCTTTGAGGGCCTGGTTTCCTTTTACTGTTAATTTTTTTGCAAAATATAATTGTTTTCGCCAGTAAATTCCCGCGCATGACGTAGCCACAGCAACTGAGATGCAGCTGTGTGATTCATAAACATAATAGCCCACTTTGCAGGTTATGCTAAATGCATAGCACCAGGGATAAGATTGACAAACGGATTTATATTCTTTAGAATTTTCTTATAGTCTAAATCCTTCCCTTCGCCACCATTCAGTCAGAACTGAAGAAGCTTCTTCGATGAGAAGCGAAACACCTTCCAAAAAAACAAAGGAAGAAAAAGCACCTTTCGGACAACCACTTCCTGGACGACTGCGAATGTCCATAGAAGAGAAATGAAACGTTTTTGAAAGGAAAGAGAATAAGTTCAAATTGCCTTTTGAAAAGCACCTTTAGAACAGCGGTGAGCTGGATCATGGGTAGGCAACCTTTTTATACCTACCACTCACTTTTGTATCTCTGTTAGTAGTAAAATTTTCTAACTGCCCACAGGTTCCACAGGAATGGTGATTTATAAAGTAGGGAAGTTAATTAAATTTAAAAAAGGAAAGTGCTTCAGTATCGGACAAAAGCCCTACCGCCCACCATGAAAGCTGGAACGCCCCACTAGTGGGCGTTCCGGACCAGTTTGACTACCACTGAGCTGGATGATTGAGACGCTCCATAGGCAATGTTGACAAACATACTTATTAGGCCTGCCAAGTTCTTTGCCAGGGTCCAGAAGTCCAGGCCTCTGCCATAATTTGCATTCTCAGCTGTGCTTCTGGACCCCAGAGTTGACGGGCAGCTGGCAGGCTTGGAAGGGGACAATGGGGCCAGTGGCTCTGCTGAGAAATGGGCATTTTGTGGCTCTCTTGGTGAAAAGTACAGAGATACAGAATAACAGAGTTGGAAGGGGCCTTGGAGGTCTTCTAGTCCAACCCTCTGCTTGAGCAGGAAACTCTTACACCACTTCAGACAAATGGTTGTCCAATCTCTTCTTAAAAACTTCCAGTGTTGCAGCAACCAATTTCATTGTAATTTTATTACAATTTTATTACAATGACAATTTTAAAAAAAAGATTATTATTATTATTCACAACTTCTGGAGGCAAGTAGTTCCACAGATTATTTCTTCTCACTGTCGGGAAATTTCTCCTTATTTCTAGGATGCTTCTCTCCTTGATTAGTTTCCACCCATTGCTTCTTCTCCTGCCCTCAGGTGCTTTGGAGACTAGCTTGATAATATATACAATAACGGCCAAAATTGTGGAAACCTTTTGGGAAAAGTATATTTTCCAAAAACTAGCTAATAACACCACTTTGGGGGGGGGGGGGGGTAGTACCATAAAATTATATATCAATGGAAAGATAATTTAATCAAGAGTGCAATGCCATAATTTTTATGAAGGATTTGCTATTAGAATAGCAATGATAAAGAAGTGAAACAAGATATACAAAAATCAACACCATAGAAAAAACGAGATATACAAAAATGATCACCATGTCAGTTAACACTTAGTTGGCTAACCTTTAGCATGAATTACACCCTTACAATGTCTTCCCATGCAGTGAACGAAGTCTATTATTCTCCAAAGCACCTGAGGGCAGAACAAGAAGCAATGGGTGGAAACTAATCAAGGAGAGAAGCAACTTAGAACTGAGGAGGAATTTCCTGACAGTTAGAACAATTAATCAGTGGGACAGAAGTTGCCTCCAGAAGTTGTGAATGCCCCAACCCTGGAAGTCTTCAAGAAGATGTTGGAGAGCCATTTGTCTGAAGTGGTATAGGGCTTCCTGCCTAGGCAGGGGGTTGGACTAGAAGACCTCCAATGTCCCTTCCAACTCTGCTATTGTATTGTATAACTCTTTGAGTTAAATTTGAGTTCTGCAGCTGTTATTTTGTGAAACCAAGATTGAATGATTGCTTCTATTAACTGGGTCGCTTCTGACTAACAAGTTTCTTTAGTCAGCACCAATTATTTATTTTTATTTTTTTATTTATTAAATTTATACGCCGCCCCCTCTCCCCCATGGGGACTAGGGGCGGTGCACAGGAAATTAAAAATCCAATAAATACAACAATATACAAAATACAAAATATTAAATTGGGTTAAAGTCTGGGCTATTCCCAGGCCATTGCAGCAAAGGAATATGATTATCTTGAAACTCCCAAAAAAGGGGGGAAAAAGTGGTGTTATTGCCCATCAAACCTCAAAAATACCCTTTTCCCAAAAGGTTTCCACAATTTTGGCCACTAATGTATCTCCTGGCTTCCTCCTCAGATGAAGTCTTCACTGGTCGTGAAACTGAGCTTGTCACAATAAATGATGATTGTGGGGCCAGTCCAAATTGTAATCCTGCTTTGCTTAGAAGTTAAAAATACCACCGGAGCACTTTGCTTTGTTTCAGTACCAGGAGATTAGCGTGCAAATCCTGGGCAGCCGAGGCTGGTTTCAATGCCTGGCCAAGCCAAAGATTCTCATTTTACGGTCAAGGTAGGAGAAGAAAATAAAAGGTTAATCAGGGGCAGTTTACTAGAGATTTCCTCCTCTTCCTCATCATCCACCTCCAGACCTGTATATATATATACCTGTATATGTTTTCTGAGGTTCTCGCGGGTGTTTGTATGGAGGTCTTTGGTTGTTCGGGTTTTCTCCCGCGTAGAATTGGAAGTATCTTCACGACGTTTCGATGAAGTCTCATTCATCATCTTCCGGCTGGTGCTTCCGGCTTGGTGCTTCCAGGAGCACATTGCTTCCGGCTTGGTGCTTCCAGGAGCACATTGCTTCCGGCTTGGTGCTTCCAGGAGCACATTGCTCCTGGAAGCACCAAACCAGAAGCACCAACCTGAAGATGATGAATGAGACTTCATCAAAACGTCGTGAAGATACTTCCAATTCTACGCGGGAGAAAACCCGAACAACCAAAGACCTACATACCTGTATATATATATATATACCCAGCATAGCTACACCCGTGAAAATCTACGAAAGCAAATATGTATGTATGTATGTATGTATGTATGTATGTATGTATGTATGTATGTATGTATGTATGTATGTGTATATATATATTGATCAGCTCATAAAACTAACACACATATCTAAAAAATTTACACAACGGAACTCATGGCTTTCTGTCTAGATGATCTCTGGTGATGAGCTGAAAGGCAGGAAAGGAAACTGTATGTCTCCTCCCTTAATTGGGGCCCTTAACAGGATGTTGTGAAAACAATTACATATATATATATATGTAATACATACATACATACATACACACTACAATACAATAGCAGAGTTGGAAGGGACCTTGGAGGTCATCTAGTCCAACTCCCTGCTTAGGCAGGAAACCTTATACCCTTTCAGACAAATGGCTATCCAACATTTTCTTAAAGACTTCCAGCGTTGGGGAATTCACAACTTCTGGAGGCAACTTCTGTTCCACTGATTAATTGTTCTTACTGTCAGGAAATTCCTCCTCAGTTCTAAGTTGCTTCTGTCCTTGATTAGTTTCCACCCATTGCTTCTTGTTCTGCCCTCAGGTGCTTTGGAGAATAGTTTGACTCCCTCTTCTTTGTGGCAACCCCTGAGATATTGGAAGACTGCTATCATGTCTCCCCTGGTCCTTCTTTTCATTAAACTAGACATCCCCAGTTCCTGCAACCGTTCTTCATATGTTTTACCCTCCTTCTCTCCCTCTCCCTCTCCCTCTCTCTCTCTCTGCCAGCTCCATTCCCTCTTCCCCCATGGAGCTCTCAGGTTGCTTCCTCTTACATGCCTCCTCCTTCTACTTTGATTTGGTTGCTGGAGGGGCCGTCGGCCGAAAGACCACAACACAAAGTCAATGGGGGAACCAGATTCACTTAACAACCGTGCGACAAACTTAACTGCAGTGATTCGCTTAACAACGTTAGCAAGAAAGGTCGTAAAGTAGGGCAAAACTCACTTAGCAACATAAAGTTTGGGCTCAACTCTGCTTGTACATGGCTCCTTTGTGATTATTTGGTTAAAAGGGCCAATTCTGTCAATTCCAGTCCCTTTTAAGCATGTCAGGCGATGCTTTTATTATTTGTAAGGTGTTCTTCTGGGCCAAAACATACCTAAAACACAACACACCTTCACAAACGCAAAATGCAAACAGACCCCTGCAGAGCTTCCACCCAAGAAGTTGCAAAAAACACATTGTGGGAAGCTTTTTACCCAAACTGTTCCTTTGGAGGTGGGTTTCTTTTTAAAAGAAAAAAAAATTAGGAGAGGTGGCTCAACCGCTTTCAGCACGAGGAGTTAAGGAATACAGTAATCCCTCGTTTTCCGCGGCTTCATTTTCCGCGGCTTCAGTGCTTCGCGGATTTTTTAAAAATACCCAAAAAAAATGCATTGGTAGGAGGCAAGCGCCCCCTAGTGGTTGCTTTAAACATGTCCACCAATTCAAGTTTCGTAGTGAATCCTACCTCGCGGTTTTCACTTTTCGCGGAAGGTTGCAGTCCCGATTGACCGCGAAAAACGAGGGATTACTGTATATGACAACACTGGTACCTTACCTCTCCCTTTACCGCGTTTGCCACGATCGGAAGGCCTCTCACCCGGTGGCGTTTCTACTCCATTTTCTTCGACTCTAACTGGAGAGGAGAGAAAGGCAGAAAGATAAATCTCAGAAAGTACGTATCGTTTTTAGAGAAGGTAGTGGAGTCAGATATTTTCAACTGTAGACAAACAAGAAAGCAAGAGGGGAAGGAGGAGGGGTGGGGGCGCAAGGATGGGTGGCAAATGGGCCTGTTGCCCATTGTCTTTGTCGATGTGGTTAACCCCCCTGGGAAATCAACCCTGGTTTAACAACACACCTTCATTCTTCCACCAACTTGTAGTTCTCTTTCATTCATCTGGTCACACATTTTACATGGCGTCTTTCATTTACCTAAATGATTTAGGGCTGGGGGTTTCTGATGGAAGACAGGTTTTGTAGCTCAGGATTGCACTTGGGGGTCCTTGGTGCTCTCCCCTGGTGGTTTTCTGGCAGATGTTTCATGACCCGACTAGGTAACACCATCAGGGGTGAGGTTTGCAGAGTGAAGACAGGAGGAGGAGGAGGAGAAGGACGACGACTGTGGGTTCCTTGCTGGTTTTGTTGCAGACGTTTTATAACCCAGCTAGATCACATTATCAGTTCATATTGAGTGCAAGAGTTTGCTCCATAGCTTGCCCTGGCAATGCTGGTGGGAGTAGTTCCTTAGTTAGGGCACTGGTCTTACAATACAATACAATACAATAGCAGAGTTGGAAGGGACCTTGGAGGTCTTCTAGTCCAACCCCCTGCCTAGGCAGGAAGCCCTATACCATTTCAGACCAATGGCTATCCAACATCTTCTTAAAGACTTGCAGTAATACAATACAATAGCAGAGTTGGAAGGGACCTTGGAGGTCATCTAGTTCAACCCCCTGCCTAGGCAGGAAACTCTATACCATTTCAGACAAATGACTATCCAACATCTTCTTAGAGACTTCCAGTGTTGGGGCATTCACAACTTCTGGAAGCAACTTCTGTTCCACTGGTTAATTGTTCTCATTGTCAGGAAATTTCTCCTTAGTTCTAAGTTGCTTCTCTCCTTGATTAGTTTCCACTTATTGCTTCTTGTTCTGCCCTCAGGTGCCTTGGAGAATAGCTTGAGTGCCTCTTCTTTGTGGCAACCCCTGAGATATTGGAAAACTGCTATCATATCTCCGCTAGTCTTCTCCAACCTTTCTAGCTTGGCAGACTAGCTGAGGCAGCAATAGCAATAGCACTTAAGACTTATATACCACTTAAGAGTGCTTTACAGCCCCTTTCTAAGTGGTTTACAGAGTCAGCGTCTTGTCCCCAACAATCTGGAACCTCATTTTATCAACCTCATAAGGACGGAAGGCTGAGTCAACCTTCAGCCTGGTGAGACCCAAACTGCCAAACTGCTGGCAGCCGCTAATCGGCAGAAGTAGCCAGCAGTACTGTATTCTAACCACTGTGCCACAGCGGGGCGGTGTGGGGGGGAGGGGGGGGGAGAAGAATAGTTTTGCACAAGCACACTGCTTTCGCAAATGCAACATTGTGCATGCGCCAACCACTGCCATGGCCCAGTTGTGATTGGGCTACGAGCCCGCACTGGGCCCCGAAATGGGGTTGGTGATTCCTGAGTTAAGGCACAGTTTTCTGTTTATTTGTCTGGTATTAATCCCTGCTTATCTTGGTGTAGGTTGCTGGAGGAAGTGTGTTCCGGGACCCAGCAGGCCGCAAAGGCCACCCTCCCTAGCACTGATGACGTTACCTAGTTGGGTCATGAAACATCCACAAGAAAACAACCAAGCCCAGAAGCCCCATGGTTTTCTGTTGTTGTTGTTACGTTTGTTTGTATGGCGGAGTTGTTATACTGAGTGTTACAATGACCTCGCAGGTTTGAAATGTCTGTGAGGTGTCCCAAGCCTTCTTTAAAGCAGGGGTCTCCAACCTTTGCAACTTTAAGTCTGAAGGACTTCAGCTCCCAGACTTCTCCAGCCAGCAAAGCTTAAAGTTGCAAAGGTTGGAGACCCCTGCTTTAAAGGACTGAAATGAAGGCTGCTCAAGCCGCACAGTTGTGAGTTTGTAGGCTGCCTTTTGCACCTTCCCCATCAGGGACACAAATCATACCGTGGTAGGGCGGAATGAAGGACACAGCCAAAGCCAATCGGGGAGAGCCCATCAGCCTCTAGTGCGAACATACAATGAGGCCGCTCAACCCCCTTGGGCTGTGCTCCTAGTCCAGCTGCAAACAACTCTACAGCCCTCTGACATAAATTGTTTCAACTCTTACCGTCAAAACGGCACTATAGGGCTCTGCGCGCCAGAACAACTAGGCACAAGGACAGTTCCCCCCCCCCCCCATGCCATCCCTCTGCTAAACAGCTCATTCCCACAACAGTGTCAAGCTATCTACTAAGGCTGTATTGCTATTCTTCTTCTCATCCTATCACTTATCTCCTCCCACTTATGGCTATAACTTTCTTGCTTGTATCTTTATGATTTGTATTGTTTTATCTAGTTTCAGAGTATGATTTTGATTGCTTATTTAGTCTCCTATTTCTTATGTACATTGAGAGCTTATGCAAGACAAATTCCTTGTGTGTTGTCACACTTGGGCAATAAAGAATTCCTATCCTATCTAATTGTATTCTATTCTATTCTATTCAATTCTATTCTATACTATACTATCCTAATTCAATTCAATTCTATCCTAATTCTATTCTATTTAATTGTATTCTATTCTATTCTATACTATGCTATTCTATCCTATCTAATTCTATCCTATCCTAATTCTATTTAATTCTATCCTATCCTATCTAATTCTATTCTATACTATCCTATTCTATCCTAATTCAATTCAATTCTATCCTAATTCTATTCTATTTAATTTTATTCTATTCTATACTATGCTATTCTATCCTATCTAATTCTATCCTATCCTAATTCTATTTAATTCTATCCTATCCTATCTAATTCTATTCTATACTATCCTATTCTATCCTAATTCAATTCAATTCTATCCTAATTCTATTCTATTTAATTTTATTCCATTCTATACTATGCTATTCTATCCTATCTAATTCTATCCTATCCTAATTCTATTTAATTCTATCCTATCCTATCCTATTCTATCTTAATTCAATTCTATTTTATCCTAATTCTATTCTATTTAATTGTATTCTATTCTATTCTATTCTATATTATGCTATTCTATCCTATCTAATCCTATCCTATCCTAATTCTATTTAATTCTATCCTATCCTATATAATTCTATTCTATCCTATATAATTCTATTCTATTCTATCCTATCCTATTCTATCCTAATTCAATTCAATCCTATCCTAATTCTATTCTATTCAATTCTATTCTATGCTATTATATCCTATCTAATTCTATCCTATCCTATATAATTCTATTCTATCCTATCTAATTCTATTCTATTTAATTCCATTCTATACTATGCTATTATATCCTATCTAATTCTATCCTATCTAATTCTATCCTATCCTATCTAATTCTATTTAGTTCTATCCTATCCTATCCTTATTCTATTCTATCCTATCCTATCCTAATTCTATTCGATTCTATCTAATTCTATCCTATCCTATCCTATCTAATTCTATTCTATTCTCTACTGTGTTTCCCCCAAAATAAGACAGGATCTTATTTTCTTTTGACCCCCCAAATAAGCGCTTGGCCTTATTTTCAGGGAGAAGTTTATGATTTTTGAGGTGCAGGAGACGGCAAGTGTGGTCACCTCAGGGCTGCTGCTGTGTCCCCTTGTTGCGACAGTGCAATACAGCCGCTCGTCAGCAATGCTCTCCAATCAAAGCATCGCTCAGCTGCAGGAGCAAACGGCAGTAGGTAAGAAGTGGGGTGCGAGGAGCGTTGCTGGGCCTGCTGTTCTTTTTGCGGCGGCCATTAGCGTGACCGAAGGGGCGTGGTGGTTAGGGTTGCGGGAGCGGCCATTAAGTAAGGTGTGTGATGTGTGTGGGGCATGTTCCCCCCCTCCATCCCCCCCCCCCCGCCTCGCCTCCTCACCTTGTGTTGTTTGCGCTGCAAGCAACCAGAGGAAATGGTGGGGATGCATTTAAATATTTTCAGGGAGGGCTTATTTTTAGCACATGCGCTCAAAAGTCGGATTGGGCTTATTATCCAGGGAGGTCTGATTTTGGGGAAAACAAGGTACAGCCACACCGCGCCTCGTAGTCCGAAGTCTGGGACTTACACTCTCGACCACGGTTGCCCCCTCTTCCTCGCCTGCTGGACGTTCCCCGGCCACGGCTGACTTCTCTGTCTCCTCGCTTTTCTCTGTTCTCTTTGTTTTCTGGGCCCTCTTTCCCAAGGCTTTTCTTCTTGCCTCCGACCGTCTCCCACGAAGTCTAGTTGGGTGGAGGAGGAAAACAAAGACAGAAGCATTCAACATTAAAAGAGGGCCTAACAAAAGTCTCTGTCGGGTCTGCCTTCGTCATGAAAGAAACCACTCAATTCCATTTTGAAGAATTAAGAGACCTTTTACTGGTTATGAAAAGAAAGCAGCTAGGTAAAGCAAGGTCCGAAGCCAAAGCTTGCAAAATCATACATATCAATATATGTGTCAAAGCCCCTCCCACCAACATTCCCCTCCCTATTGTCCAATCCGCAAATCCCTCAGGTGTCATGTGGGTTGCATCTCCAGGAGCATCATCAGGTTGGTATGCAGGACGGTTGGCCTTGACCATCTCAAGGCACCAGCCATCGGTATGCGAAGTAGATGGTGAGAACATAACTCCCTTCACCAATATCTCTCCTGCACCAGTTAATCCCATTCCCAAATACCACGTTTCTCCAAAACCTCTGGGGGAAGATTTCTGGAGCCTTCCAGGTACACCCGAGACTCACGAAACCTAGAAACTGACCACACTGGAGCAGTATTCTTAGAAAGGAGCGTAGAGGTCGTCCTCGGCTTACGACCGCAACCGAGTCCCAGAGTTTCTGTTGCTGAACGAGACCATCGTGAAGTCTGCTCGCCAGGAGGCCTTTTGCGACCTCCTGACCAGCAAAGTCAGATCCACTTAACAACCGTTTTACTAACTTAACAACTGCAATGATGAACTTAACAATTGTAGCAAAAAAAAAAGTCATAAAAGGGCCCAAAAACCTATTTAATAAACGTCTCACTTAGCAACATAAATGTGGGTCTGAATTGTGATCGTAAGTCGAGGGCTACCTGTATTTTTCAGTCCCAGGAAGGGATGAACAAAAACAGGACACTGGAAAAGGTTTGTATTCATTTATTCCTTCTTTCCTTCATTCCTTCATTCTTTCCTTCCTTCATTCATTCATTCTTTCCTTCATTCATTATTTCATTCCTTCCTTCCTTCCTTCATTCTTTCCTTCCTTCATTCATTCTTTCCTTCATTCATTTATTCATTCTTTCATTCTTTCCTTCATTCATTCTTTCCTTCATTCATTCTTTCATTTTTCATTCTTTCATTCATTCATTCCTTCAATCATTCTTTCATTCATTTATTCTTTCCTTCATTCATTCTTTCCTTCATTCAATTTCCACAGTAGCCCATCTCCATCAATGACTCTGGGCTGCTTACAATTTTAAAAAAATACTTCACAATTAAAAACACTACTGTTCCCATTTTCCCACTTCAGTCCTAATGGAACCTTTTTCCTCCAGCCTGCCATTTGGAACGAGATTTCTTCCTTCTCCAGCCTTGCTGGGCTCTCCAAGACACTGCACTCCGTTAAAAAAAATAAAAAATAAACCAAAATGCTAAAGACAGGTGTGTGTTTTTGCACTAGCCAGGACCTCATTACTGTGAGACACTGCACTTGTTTCCCCTTTGCAAGGTCGGGGATGAGGGTGGCTGCACAGATTTTCACATTTGGGTCTTCCGTGCAAAAGATGTGAGTTGCTGCCTGTGTTCACATGTTCAACAGGAGAAGAGAGATACCCAAGAGCTGATGACACCCAGCTGGCAGGAATAGCCAACACTCCAGAAGATAGGCTTAAGATACAGAAGGATCTTGACAAACTTGAACATTGGGCACTATCTAATAAAATGAAATTCAATGGCGAAAAGAAGAAGGTTCTACATTTAGGCAAGAAAAATAAAATGCACAGGTACAGTATAGGTGGTACCTTGCTCAATAGCAGTAACTGTGAGAGGGATCTTGGAGTCCTAGTGGAGAACCACTTAAATAGGAGCCAGCCGTGGGCAGCAACTGCCAAAAAAGCCAACACCGTTCTAGGCTGCATCAACAGAGGGAGAGAATCAAGATCACGTGAAGTGATAATACAACTTTATAAGGCCTTGGGAAGGCCACACTTGGAATATTTGCATTCAGTTTGGTTGCCAGGATGTAAAAAAGATGTGGAGACTCTAGAAAGAGTGCAGAGAAGAGCAACAAAGAGGATGAGGGAACTGGAGGCTAAAATATATGAAGAATGGTTGCAGGAACTAGGTGTATCTAGTTTAATGAAAAGAAGGACTAGGAGAGACATGATAGAAGTCTTCCAATATCTCAGGGGCTGCCACAAAGAAGAGGTACTCAAGCTATTCTCCAAGGCATCAGAGGGTAGAACAAGAAGCAATGGGTGGAAACTAATCCAGGAGAGAAGCAACTTAGAACCAAGGAGAAATTTCCTGACAGTTAGAACAATTAAACAGTGGAACAGAAGTTGCCTCCAGAAGTTGTGAATGTCCCAACACTGCAAGTCTTTAAGAAGATGTTGGAGAGCCATTTGTCTGAAACGGTATGAGGTTTCCTGCCTAGGCAGGCAGTTGGCCTAGAAGACCTCCAAGGTCCCTTCCAATTCTGCTATTGTATTGTAATTTTAGCTCATCTCCCAGGGCTTAAAGTGCCGACTGGCTAGAGACAAGAGCTAGATAGGTGGGGAACAAAAAAATGGTCCATTGTTTGTGCAGTGCTAAATTGCATTTTTTCCCCAGCTATTCGCTCACAATGCAGTGCACTCAATGCGTCCCCTGAACCAGGTGACTGGATATTCCTGGAAGGGAAGCAGAGTTGCCTCATTCAAGCGATTCCAGGAACAGCCAAGGGTGCTGGAAGAACGGGAGTGAATCACAGTCTCCAAAATAGGCGCCGAAAGATAAATCCCCTGCTGTAATTTACAATAATACAATAGCAGAGTTGGAAGGCACCTTGGAGGTCATCTAGTCAAACCCCCTGCCTAGGCAGGAAGCCCTATACCATTTCAGACAAATGGCTATCCAACATCTTCTTGAAGACTTGCAGAGTTGGGGCATTCACAACTTCTGGAGGCAACTTCTGGGTGAGATCATCCGTGGTTTTGGGGTAGAGTTCCATCTGTACGCAGACGACACCCAGTTGTACATCTCTACCCCTAACCACCCCAACGATGCCGTTGAAATGATGTCCCGGTGTCTGGAGGCCGTGCGAGTCTGGATGGGGAGGAACAGGCTCCGACTCAACCCGTCCAAGACTGAGTGGCTGTGGTTTCTGGCGCCACGACATAGCCAATTGGTTCCATCTCTGGCTATCGGGGGCGAGTCATTAGCCCCCGCAGAAAGGGCTCGCAACTTGGGTGTCCTCCTGGACTCTCGGCTGTCCTTGGATGACCATGTGGCAGCCGTAGCCAGGGGGGCCTTTTATCAGGTTTACCTGATACGCCAGTTGCGCCCCTTTCTGGATCGTGACGCCCTACGCACAGTCACGCAAGCTCTTGTCATTTCCCGCCTAGACTACTGCAATGCTCTCTACATGGGGCTTCCCTTGAGGTGCACCCGGAGGCTCCAGTTAGTGCAGAACGTAGCCGCGCGGGGGATCTTGGGAGCCACAAGACACTCCCATATAACACCTCTCCTGCGCAATCTGCACTGGCTGCCTGTGGCCTTCCGGGTGCGCTTCAAGGTTTTGGTGACCATCTTTAAAGCGCTCCATGGCATGGGTCCTGGGTATTTGCAGAACCGCCTCCTGCCACATGCCTCCATCCGACCAGTCCGCTCCCACAGGGAGGGCCTCCTCAGGGTGCCATTCGCTGGACAATGCCGGCTGGCGACTCCCAGGGGAAGAGCCTTCTCTGTGGCGGGTCCAGCCCTCCAGACTTCTCGGTGGTGACTCGCTCCCTAACATTTGAAAGGCCATCATTTCCCTGTTATGTCTACTCGACCCACCCGAGTGGGGAGGCAGGGTATGTTACCGGCGTCACCTCTTAAGGAGGTCCATCTAGTGAGACCAAGGAGAAGGGCCTTCTCAGGGGTGGCTTCCTCCCTGGGGAGTATCATCCCTGTGAAGATAGGATTGCCTCTCCCCCAACCTTGGCATTCGTTGAAATGGCCCTCAAGACCCGTCTATGGAGATTCTCCGTCCTCCAGGGTATGGTTGCCCCAAAGGTGCTTTTTTTAAGAGGCAACTGGGTTTTTTTTGAAGATGTTTTGCTTCTCATTCAAGAAGCTTTTTCCGCTCTACGTCGCTTCTCATCTGAAGAAGCTTCTTGGATGAGAAGCGAAGCCTCTTCAAAGAAAAAACAAGAAAGTCCAGTTGCCTCTTGAAGAAAAGCCCCTTTGGGACAACCATGACCTGCATGGCTGAGAACCTCTACAGACGTTTAGCTATGCAATTTGGGGTGAAGACCCTTTTAATGGTCTGGGAGTAGGAATGGATTTCCAGAGGAAAAAGTTGCAGACTCCAGGAACCATTTGTACCACTCAGGTGACCCCGAGGACACAGATAAACCTCCAGGTGGCCTCAATGGCCCTCTAAAAAGATGCAAATGACCAGCTGAATGCAAGGAGGATAAATCCTTCCATTCTCCACCATCCAATCAGAGCTGAAGATGCTTCTTGGATGAGAAGCAAAACGTCTTCAAAGAAAAAGCAGGAAGTCCAGTTGCCTCTTGAAAAAAGCACCTTTTGGGACCTTTAAGATATGGTTTTGCCAGTGAGTCTGGGAAAGCCAGTGTGACATGGAGCCCATCAAGCAGAGAGGAGAAGGAGAGAGGAAGGGGAAGTAGAGAAGGACAACAGAGGGAAGAAAGAAGGTAGGGAAGAGGAGGAGAGAAAGGAAACGTGGAAAGAGGAGAGAGGAGAAGGAGAGAGGAAGGGGAAGTAGGGAAGGGAAGGATGACAGAGAGAAGAAAGAAGGTGGGGAGGAGGAGGAGAGAGGGAGAAGAAAGTGATGGATAAGGTACAAATATGGTCTATGGCAGGGGTCTGCAAAGTCGGCTCTTTTAAGACTGGTGGACTTCAACTCCCAGAATTCCCCAGCCAGCCATGCTGGCTGGGGAATTCTGGGAGTTGAAGTCCACCAGTCTTAAAAGAGCCGACTTTGCAGACCCCTGGTCTATGGAGATCAGAACAGCCATTCTTCATTTTGGGGAGTTGATGGTAAGACGAATTGATGTAAACATTTAACAATATAATACGATGTTGGTTATGTAATAGTATACATGTGGATATGTTATGAAAATGAAAAAATAAAAAACTTTATTTAAAAAAAAGTGGTGTGTTTATTGTAGTCACCAAAGAGGTGGGAATTTATTGGGGTTTTTATTTGGGGTAATATTCCTCTAGGCGACCTAGAATCATCGTAAGTGAATTGGGCAGCCATAGAAATTTTCAAAACAAACCAACCAACAAACCAAGAAAAAAAAAATCTGTAATTTAGATTTAGATTTTATTAAACTTATATACCGCAGCCCTCTCCCATAAGGGACTCGGGGCAGTGCACAGGTGATTAAAATGGATACAAACATCTAAACAAAAATAAATAAGTCGTAAATAGTCAATATAAAAATCCTATTAAATAAACAACACCCTGTGCTAAAATCAATTTAAAACCCACTTATTAAAACTATAAATTAATTTAAAATGAGTCGATAAAATAGTCTCGGAAATTAGGCCAGGCCAGCTAGATGGAAGAAGTGCGTCTTTAGACGTTGGCGGAAGAGGCGGAGGTCCGTGATAGTCCTGAGATCAGGGGGTAGGTCGTTCCAGAGGGCAGGGCCCGCCACAGAGAAGGCCCTTCCCCTGGGCGTTGCCAGTCGGCATTGCCCGGCCGACGGCACCTGGAGAAGACCCTCTCTGTGGGAGCGAATCGGTCTGAGGGATGTATGAGGTAGGAGGCGGCCTCGCAAGTAACTAGGACCCGTGCCATAGAGCGCTTTGAAGATGGTGATCAACACCTTGAAGCGCACTCGAAAGGCCACAGGCAGCCAGTGCAGCTCGCGCAGGAGAGGTGTCACGTGGGAATGCCGAGAGGCTCCCAAGATCCCCTGCGCGGCCGCATTCTGAACTAGCTGTAGTCTTCGGGTGCACCTCAAGGGGAGCCCCATGTAGAGAGCGTTTCCGTAGTCTAGACGGGATGTCACGAGTGCATGAGTGACTGTGCAAAGGGCGTCCCATTCCCATTGCCAATGTTGTCTTGGCTGCCTTAAGCAAGAAGGCAAACTGAACATTAAGGAGAGTGTTCTTACCTTCACAAAAGAGAAAGGATTTCGTTTTTCACTATCTTAAATGAAAAAGAAGACGGCCCTGGCTTATTTCATGCATACTAGACCATAAACATGAGGCTACATGGATGGCACAGTTCTTTAGGATGGAAGGATAAATGGGGAGATAATTAAGTGACGTTAAAAAAAAAAAGCACGGTCCTTGTCCTTAATGTGGGTCAGGGATGCTTGAATAATCCTGGCTGAAATTTCAGAACCCAGAAAGGTGAGAAAGTCAATGTGGAGTTGTGGGTTTCAGTTTTGTGCATGGCTCATCGTGATGTTTTAAAATTCCGCTTTCTTGGGAGAATAAGCAAATGTTTAAAATGCACACAGGATCCTGACCAGGTGTTCTGACCCAGGCTTCCTTAAAAAGCAAGCAGCAGAGTCTTGGTCCCTGCAAAAAACCCTTTTATTTACACGACTGTGAATTCCTTTCATTCAAAGTCAGCCAGGCTTGGCAAACAGTCTTTCAGAGGAATTTTGATCCACACGAACCTTATCTCGCTCGGAGAACTGCCAGATAATCAGTTTCCAAACGCCGGGCAAGGCAACGCTTGGCACAGTCTCTTACAGTCACAAACAGTATTTTCCACTCTTGAAATGACCGAATGAATGAATGGTTTCCTGCAAAAGCCCCCTCCCCATTCGCTCCTCTTTTGTTTCCCATGGGAGGGGCCAATCGCCTCCAAGGTGTGGCTTTCCTCCCGAGTCGCCCCTGCTTTCTGAGTTGTTCTTGTCTTATGGCAGCTCTGCGCATGCGCACATTGGGAACAGGCTCCAGCTGTTCCTCTGCCTCACTGCTATCTGACTCCCACTCTGCCTCCGACGCAGAGCCCTCATCTGAGCTTTCCTCAGCCCCCAGGACTGGCCCACGTTCCTCCCCAACCTCCTCCCTGTCTGACTCTGCAACTCCAGGAGAACATAATAATACAATAGCAGAGTTGGAAGGGACCTTGGAGGTCATCTAGTCTAACTCCCTGCCTAGGCAGGAAGCCCTATACCATTTCAGACAAATGGCTATCCAACATCTTCTTGAATGATTAATCTTTATATTTGCAAAAAAAAAAAAAAAAAAGCGACAGGGAAAAATTAAATATTATTCAAACATTTCTGAGCTCTGCAAGATTTGCCTTAAGGGGTTAACATTTTTTAGCCTTCGCAAGTAACCTTCTAGAAAGGCAGCTTTTGAAAGAACTCTAAATTGAGCACTTACTGTATCAGAGCTTCCTTCCAGCAAGAGGTTGATTGCTCTGTTCACGTCGCCATTACAATCGTGCAGAGCTACGATGCAGTCATCCTGATTCTTCCCTGTCACTTCCATCAGCTAATACAAATAAAAATAAAAACCCACAAACACACACATATTACAAAGCAGCTCGGAATAACCAAGGTGATTTAACACAAGGAACGGAAATAGAATATGTCAGGGAATATGACTTTGAATGTGGGGGTCTAATTAATATAAAATTACAGCTGCTCAGATAGGTTACAGTCTACGACAAGGTATAGACTAGCTCAGAATCACTGCTACTAACTTTAGAATGTGTGAATGTAATTTAATTTGGACTTGGAGTGGTAACGTGCAGACCACAAATAATGTTTTTAAAAAATGCAAATCAAAACCAAGATCAGATCTGGGTACAATCTGGGATAGAAAACAAAAATAATGAAGATATCCAGGAGGCCCCATCTATCTCACTCCAAGGTTTGGGAGAATAATCTAGTCCCCAAATATGCTTTAATTTCTTCAAGGACAACGTAGTCAACAGCCTGGGCTGAACGTGGAATGTAAAAGACTGTGGGGTCCATGGTGCGCTCTGAACTCAAGTGTTTTCTTGCAGATGGTTCATTACCAAACTAGGTAACATTATCAGTAGTAGATAGGAGTAGGGTTTGCAGAAAGGAGGAGAAGTGAGAGAGACTGTGGGGTCCTTGGTACTCTATGAGATTGGTGGTTTTATTGCCAATGTTTCATTATCAGAGTAGGTAATAAGTTCTTGACATTAGTTGGGTCATGAAATGTCTACAAGAAAACAACCAAGCTCAGACAGCAGCAAGGACCCCAAAGTTTAACCTCGGGCGACATAAATATTATTTATCTGGGGGCACACTTGATTTGGTTTTCCCATTCCACCACACACCCCCGCACCTCCCCCACACACAAACACTAAGCTTCCAATCAAGGATTGATTTCAAGCCATGTTTCAGCTTCTCTGTGTCAGGCCTACAGCCATCTTTTCTTCTGGATCTCTGGCCTGCCACACTTTCTATTCTTCTGCTATGCCTTTTCTATGGTGGGAAAATGGGAGGAAGGGATTGTATGGCGTTAGATGATAGGTAGCCATAACAACATTCTTTCTAGAAATCCAAGGTCATCCTTTGTCTTTGCACTTCTGCACCTGACCGGAACTGGATGGGTGGAATAAAATTAAACCACAAAGCTCAGTACACCGAAGACCACCAGCACCACCTCCTCCTCCTCCTCCTCTCCACACCACCTGTCTTCTAACACTGATGATGTTCCCTAGTTGAGTCATGAAACATCTGCAAGAAACCCACAATTTGGTTTCCATAAACTCATGTATTAGAAAGCGTCTTTTGGATCTCTGGCCTGCCACACTTTCTATTCTTCTGCTATGCCTTTTCTATGGTGGGAAAATGGGAGGAAGGGATTGTATGGCGTTAGATGATAGGTAGCCATAACAACATTCTTTCTTGAAAGGCAAGGTCATCCTTTGTGTTTGCAGCTCTGCACCTGACCGGAACTGGATGGGTGGAAGCTGCCAGCGTGGCAGTGGGAGATTGGACCATGGGATGGACTGGTGGGTGTGGGGGAGGAAAGATCTTGAACTTTCAACTGGGAGGGGGAAACCAGGAAGCTTTCAGAAGCTTTTCCCAGAGGGGCCAAGATGGCTCTCTTCATCAATGGGAACTTTGAGGACTCTTTTGCCTCGGACTCTGATTTAATTTTGGATGCTCTTTGCAACCCTGACACTTCGCTTGTTTCACAAGCCACAAGACTCGGACCAAGAGAGGTTTTGCACCGGGCGCAGACAGGAGCTCAACACGTTTTCATGCTTGTACTGGTGATGAAGTGGGGAAAAGCAATGAAAACATTTGGGCAGGTCAAAGCTTGGGGCTCCTCGGGAGTCAAAGCCAGGACAACGAATCCTAAGGATGGAAACCCACCTCCATAAAAAAGATTCCAACATAATTTTAAAAGGATTCATGGCTAGTGAATCGGATTCATGGCTAGTGAAGCTAGGCTCGACCTGCAACCGTTCGTTTAGGGACCATCCAAAGTTACAACGGCACTTTAAAAAAGTGGCTTGTGGCCATTTTTCACACTTACAACTGTTGCAACGTTTTTGTAGTCACGTGATCAAAATTCAGACGTATTTATGACGGTTGCAGTGTCCGGGGGTCACGTGATCCCCTTTTGCGACCTCCTGACAAGCGAAGTCCATGGGGATTTACTTACCAACTGGGTTACTAACTTAACAATTGCAGTGATTCACTTAACAACTGTGGCAAGGAAGATCGTAGCATGGGGCAAAACTCGCTTAATAACCATCTTGCTGAGCCATGGAAACACAGGGCTTTATTCTGGTCGTAAGGCCAGGACTCCCTGTATCTTGTTCTGGCTTTTCCACATATCCCAACCACTGGTTTTTTTTTTCCTTGAAAAAAATACAAGTAGTCCTTGGTTTATGACCACAATTAGGACTAGAATTTCTGTTGCCAAGCAGGACAGCTGTTAAGTGAGACGCACCCAATTTTATAACCGTTCTAGCCACCGAGAATCACTGCAGTTGTTAAGTGAATCATGAGGTCATTAAGCAAATCTACTTTCCCTCCACTGACTCCGATTGTTGGAAGCTGGCTGGGAAGGTTTCAAATGGGGATCAGAACAACTCCAGAGGCTGCAACTGTTGAAAATACATGCCAGTTGCCAGGTACCTGAAGTTTTGATCATGTGGCAACTTTTTTCAGTGCTGTGTCGTCCTCAAATTGACACGAAATGAACGGCTGTAAGTCAGGGACTGCATATGCCAAACTTCACAGCAACGTATCAGAAGCCAGAAGAATTTCAGTTCAGCCAATTTCAGGAAGCAAGAGGGTTTGGATAAGGCTTTAGAATAGACAAGCAAGTCCTCAGTGTACGACCACGGTTAAGCCCAATGTCTCTGTTATTAAGTGAGACACTTGTGAATTTCGCCCCGCTTTACGAGCTTTCTTGCCACAGTGGTTAAGTGAATCACTCCAGCTGTTAAATGAGCGACACGGTTGTTAAATGAATCCATCTTTCCCGCTGACTTTGTTTGTCCAAAGGTCGCAAGAGGGGGACATTGCAACCGTCACAAATAGGAATCTGTTGCCAAGAGACTGAATTATGATCATGTGACCACTGAGCTGTTACAACGGTCGTGTGAAAAACAGTCATTGGTCACTTTTTCCAATTCTGTTCTCACTTTGAACGGTCTCTAAATGAACTGTTGTAAGTTGAGAACTAGCTATACAAGACTGGACTCCATTCAACTATGTGCAACGGCAACCCCCTCTCTCCCCCCCCTCCCCAAAGCAAAGCTGGAGTGGATACTTACTTGTTTCACTTTATCTTCAAAGTCTGCATCGTTCTTGTCGTATATCATTTGAGCCAAGCGAATTTGCTCTGCTGTGGCCTGGAAAAACACAAAAGCACCCATGAAATACAATACAATATAATACAATACCATAGCAGAGCTGGAAGGGACCTTGGAGGTCTTCTAGTCCAACCCCCTGCCTAGGCAGGAGCCCTTTGCCATTTCAGACAAATGGCTAGCCAACATCTTCTTAAAGACTTCCAGTGTTGGGGCATTCACAGCTTCTGGAGGCAACTTCTGTTCCACTGACTAATTGTTCTAACTATCAGGAAATTTCTCCTCAGTTCTAAGCTGCTTCTCTCCTTGATTAGTTTCCACCCATTGCTTCTTGTCCTGCCCTCAGGTGCCTTGGAGAATAGCTTGACTCCCTCTTCTTTGTGGCAACCGCTGAGATACTGGAACACGGCTAACATTTCTCCCCTGGTCCTTTTCTTTAAACTAGACACACCAAGTTCCTGCAACCATTCTTTACATATTTTAGCCTCCAGTCCCCTAATCATCTTGGTTGCTCTTCTCTGTACTCTTTCCAGAGTCTCCACGTCTTTTCTACATCGTGGCGACCAAAACTGGATGCCGTATTCCAAGGGTGGCCTTCCCAAGGCCTTATAAAGTGGTATTAACCCTTCACATAATCTTGTTTCTCTCCCTGTTGATGCAGCCTAGAACTGTGTTGGCTTTTTTGGCAGCTGCTGCCCATGGCTGGCTCTTATTTAAATGGTTGTCTACTAGGACTCCAAGATCCCTTTCACAGTTGCTACTATTGAGCAAGGTACCACCTATACTGTCCCTGAGCATAAGACACAAATTCTCATTCAGAATCAAGTGCACCATACGGCAGCTAGTCCTTGGCTGACGACCGTCATTGAGCCCAAAGTTTATGTTGCTAAGTGAGAAGCTTGTCAAGTGAGCTTTGACCTACTTTACCACCTTTCTTGTCACATTTGTTAAGTGAATCACTGCAGGTGTTCAGTGAGTCACACGGTTGTTAAGTGAATCCGGCTTCCTCACCGACTTTGCTTGTCAGGCCACAGAAGGGGATCACGTAACATATTTATGACACTGCAACCGTCATAAATACGAATCAGTTGCCCAGCGTCTGAATTTTGATCACACGACCACGGGAATTGTGCAATGGTCGTAAGTATGAAAATTTCACTTTTTTTAGTGTTGTTATAACGTTGGTCACATTATGAACTGTCGAGGATTGCCTGCATTCTCCCCACTACAGTAATCCCTCGTTTTTCGCGGCCTCGTTTTTCGTGGCTTCAGTGCTTCGTGGGTTTTTCAAAAATACCAAAAAAAAACTGCATTGGTAGGAGGCAACCCTTCCCTTCGACCCTCGGTGAATAATAGCTGCAGCGGAAGAAACCTTGATGTGCAAACCTCTCGGACGAGAAGAAGCGGAGGAATCCGAGCCGGCTTGCCTACGGGATGTATATTGGGAGCTCCGGCGCCTCGGTCTCGCTGTAGGCAACTTTTCCTGAGCGGCTGGGACGTGGCATCCGTTTCAGAAGGAAGGTTTGCAAGCGCGGGTCCCCCCCACCCCCATTTCCTCCCCTTGCTCCCAAGAACCAAATGGACGTTTGGGTTTGAGGGATCGGGATTTTAAGTTAAGCGAATTGCTTCGTAACTTGTTGGGGCAGAAAGAACCCGGGGAGTCTGTGCCGCGATGCCGGCTTGCCTACGGGATGTATATTGGGAGCTCCGGCGCTTCGGTCTCGCTGTAGGCAACTTTTCCTGAGCGGCTGGGACGTGGCTGCACATGTGCACACAGCACGCTTCACGCGGATTCCTTTGGAATCCTACTTCGCGGTTTTTCGGCTTTCGCGGAAGGGTCTGGTCCCGATTACCCGCGAAAAACAAGGGATTACTGTACTTACTTTCCTGCAACTTACTCTCCTATTTTTAATTCAGAGGGAGTGGAAGTAAGGCATTTTCTGTTGACCATTTCCCTATCCAGCAACCCAATTCCAGGTTATAAGCGATGGTTTAAAAAATAAATGACTCCTAACAACAGTCCAACAGAAAACATTTTTTTATTGAAAATTAAAAACTTTAAAATGCAAATACCTTTAAATATAGTTATATTTTTGTATGTTACAATCCTTTTTGACAGTGCTAACATACCCCTTTGTGATTCAAATACATTTGTACACATTCCTAATTATTCCTATATCTATACATCTGTGTTTCCAAGCTGTGCATTTCATGTTCCTATTATTCATCCATGGAATCCAGTTTTCCCAAAGCTGTATAGTAGCCTGAGTCTCCCTTGTTCCTTAACTCCAAGGTGGGTTTATCCATTTCTGCGCAATCAAGAATCTTTTGGATTATCCGACAATATCTGTCGGTGTGGTATCCCTTTTCCAACATTGTGCGAGCGCCATTCTCGCGGCTGTAATTATGTGCAAAATTAAATATTGTATCTCTTTCGTGTACTTTCCCTTAATCATCCCTAGGAGGAACAATTCTGCTTAGACCTCTGTTTGGGTGTTTGTAATTTCCTGTAACCATTTTTGTATTTTGGCCCAATATTTCAACAGAAAACATTTTTTAAGATATACATGATTTGAAGCAGCACAGTAATACATACAATAGCAGAGTTGGAAGGGACCTTGGAGGTCATCTAGTCCAACTCCCTGCCTAGGCAGGAAGCCCTATACCGTTTCAGGACAAATGGCTATCCAACATCTTCTTAAAGACTTGCAGTGTTGGGGCATTCACAACTTCTGGAGGCAACTTCTGTTCCACTAATTAATTGTTCTAAGTGTCAGGAAATTTCTCCTCAGTTCTAAGTTGCTTCTCTCCTTGATTAGTTTCCACCCATTGCTTCTTGTTCTGCCCTCTGGTGCCTTGGAGAATATCTTGACTCCCTCTTCTTTGTGGCAACCCCTGAGATATTGGAAGACTGCTATCATGTCTCCCCTAGTCCTTCTTTTTATTAAATTAGACATCCCCAGTTCCTGCAACCATTCTTCATATGTTTTACCCTCCAGTCTCCTAATCATCTTTGCTGCTCTTCTCTGCAGTCTTTCGGTAAAATGGACTGAGAATATTTTATCAAAGGAAATATATTTCAAGGAGATTAGGAGCCATAATCAGCACTTCAAAGCAAAGTTAAAAGGCTCTGGTGCTTAGAAGAGGGTGGGGATCTAATTCTGTAAGTCTTTATAATGGCTTTAAGCACATCACATTATTAAGGATGCTTCATTGAATAACCCTCGGCTGAACAATAAGCGTGACCTGGCCAGGGTTTAGCACTAAATCTTCCCTCCTTTAAGCACAGCCAATTATAATCATGTTGGAAAGCAAAAGAATAAATTATTGGAGGTGTAGAAGCTGGGATTAGCACGCCCGGCCCTTAGATAACTTCCTCCGTTGGCTTTCAGGCTTCATAGCCCAACTGATTAAAACATTTGTGGTAAATCATTATAAAAGGAATGGGAAAATTATATTCTCTAAAACAAACCTGCCTTCTGAACCATTAGCCAGCTGTTTCTGGGGCCGATGACCATTATTTAGAAAATAAATCATGGTAAAGTAAAGGTTCTCCTCACACATATGTGCCAGTCGTTCCTGACTCTAGGGGGCGCTGCTCATCTCCGTTTCAAAGCCAAAGAGCCAGCGCTGTCCGAAGACGTCTCCGGGGTCATGTGGCCGCCATGACTCAACACCAAAGGCGCACAGAACGCTGTTCCCTTCCCACCAAAGGCGATTTCTGTTTTTCTACTTGCATTTTTACCGGTTTTTGAAATGCTAGGTTGGCAGAGGCTTTGACAAGTTAACAGGAGCTCGCTCCGTTACGCAGCTCTAGGGATTCGAACCGCCAAACTGCCGATCTTTCTGATCGACAAGCTCAGTGTCTTAGCCACTGAACCACCTTTAAATAATGGTGGGTGGCTGCAAATTGTTGCTTTTGGGGGAGGTATAGAAAAAAAATAGGTTCTTCATCCTCATCACTCTTAAGTTTATCTCCTGGCAAATAAATGCATGCTGATATTTACCACTTTAATATTTTTATCTTGGTTTTTACAGGCGGTCCTTGATCTATGAGCACAATGAGCCTGGAATATCTATTGCTAAGTGAGACAGTTGTCAAGTGAGCTTTGCTCCATTTTACGACCTTTCTTGACACACAGCTGTTCAGTGAATCAAGGCAGCGGTTAAGTGAATCTGGCTTCAACTTTTGACTTTGATAACTTTTATTGTCATTTTTTTTTTTACCGCGAGCACACTGGCACACATTAAAAATGAAGGTCGCAAAAGGGGATCACATGACCCCGGGACATGCCATAAATACATGCCAGTTGCCTAGATTTTGATCACGTGACCATGGGGAGGTTGCAAATGTCCCATGTGTGAAAAACGGTTGCAAGTCATTTTTTTAGTGCCATTATAACTTCAAATAATCAGTAAACAGAATAGAATAGAATAGAATAACAGAGTTGGAAGGGACCTTGGAGGTCTTCTAGTCCAACCCCCTGCCTAGGCAGGAAACTCTACACCACTTGAGACAAATGGTTATCCAACATAACAAATTAAAAACGCATCTTTTCTGCTTGGCCGGCCTAGGGTAGTCTCTCTTCTATGGGGTTTTTAGTTTAAGGTTTTTTTTAGGATAGTTGGTATTTTATAGTTGTTTTAGCGCAGGATATGATTTAATGTGATTTTAATTTTGTACTTTGTTCTATGTTATCTGTTCTTAATTTACCTGTGCCCTGCCTCGAGTCCCTTTGGGGAGAGAGAGCGGGTTAGAAAAAAAATTTATTATTATTATTATTATTAACATCTTTAAAATATCCAGTGTTGGCTTTCCGGTTCCGGCTCCAGCGACGACGGGCGAGCCTAGCGCTCGCTCGCCGTTTTGTTGCTTTTCCTGCCCCCCCGCGGGGGCGAGACGCCCCGTTTTTGGGGGTCTTCCGTAAAGCCGGCTTGCCTGGGAAGCCCCTCCCCACGGCAGTGGGGAAGCAACCCTTGTCTTCGGCTTAGGTGGAAGAGGACATGCTGCGGGGGGTTTTCCCCTCGCCAAAGGCAGACGGCACCATTTGTGATTATGGAGAGAGTTGATCGGCTGAGTTGGAAGGCTTCCCGGGGCTTCGGCTGCAAGGGGGAGAGTGAGTAACTTAAAACTTTTTTTTCTGCTGTCAGCCTGGCTGAAAGGACTTGGAGAGGGGTGTTTGTTTGTAAAAAAAACCCTCAGATTTAAAGCGGCACTTGAAAATGGCTCCTCGCTGCGAGGAAGCGGATATCTTCATTCCGGATTGTTTGCAACAAGGGAAAGTGATCTGCGGTTTTTCTTGCAACAGAGTCTCTAGGTCTGGCTGAAACAATTTCTTTTACCACTTTCTCCTTCGGGCTCTGAGCTTGGGCGGTGGAAGATGGCTTCTCTTTGTCCCTGTCTGACTATTTTACTTATGGAAAATTCCCAGCGTCTCTTTGCGATTTGGACTCCCTCTGGTTATTAATGAAGAAATTTTTTGGGGGATTTGTGATTTCTTTTCTGGAGTACCTTCGTTATTATACTTATTGAGTTGGAAAATTGTTTCTCTCTTGGTTTCTGAACTTTACAACCCTGAACTGAACTTTTGGCTCCTGACTCGCCTCAACAGCCCCACCCAAAAAACGCCATTTTAGTGGCACTGATTTTAACAGCTAATCATGGCACAAGAATCAGCACTGGCAAGCTTAGAACTAAGGATGGCTTCTCTTGAATCTGTTATACAAACTTTGGTACAAGAAATCAAGGCCCAGAGGGCAGAAAATATCAACTTTAAGAAGGAACTATTGGACACACGGAAACAAGTGCTGGAAAACACACAGAAGAATGAAGAACTGGAAGGGGGGCTGGCGGGGGCTAAGGGAGAGATTAAAAATGTTACTAATGAGGTTGTGGAAATAAATGGGCATGTGTCTAGGATTGACATGGAAAGGATGACATATTTTTTGAGATTTCAGAACGTTTCTGAGGAATCTGGTGAATCCCTCCCTGATCTCATGAGCACAATTATAGCAGACTATTTACATAAACCTAAGGATGAGATCAGGGGGGACATTGACCTAGCCTACAGAATAAATTCAGCATATGCCAGGATAAATGAAGTACCCAGAGAGATACATGTTAAATTTGTTAGAAGGTCAACCAGAGAGGAAATCCTGAAAATGCAGAGAGGAAGTCCGTTAATTTACCAACAAAAGGAGGTTGCTATCTTGAAGCAGATCCCAAGAAAAATTAGAGAAGCAAGAAGGAAATTTTCCTTCTTGTCTAAAAAATTGTTTGATCACGGAATCTGGTTCAGGTGGGTGACGCCCGAAGGGATGCTGGTGTTCTGGGATGGAGGAAGAGTGAGGATTAAAACAGTTGCTGAGGCGGAAGCCTTTCTTAAAAAACACTCCTCTGTCCTGGGGGAAGATCCAGGGGGGGCAGGGGGGGCCACGGCCCCGCCCGCTGGGGGCCTGGGGGAAGAGATTGAAGATACAATTGCCAAGAGACTTAGATCTAAAAAATAACTTTGCTTTGATTTTTTGAGTAATATTGCATATTATGTGTATCTGGATTTTTGTAAATGACTGACAGCATAGAACTGAAAACTTAGAAATATGTACTTGCTTTCACTTTGTAGTGTTACGAAAAATGTTTTTTGTTAATGATTTATTTTGAGGTCCCGGAAGAGCCGACGACTTTGTCGTGAATGCTCTCAAAATTTCTTTGTATCCCTTACCCCACCCTATAGAAAAAATTGTAAAACCAATAAAACTTTTTCAATATAAAAAAAATATCCAGTGTTGGAGCATTTACAACTTCTGGAGGCAAATAATAATAATAATAACAACAACAACAACAACAACAACAACAACAACAACAACAACAACAACAATAATAATAATAATAATAATAAAATTGATTTATAACCCGCTCTCTCTCCCCGAAGGGATTCGAGGCGGTGCATAGGGAATTTAAAATACATATAAAATACAAACATAGTACAATATAAAATAAAATTAAACTAACCCTGCGCTAAAATACAATATAAAGCTAAAAATTAATCATTAAAAACCCTAAAAACAGTTGATTATCCTAGGCCGGCCAAGCAGAAGTGTGTTTTTAATTTTTGACGGAAGGAGCGGAGGTCCGTACTTGTTCTAATATCGGGGGGAATGTCGTTCCAGAGGGTCGGGCCCGCCACAGAGAAGGCCCTTCCCTGGGCGTCGACCGCTGGCACAGCCTAGTGGACGGCACCCGGAGAAGTCCCTCTCTGTGTGAGCGAATCGGCCACAGGGATGTATGGGGCAGGATGCGATCCCGCAGATAGCTAGGTCCCGTGCCATGGAGCGCTTTAAAGATGATAACCAACACTTTGAAGCGCACCCCGAAAGACGACAGGCAGCCAATGCAGCTCGCGCAGGAGCGGTGTTACATGGGAAAACCTAGAAGTTCCCATAACTGCCCGCGCGGCTGCATTCTGGACAAGCTGAAGCCTTCGGGTGCACCTCAAGGGGAGCCCCATGTAGAGAGCATTGCAGTAGTCCAGTCGGGATGTCACGAGGGCAGGAGTGACTGTGCAAAGGGCACCCCGATCCAATAGGGGACGCAACTGGCGGACCAGGCGAACCTGGTAAAACGCCTTCCTGGCCACGGCTGTCACTTGATCTTCCATGGACAGCCGTGCATCAAGGAGGACGCCCAAGTTGCGTGCCCCATCCACAGGGGTTAAATATTCACGCCCTATGGCCAGTGATGGAGTCAACTGGTTGTACCGGGATGCCGGAAACCACAGCCACTCGGTCTTGGACGGGTTGAGTCTGAGTCTGTTCCTTCCCATCCAGGGAATTAATCTGTTCCACTGATTAATTGTTCTAACTGTCAGGAAATTCCTCCTTAGTTCTAAGTTTATTTATTTATTTTATTTTTCAAATTTATTACCCGCACCTTCTCTTAAAAAAGGACCCAGGGCGGCATTGCTTCTCACCTTGATTAGTTTCCACCCATTGTTTCTTGTCCTGCCCTCAGGTGCTTTGGAGAATAGCTTGGCTCCCTCTTCTTTGTGGCAACCCCTGAGATATTGGAACACTGCTATCATGTCTCCCCTGGTCCTTCTCTTCATCAAACTAGACATACCCAGCTCCTGCAACCGTTCTTCGTATGTTTTAGCCTCCAGTCCCCTAAAAGTTGTTAAGTCAAGGACTACCTATGCTTGCTTTGCTGCCTTGAGTTGCCTCTAGGGGAGTTTGGTGGCATGTAAATTTAATAAATGGGTTTTTCCACCTGGTTATACCTCCTAATGGAGCTACTCTAGCCAATGAATGCGAACCACAGGTGGTGATTTGCATTTACCATCTAAACAGAGCTGCAAATCTACTCAAAACTATGGCCTGAACTCTAGCCTGGATGTAAACTAGTTTGATTAGACCAGGAAGCACCTGGCGTCCCTTGAGAGTCCACACATATAGTCTCTTGCCAAAGTTAAAAGCACACCGTTAAATATATTTGCATTTTTTTCCCCGTTTGAACGCACCAGCTCTAATTTATGAAATGGAGCGAAAAGAAATCTCAGCAAAACTACACGTTATGCCACTTGGGGATAATATCTTGAGAACTGTCTGGAGTGGGCGAGGGGCTTAAAACATAACAGCGATGAACAAAACTGAATTTGCTTTGTCCCGTCTTGTTATTATTATTTTTATTAGCCCAAAACTCCCGAGAAAGGAGAAAAAAATGCATAAAACTGAAGAAGCATTGGGGGGGGGGGGGGGGAACAAGCCATTTTTAAGCCTGTAATTTGAAGAAGGACAATCCATCGGCGACATCTGAAGAGGGGTTTCGGTTACCGCTCTAATTGGAGGTCCCGTTTTTGCTGCGCTAAGCAGCTCTTCCGGTCATCCAGTCGCCAGAAAAATCAAAATAGCAGGAGAATGAGTAGGAGGATGGATTCCGTGAGGGTTCGTTATAGTTTTTCCTCACTGCCACTACTTACAATAATACAATAGCAGAGTTGGAAGGGACCTGGTAGGTCTTCTAGTCCAACCCCCTGCGTGGGCAGGAACCTTGAGACAGTACAGGCAGCCCTCGACTTCCGACCACAACAGAGTCCAAAATTTCTGTTGGTAAGTGAGTTTTGCCCCATTTTACGACCTTTCTGGCCACATTTGTCAGGCCTGCAGCCATCTTTTATTTTGGCTCTTTGGCCTGCCACACTTTCTATCATTCTACTCTGCATTTTCTATGGTGGGGAAATGGGAGGGGGGAATTGTACGGAGTTAGATGTGATGTAGCCATAACAACATTCTTTCTACAAAGCCAAGGTCATCCTTTGTCTCTGCACCTCTGCACCTGACCGGAACTGGATGGGTGGAAGCTGCCAGTGTGGCAGTGGGAGATTGGACCATGGGATGGACTGGTGGGTGTGAGGCGGGGGCAAGATCTTGAACTTTCAACTGGGTGGGGAAAACCAGGAAGCTTCCAGATTTGGGGTTTTCCCAGATGGGCCAACATGGCTCTCTTCATCCATTGGAACATTGAGGAATCTTTTGCCTCGGACTCTGATTTAATTTTGGATGCTCTTTGGCACCCTGACACATTGATTAAGTGAATCACTGCAATTGTTAAATTAGTCACACGGCTGTTAAGTAAAACCTGGCTTCCCCATTGACCTTGCTTGTCTGAAGGTTGCAAAAGGGGATCACGTGATCCACGACATTGCAACCATCATAAAAATGAGTCAGTTGCCAAGCGCGGGAATTTTGATCATGTGACCATGGGGATTCTGCAATGGCCATAAGTGTGACAAAATGGTCAGAAGTCACTTTTTCCAATGCCATTGTAATTTTGATCGCTAAATGAACTGTTGTAACTTGAGGACTGTCTGTATAGGTAAAGGTTCCCCTCGCACACACATGCTAGTCACATTCCTGACTCTAGGGGGCGGTGCTCATCTCCGTTTCAAAGCCGAAGAGCCAGCGCTGTCCGCAGATGTCTCTGTGGTCATGTGGCTGGTGTGACTCAACACCGAAGGCGCACGGAACGCTGTTCCGTTCCCCCCAAAGGTGACTCCTATTTTTCTACTTGCATTTTTTACATGCTTTCGAACAGCTAGGTTGGCAGAAGCTGGGACAAGTCACGGGAGCTCACTCCGTTACGCGGTGCAAGGGATTCGAACCGCCAAACTGCTTGATTGACAAGCTCAGCGTCTTAGCCACTGAGCCACCCTCTTTCTATATAGGCAGACTGAAAAACAGAACAAGAGTGTTTTTCAGCTTAGACATAGTCTTCAAACTTTGGGGCTGGTTTCGGGACACCTACACCTCAAATCTACAGAATACCTCCTGACAACCGTTAATTAACGTATTTTTCGGAGCATAAGAGGCTGAAAATCTGGGGGCTTCTTATACACTGAATTTTTTTGCGTCCTGAAACCCCGCCCCTTCACCAAAATGGCCGTGCATAGCTTGTAGGAGGTTTTCAGAGAGCTCCTGGGGGCTGGGGAGGGCAGAAATGAGCAAAAAATGGGCTGCTTTTTGCTCAATTTTGCCCTGCCCACACCCCCAGGAACACTCTATAAGCTTCCTAATAGGGCTGTTTTTTGCTTGCTTTTGCCTCCCTTTCCCCCAGGAACACACTACAAGCCTCCTAAGGGCTTTTTATGGAGAAAAAAAACGGGCCCATTTTCACGAAAAACGGGCTATTTTTGGTAGGTTTGCAGAGTGCAAAACCCTTTTTTTAAAAATTTGCCTCCTCAAAGCCTTGCTGCGTCTTATACTCTGAAAAAAACAGTACACACTTCACAAGAGTGACGTTCCTCTTGCTTGGCCATCAACACGGGCAGGTTATGGACGTGGAGACAAAAGTTGCCGTATTCCTACCTGGACTACTGGTTTCTGTGGTTGTGTCGGCTGCGCGGCTGGAATCTGTGTTTTTTCTCGAGTGCCCCGAGGACGTTCACTGCCCACCGAAGTCATCATATACAGTATATACAAAACAATGTATGTACAAAATAGAAAATCTGAAACGAGAAAAGAAACAGGCATTGAGACACGACTTTCAAGACCCAAATGCAAACAATAGCCTAGGACAGGGGTCCCCCAAACCGTAGGCCACGACTCATTACAGGTCAGTGGCCCATTTGCAACCGGCCACCTGAGTGCAGGCATGCAGGCCCACTCGCGAAAGCATCGCGGGGGTTCGCAGTCCCACCTTTGCAAGCGTTGTGGGTATTCGGATCCCCATTCACGTGAGTGCTTGTGGCCCCACTCCCGCGAAGGCAGGGAGGGAGGGTGGAAGGGAAGAAAAAGGGAGGAGGAGGAGAGAAAGAAAAAAAGGAAGGAAGGAAGTCAGGATATGAAGGGGGATGGAGGGAGGGGAAGGAAGAGGGGGGAAAGAGACATGACGGAAAGGAGGGAGGGAGAAGCTTAGATTATTAAAATGAGTTCTAAAATAACTAAAACTCTCTAGAGCAGTGTTTCTCAACCTTGTCCACTTGAAGATGTCTGGACTTCAACACCCATTCGCTGGCTGGGGAATTCTGGGAGTTGAAGTCCAGACATCTTCAAGTGGACAAGGTTGAGAAACACTGATCTAGAGAGTGTGGAATGAGGGAGGGAGGATTTTGTACAGGATGCGGTTTCCTAAAAGAAGCAAGGAAGGCTGGTCCTGAGAAGCTGCCAAACTCTGCACACAAGTTATGTCTGTCTTCCTGCCCAATTTAAAACAATAACATAAAAGATCGAAAGACAATGAAAATAATGTCCTAAAAGATACAAAGTGGTGAATTCTTTATAGACAGCTGGAGTTTGTTTTTTTAAACTTCACCTGTGTGTGCTTAATTTACACCTTAGAGGGATGGAAAAGCCATCAAAAGAAGCCACCAAAGCTTATTCAGCAGAAAGGAGAGGAATGATAGATCTGTCGTGTCTGAATATTGCTAAGTATGAAATGATGAAATGCTAGCTATCACCTATAAACCTATAAACACACACACACACACACACTCCTACAGTGTGGCACATGTCAGAGACATCCCATCCAAAATCAAGAAATGCCACACACACCCTATGTAGTACAGATCCTCCTCACTTAATGGCCGTCCATTCAATGACACCTTAAGAGATGACAGCAAAGATATGTCCTACCTGAAGACAGGACAGGCAAAGAGAATAGGGAAGGTAGATTCACTTAACGACTGGCGTGGTTCACTGAACCGCCGTGGCAAGAAAGCTGGTAGAATGGGTCGAAACTCACTTAACGACAGCCTTGCTTAGCAATTGGAAATTTTGGGCCCGGTTGTGTTTGTAAGTCAAAGGCTGCAATCAAAAGTCCAATGGTTAGGTGTCCTGCTAGGAGTTGGACTAGAAGACCTCCAAGGTCCCTTCCAACTCTGTTATTCTATTCTATTCTATTCTATTCTACTCTGGTCCTGCTAAACTGCTGAATAAGTTTATTAATACTGCAAATGCTTCTTCAATTTGCTTACTTTTGGGAAGGAGACACCAGACCTTCTCTATTTATTTTTTTATTTTATTTTATTTTAATCACATTTATATCCCGCCCTTCTCTACAAAGGACCCAGGGCGGCGCACAGGAATTTAAAAAACATACAAAACAATAAATACAAAATTTAAAAACATATTAAATTACAATCCTATGCTAAAATCCAAATTAAAATCCCCAGTTTAAAAACTATCTAAAATAGCCCCGACGGGAGGTTAGGCTAGGCCGGCTTGCTGAAAGAGATGTGTCTTTAGACACTGGCGGAAGAGGCGGAGGTCTGAGATGGTACACAATTCAGGGGGTAGGTCGTTCCAAAGGGCAGGGCCCGCCACAGAGAAGGCTTTTCCCCTGGGTGTCGCCAGTCGGCATTGCCCGGCCGACGGCACCCTGAGGAGGCCCTCTCTGTGGGAGCGGATCAGCCGAAGGGATGTTTTTCTTATCACAATAAGAAACAAACTAGAATCTCTAATTTGCCACAATTATCCAAACCATTATCATTAAACTTACTTAAAGTAACAAGAGAGCCTATAAGAAGAGTCAAGTTCCTAACAATAATCGTTCTTATTATACATGTAAGCAATTGTGATTGAGCATCCTTAAATTCTATAAATTCAATACCATTAGCCCATTCTTAAAAGAGACTCTTTAGCTATCATTACCACAATATCTGATTCCATAGTGAATAAAGGTATTAATGCCCTAAGCACTTAAAAGAAAATATTCTCCTACACCTGTTAGGAATCTACTTTCACCCTCTAATTACACAGGCAACCCTAGACGTAGATCAGTTCGTTTAGTGACAGCACTGACAAAAGTGACTTATGACCATTGTTCTCACTTATGAACAGAATCACAGAGTCGGGAGGGGCCTTGGAGGTCTTCTAGTCCACCCCCCTGCTCAAGCAGGAGATCCTTGACCATTCTGGGCAAATGGCTGTCTTCTTGAAAACCTCCAGTGTTGGAGCATTCACAACTTCTGGAGGCAAAGTGTTCCTGGTTAATTGTTCTAACTGTCAGGACATTTCTCCTAATTTCTAGGTTGCTTCTCTCCATTATTAGTTTCCACCCATTGCTTCTTGTTCTACCCTCAGGTGCCTTGGAGAATAGCTTGACTGCCTCTACTTTGTGGCAGCCCACAGAGGTCATAAATACGAGTCAAGGGTCTGAATTTTGATCACGTGAGCATGGGGACGCTGCAATGGTGGTTAAGTGTGAAAAACGGTCATAAGTTCAGTAACTTTGAATGGTCACTCAATGAACTGTTGTAAATTGAGGACTACCATTCCAGGGGGGAAAACTGGATGCATCTGTAAAATTCATGACCAGTGGCTTAGTACAGGGGTCTGCAAAGTTGGCTCTTTTAAGACTGGCTGGGGAATTCTGGGAGTTGAAGTCCACCAGTCTTAAAAGAGCCAACTTTGCAGACCCCTGGCTTAGTATAACTGGGCTTCGTCAGTTCCCTCTGGATGAGCCACAATCTTTGGGCTCCTTCTTCTATCCATATTCTCATTCAGAAAAATGAAATGTGCTGTCGGGAGCACATCAAACATTCTCCTGCTGAGCATCATAGGAGACGCTGGATGGCAATGAGTAAGCCAGCTTTCCAGAAATTGCAGCTGCAATTCTTAGTCAATTACTGGTATGAGCCTGAAATAAATGATTTCTTTTTTAGTTTTCTGCAAGTAAACGGAAATTTCCATCTACTTACAATACAATAGCAGAGTTGGAAGGGACCTTGGAGGTCTTCTAGTCCAACCCCCTGCCTAGGCAGGAAGCCCTATACCATTTCAGACAAATGGCTATCCAGCATCTTAAAGACTTGCAGTGTTGGGGCATTCACAGCTTCTGGAGGCAACTTCTGTTCCTCTGATTAATTGTTCTCACTGTCAGGAAATTTCTCCTTAGTTCTAAGTTGCTTCTTTCCTTGATTAGTTTCCACCCATTGCTTCTTGTTCTGCCCTCAGGTGCTTTGGAGAATAGCTTGACTCCCTCTTCTTTGTGGCAACTCCTGAGATATTGGAAGACTGCTATCATGTACAAATGTGAATAATAAAAAAATAAAAATAATAAATGTCTCCCCTGGTCCTTTTCATTCAACTAGACCTACACAGTTCCTGCAACCGTTCTTCATATGTTTTAGCCTCCAGTCCCCTAATCATCCTTGTTTCTCTTCTCTACACTCTTTCCAGAGTCTCCACATCTTCTCTACATCGTGGCGACCAAAATTGGATGCAAATATTCCAAGTGTGGCCTTCCCAAGGCCTTATAAAGTGGCATTAACACTTCACGTGATCTTGATTCTATCCCTCTGTTTATTTATAGAATAATTGAGGAAATAAAGTATATAAGCTTATTTTAGGTGCTTGGAGGATTGTGATGGAATCCGATGGAATCCTGTCCCGGTTTCCAGGAAGGAGGGGACGCATTCCAGAGGAGCAAGAGAGAGACAAGGCAGTGAGTTTTGTCCCAATTTACCACTTTCCTTGCCACATTCATCAAGTGAATCATTGCAGTTAATAAGATGGTTGTTAAGTGAATCTGGCTTGCCCGCTGACTTGGCTTGTCAGAAGGTTGCAAAAAGGGGATTGCACTGCAAATATGGACCAGCTGTCAAGCATCTGAATTTTGATCACGTGAGCATGGGGATGCTACAACGGTCGTAAATGTGAAAAACGGTCCAAAGTCGCCTTTTTCAGCGTCGTTGTAACTTCGATCGGTCACTAAACAAACAGTTGTATATGCTTTCGGGGGGGTGGGGGGGGTAGCATGCTTTAATCTAGCAAGATTCTGTCGTTAGGGAGGAACAATGAAGAAACTGTCGTTAGGAACATCTTCATCAATGATCTGGACGAGGGGATAAATGGGGAACTCATCAAATTTGCAGACGACACCAAGCTGGCAGGAATAGCCAACACTCCAGAAGATAGGCTTAAGATACAGAAGGATCTTGACAAACTTGAACATTGGGCACTGTCTAATAAAATGAAATTCAATTGTGAAAAAAGTAAGGTCCTACATATAGGCAAGAAAAACCAAATGCACAAGTACAGTATAGGTGGTACCTTGCTCAATAGTAGCAACTGTGAGAGGGATGTTGGAGTCCTAGTGGACAACCATTTAAATATGAGCCAGCAGTGTGCAGCAGCTGCCAAAAAAGGCAACACAGTTCTAGGCTGCATAAACAGAGGGAGAGAATCTAGATCACGTGAAGTGTTAATGCCACTGTATAGTGCCTTGGGAAGGCCACACTTGGAATACTGCATACAGTTTTGGTCGCCACGATGTAGAAAAGACGTGGAGACTCTGGAAAGAGTGCAGAGAAGAGCAACCAAGATGATTAGGGGACTGGAGGCTAAAACATATGAAGAACGGTTGCAGGAGCTGGGTATGTCTAGTTTGATGAAGAGAAGGACCAGGGGAGACATGATAGCAGTGTTCCGATATCTCAGAGGGTGCCACAAAGAAGAGGGAGCCAAACTATTCTCCAAGGCACCTGGGGGCAGGACAAGAAGCAATGGGTGGAAACTAATCAAGGAGAGAAGCAACTTAGAACTGAGGAGAAATTTCCTGACAGTTAGAACAATTAACCTCTGGAACAGAAGTTGCCTCCAGAAGTTGTGAATGCCCCAACCCTGGAAGTCTTCAAGAAGATGTTAGATAGACATTTGTCTGAAATGGTATAGGGTTTCCTGCCTAGGCAGGGGGTTGGACTAGAACACCTCCAAGGTCCCTTCCAACTCTGCTATTGTATTGTATTGTAAATGTGCTTGGAACAATCACAATGTGTCTTCCTTGGTTTCTGAAGTCTGACAAGAGTAGAAATTAGAACTTGTTTTGGTCCTGGGCTTTGCATGTAATAATAAGGCTAAGTAAGGGTCACACTCCGAGACCTTCACACACTTGTTCTGCGGTATCAGAATGAGTACACAAGAGAGAATGCTTCTTCCACTGAAATATAAACAACGCAAGACGCTGAATTGTTTAACTGGTAGAGATCCTTAGACATTTGTAAAATTTGGGGTTTGTTAATAGGATAAAAGCAAAGTTCCCCAAACAGGCATGCCAACACAACCCCTCAAAAAAATAAAAACCCCACAGTCATCTTTCTGAGTCATTGGTTTTTAGCTTCTTAGCATCTCCAATTTACCAGGAATGGAAAAGACACAGAGCTAAATTATTGATTTTCATAATAAATTAGATACAAAACTTCCTTTGGATATACTGCACTGAAGTAAGGATGCTCTAAATATAGAAAATGTGGTTTGGGGTGCCCTACACCCAAAAGGAAATAGTTGGGCAAATATGTAGAATGAAAGGAGGGTGTTTTATTCACCACTGAATGGTCGTACTGCAATGGTCGTAAGTGCAAAACCGATCGCGTCACTTTTTTCAGTGAGGGGGTCAACTTATTTTCCGAAGCATCAGAGGGGCAGGACACAAAACGATGGATTAACCAAGGAGAGAAGCATCCTGGAATTAAGGAGAAACTTCCTAACAGTGAGAACAATTAACCCGTGGAACAACTTGCCACCAGAAGTTGTGGTTGCTCCATTACTGGAGGTTTTTAAGAAACGATCGGACAGCTACCTGTCTGAAAGGAGGTGAGCAGAGGTGGTCCCTATTTTTCTACTTGCAATTTTTACGTGCTTTCAAACGGCTAGGTTGGCAGAAGCTGGGACAAGTAACAGGAGCTCACACCATTACGCGGCGCTAGGGATTTGAATCAGCGAACTATCAACCTTTCTGATCGACAGGCTCAGCGTCTTAGCCCCTGAGCCACCGTGTCCCTAAATTTAGAATAGAATAGAATAATCACTTTATTGTCAATTTTAAAGTACACTAATCAGCATACATTAAAACGAGATTTCATTGCCTACAGCTCTCAAAGGGTCACCACCTCCAATATACACTACATGAACATGACAAATAAATTCTCAAGGAGTATCAAAGGAGTATTTTGTTTGCTGCCCTGTGTCACCCATTAAAAATGGTCATGGGAATCATTTGAACAGCTGTCCGTACTCAACACAGATATCCATCTAATCAGCTTTTAAAGCTAACAGGCAAGCTAGCAATTAAGCATTGGGGGGAGGGGGGGAGAAAAGTATATCATTGGTAAAATTGATTTTTAAAGAATTCGTTTCATTGATACCCAAACGTCTCATGTCAATTAGATTTTTTTTTTAATTCTAGTCAGAACTGGTTAATTGTTTGCAAATAATAATAATAATAATAATCTTTATTGTCATTGTAAAAATTACAATGAAATTGGTTAATTACAATACTGGTAGTCCTGAACTTCCGACTAAAATCTTCAGTCCTTGAGCTAAATGGTCATTAAGTGAGACATCCCATCAGGCATTCTTTTTGCTCTCAAAGTTGGAAGTCCAGAAGTCTCAACGTTGCCAAGGCTGGACAGCCGTGCTCTAAATAATCAAAATAAGCCCCTATCTTTTGGGCTGCACAGAGGAATAGGATCCAAATAATATTTGTCTGTTTGAACCTGAGTCTCTGTACAGTCAGATGTGTCAAAAATATTACATTGCTGGTAAGTCCTTCGGAGGGATCACTCATTTGACGCTACAAAGGTGCTGAAAAGGGAATCTTATAAGCCCATCCTCAAAGTTGCAGCTGTCACATCATCATAATTTAAGTACTTGGCAACCAAATTCGCATTTACGACGGCTGCAGCTTCCCAAAGGCATGTGTTCACCATTTGAAACTTCATCACCAGCCTCCAAAGAAGCAAATCCAATGAGAAAGGCAGCAGGAAGTTGCACATCGCAATCACACAACATCGTGCTTAGCAGTGATTCACTTAACAGCCGCCGCAAGAACTGCCGTCGTTACTCTGTGCAGTTATATGTCTTACTTAGCAATCGTGACACTTAGTGACAGAGCCCCAACTATGGTTCTAATCTGGAGTTTCTGATCGCCTTAACAGAGGTTCAAGGTACAGAATAACAGAGTTGGAAGGGACCTTGGAGGTCTTCTAGTCCAACCCCCTTGACCAAGAGGTCTCTTGATCTTGCGTCAAGGAAAGGAACTTCCTTCAATCACGCCAAACACATACCTTGTTAGGATAATTATCCTGATGATGGGTTGACAATATATATATATATAAACCAGGATTATTAAAGGGTATATGTATCTTTAAAAACTATGTGGAATCTGATTGGCTGTGCTTCCAAGCTTAATCATAAAAAGCAGCAGGAAACACAGTTCATCCTTTTTTTTTGCTTTCCTTGCTTCTTGATTGCCACCGAGGAAGGAGCTGAAACCGAAGACGGAAGTATAATTGTTTTGACTGACTGTAAGATAACTGTGTTTTGGTGAAGGACTGTTTATTGTTGGAGGAGTTAGTATGACTGTTTGGAAGAAGTATTTTAGTTACATCAAGAGTAAAGACTATTTATTTTTCTACTATCAGTGTTTGAGAGTTCTTGTGCGGTTTAAGCAACGTATCTCTTGCTGTCCGGTATATTGCACTATTCCGCCTGTTTTTTTCCAACGGGGGTGTATTACCTCTAACACACCTGAAACACCATCTCCCTGGTTACCATTCAACAACAACCTTACTTCGCCAGACACGGTTTTTAATTTCTGGACTTATTTCTTTATGTAACTTAAATTCTATTCTCTAGGTTCAGAGATGCTGGAAAACAACCAAGTCAAACATTGGACTTCAGGAAAGAAAAGAAATATCACATAGCAATCCCCGCAGATCAAATGAAGCACATTATACAACTCTTGTGATTTCCAAGCAACAAATGATTCACATGAAGAAAGAAATCAACATCAAAATAAAGTCAAATAAATCCAAGAGATCATTTCTCAAGATAATGAAGAGGCAGAAAATTTACATTTACAGGTAATGCGCCACTTACTGTATGACCACAACTGAGCCCAAAATTTCTGTGCATAAATGAGACATTTTAAGGGAGCTTTGCCCTGTTTTACAACCTTTCTTCTCACAGTTGTTAAGTGAATCGCTGCAGTTGTTAAGTTCGTCACACAGTTGTTTAGTGAATCTGGCTTCCCCATTGACTTTGCCTGTCAGAAGGTTGCATGCAAAGGTAGCAAGGAATTTGTCTCTGGCGCATAAGCTCTCAGTGCACATACAGCAATTAACCAGTGGAACTCCTTGCCTCCAGAAGTTGTGAATGCTCCAACACTGCAAGTCTTCAAGAAGATGTTGGATAGCCATTTGTCTGAAACGGTATAGGGTTTCCTGCCTAGGCAGCGGGTTGGACTAGATGATCTCCAAGGTCCCTTCCAACTCTGCTATTGTATTGTATTAAATAAGCCGTCAACATCAATTATACTAGGGCTATTAATTAAATTTTAATTAATTAAAATCTGAAGCTCAATGATGGTCATAAGTGGAAGACTACCTATGTTAAACGAATCTGCTAAGCGGAAAACAGTTTTTTGACATTTTTCCAAATTTAACACGATAAATTTTCATTTGCAACAGATGAGAAATTCCTGGCATCAATTATTAGCAGCCTACGGCAATTTCCAGGCACAATGATAGCAGCTTTAATTTACAATCCTTGCTCTAAATCAAGGTATTCTTGTAAACCAATTAACAAAATAAAGTTAATGTTAAGTTTTAAACACACATTGCCTCATTCATCATTAAGCAGAATTGAAAACATGCAATCATCTGCACACTTACAATGGTTACTTATAAATCAAGGAAAAAGGATTTTAAGTTAAAGATCCCATTGTAAAATGAATTTTCCCCACTATATTTGATCTTGTATCTCGACACTGTCAAAACTTTCTATTTCAGAAAGGTTTTTCCTAAAATGCACAATTTAGTGTCAAAAAAGGATAGACAATTATCTTTTAAGCCACGGCGTGGAAAAGCAGCAAGTCTCTGCGCGGCTGCTGATGGTCCCTCCTTCCCCTCTGTCTCTCTCTGTGTATCTGTCAGACTTTGATTCCCTCCCTCCGTCTCTCTCTCGCTCTGTGCCTCTCTCTGTCTGTCACTGTCTCTGTCCACAAAATACTGCGTGGAGGAGCGCGGGCTCTGTGGTGACAGCGAGGCCATCTGCGGGGGGGGGGGTGTTCCCCTTCACGTTCCTCGTCTCCCCGGATGCCATCCGGAACCATCAGCAGCCGCACAGAGACTTGCCACTTTTCCACGCTGTGGAAAAGATAGGCGCACGCATGCCCCGCCCAATTACAGTCTCGGAGTCTTCGTAACGGTGGGAACTTGGGCTGTAATTCCACGGGACGTGCACGCGCCTATCTTTTCCACGGCGAGAAAAGCGGCGAGTTTCTGCACGGCCGCTGGTCACTCCAGACGCCATCGGGGAAGACGAGGAACGTGAAGGGGAAACACACACACCCCCGCAGATGGCCTCGCCGTCACCACAGAGCCCGCGCTCCTCCACACAGTATTTTGTGGACAGAGACAGTGACAGACAGACAGAGAGAGGCACAGAGCAAGAGAGAGACAGAGGGAGGGAGGGAAACAGAGTCTGATAGACACACAGAGAGAGAGACAGAGGGGAAGGAGTGAGGGAGAGACAGAGAGAAACGGGGAGGGAGTTTGCCAACCACTGCCCTAGAGGGCTGAGTGAGGCGACTCCCCCCCCCGCATGCGCATGCGCCGCGTGTTCCCCCTCCCCCCTCCTCCTCTATGCCAGCCGGTCCGCATAATTTTCTTTAAAATGAAACCGGTCCCTGGTGCAAAAAAGGTTGGGGGGCCCTGCCATAGGTGGTGGGAGTTGGCTACTTTCAGGTTATCTTGTGAATGCAATCATTGTCATACCACAGAAGGGGAAAATCCAAACCTATCCAACTCCAAGAATTACTCAACACCCCTTAGTTGTTGCTCTTTAAATCCCACCTGCAACAGAGCTGAACCTTAAAAGAACACAATCCGAAGTATCCCAGACTTGGATTGCAATTTTAATAATTTATCACATTCAGCCACTACATCAGATGAACACTGCCCAGTAAAGCATCCTTTAAAGTCCTCAAAAACTGTAGATGTTAGCTGCTTACCATCCACTGACCTTACCTTACATCCACTGACCTTACCTTACATCCATTGACCTTACCTTACATCCACTGACATTACCTTACATCCACTGACCTTACCTTACATCCACTGACCTTACCTTACATCCACTGACCTTACCTTACATCCACTGACCTTACCTTACATCCACTGACCTTACCTTACATCCACTGACCTTACCTTACATCCACTGACCTTACCTTGGCCACTCCGTGCCACATTTTCTTCAGTGGCAAGACTGAAAACTAGCAATATTTATCTTCTCCTTCTATTCTTCTTTCAAGTCTTTACTGTGGTCAGACTTCAACTCCCTCCTAGCTCTGAATTTGTGACATCATTGTGTTGTCACAGAAAGTGATCTCAAGTCAAGAGGTGCTCACAATGTAGGGAAGAATGAACAACTTCAAGAGTCCTGCATGATATTAGGACCACCACGGACCTCCGCTCCTTCCGTCTTAAATTGAAAACACACTTTTTCTGCCTTGCCGGCCTGGGATAGCTACTCCTCTGTCTTTAGGGTTTATTGGGGATCTCTAGTTAGGTAGTTTTAACGGGTATTTTAGCACAGGTCACTTAATTTAATGTATTTTTAATGAAATATGTATATAGTTATTGTTCTTATTCCTCCTGTGCACCGCCCCGAGTCCCTGTGGGGAGAGGGTGCGGTTTATAAGTAATAAATTATTATTATTATTATTATTATTATGTTTAGGGCAGCCACATAGAAAAACAAAAGCCTACTTTCCCCCAAAAATGTTAATTTAGTTGCTTGGTTTATTGTATTATTCTGTGGCTTACAATTTTATGGATTTTGGAAGTCTGCCTTGAGATTTACAGATAAATTGAGTGTAGAACTAGTTTAATAAATGAACAAGTTAAAAACCTTGTAAGTTGCGGCTTGCTATTGGAGAAAACACCAATGTATTGGGGGGAGGGTTGTAAAAAATTAGTATTTCAGTAACCAATACAAAGGGGACAGGGTGGGTCAGTGGCTAAGACGCTGAGCTTGTCGATCAGAAAGGTCAGCAGTTCAGTGGTTCAAATCCCTAGCGTCACATAACAGAGGGAGCTCCCGTTACTTGTCCTAGCTTCTGCCAACCTAGCAGTTCAAAAGCACATAAAAATAGAATATAATAGAATAATAGAGTCTGAAGGAAGTGGCAGACGAGAGCTCAGAACCATTGAGCTATATCTTTCAGAGATCCTGGAGCACCAGGGAACTGCCAGAGGACTGGATGCAAGTAGAAAAATAGGAACCACCTTTGGTGGTAAGGGAACAGCGTTCCATGCGCCTTTGGCCTTGAGTCATGCCAGTCACATGACCACAGAGACGTCTTCGGACAGCACTGGCTCTTCGGCTTTGAAACAGAGATGAGCACCGCCCCCCTAGAGTCCGGAACGACTAACACACATGTGCAAGGGGAACCTTTAACCAATACAAAGAACGACTAGGGGTGACCTGATAGCAGTATTCCAGAAGGGGAGGGATGAGTCGTTGGCTTACCTGAACGATCTTCTCTGTGAGCTGCGAGGAGAGGCCAACAATGGGTTAATCCTGCCTTTCTGCCCTTCTGGACTGGATTGATTTTCTTTAAAGCCACGCCTCCTTCCGTTTGCTTGCCAGAATTTCAATTTAGGCGTGGACTAGTAGTCGTCTGGCTGGTTCCTTTATTGTCGTAGGCTTTAATGCCATTACTTCTGTCAACTATAATACAGTAACACAAACGTTTAACAACATACAACTTGAGGAATCTACGAGCTAGGGCGGGGTTGGCCTCTCCTCGCAGCTCACAGAGAAGATCGTTCAGGTAAGCCAACGACTCTTCTCCTGTGAGCTGCTTGGAGAGTCCAACAATGGGAAAATGCCCAAGCTAAATATTCCCAGGGCGGGAAAAACTGTCTCTGGTAGATTCCGTAGACAAATGCACCTGTTGCAACACTCTGCGCCCAAAGGCCGCCTCTGAAGATGCAAACTTGTCCAATCTGTAGTTACGTACAAACTGGGACGGGGAAGCCCAAGTGGCCGCCCTGCAGATCTCGTCAAGCGATGCCTGGGTTGCCCAGGCCGCCGAGGTTGCCGCGCTTCTGGTCGAGTGAGCTGTGATGCGGTGAGGTACCCTCTGGCGTTGAAGTTCATAAGCTGAGGCGATGCAGCTACGTAACCATCTGCCGATGGTGGCTGGTGAGGCCTTCTGGCCCATGTTGCGGGGCTGGAAGGTGACGAATAGGGCCTCAGACCGCCGATAGGATGCGGTGCGTGTTATATAGTACTTAAGTGCACGCCTGGCGTCGAGCTTGTGCCATCGCCGCTCTCTGGGATGTGTCGGTCTTGGACAAAAATTCGGTAGGACGATCTCCTGGGTCCGGTGGAAAGTTGAGTTGACCTTGGGGATGAATGTGGGATCGAGCCGTAAGGTCACCCTGTCCTCATGGATGATGCAGAGGTCGTCTCTGACAGATAAGGCTGCCAACTCCGAAATACGGCGTGCCGAGGTGATGGCCACTAGGAAGGCCGTCTTCACGGTAAGACGCTGTAGGTCGCAAGTGCGTAGGGGCTCGAACGGCGGGTCAATCAGTGCCCTTAGCACCACGTGTAGGTCCCACGTGGGGTACCTGTGAACTACCGGTGGTCGGATGTTGGTAGCTCCTCTTAGGAAGCCCCTGACCCCTGGGTGTCTAGCCAGGGATGAGTAGGAGTCAAAGGCTAGCACGGTTGAGAGTGCGGCCGTCTGGCGCCTGAGCGTGTTGGCAGCCAGCCCTTGCTCCAGACCTCGCTGAAGAAAGTCCAGCACGTCAGGGATGGAGGCTGAGATGGGTTCGACTCCCCTGGAGCTGCACCAAGCTACGAAGGTCTTCCAAGTGGCATCGTATATCCTGGTGGTCGAGCCTCGTCGCGAGGCCTGGATGGTCCGGATGACCCCTTCGGAAAACTGTGCTCTTTCTAGCAGTTGCCTTTCACATGCCAGGCGGTCAGTTGCAGCCAGTGTGGCTCCGGATGCTCGATGGAGCCCTGCACGAGTGACACCTCCCCCTGCGGAATCCTCCACGGTTTGACCACGGAGAGGCTCACTAGGTCTGCGAACCAGGCTCTCCTGGGCCAGTAAGGGGCTATCACTATGACTTCTGCCTGTTCCTTGAGTATCTTCCGGACCAGGCCCGGCAGGAGCGGGAGTGGAGGGAAGGCATACCGGAGGCCCGGGGGCCAATGGCACCTGAGGGCGTTGACTCCCTCCGCCCCCTGGCACCGGTACCTGGTGAAATACCTTGGAACTTGAGCGTTTGCTGTTGATGCGAACAGGTCTACTGCTGGTTGACCGAACCTCTGCGTGATGCTGGAGAAGAGGTTCGGGTGCAGTTGCCACTCTGAGTTGTCGATGGTGGCCCTGCTCAGCCAGTCCGCCTGGATGTTGCTCTCGCCCGAGATGTGTTCGGCTCTGATCGAGGCTAGGTGTCTCTCCGCCCACAGGCCTAGCCGTTCTGCTTCCTCCATCAGCGACTTGGACCGGGTGCCCCCGTCGGTTGATGTGGGCCTTGGTGGACACATTGTCCGTGAGCAGTAGCACGTGGCAGTTCTTGATCCTCGGGCGGAAGTGGAGAAGTGCTAGGCGCGCAGCTCTGAGCTCCAGCCAGTTGATGCTGTGTTTGAGTTCCTCGGGTGACCATTTCCCTTGCGCCACCTGCTGGTCCAGGTGGGCACCCCAGCCGTAGAGACTGGCGTCTGTGGTGATGACGGTCCGTTCTGGCTCTCGAAAGAGGCATCCCTTGGCCAGGGACCTCGCTGTCCACCACCCTAGAGACGCTCTGACCTTGTCTGGGACTGGTACGTGTCTGGGTGAGTCGCTCTCCCTGGCTCGCTGGTGTGGTAGGAGGCACCACTGCAGATGTCTCGAGTGGAGGCGCGCCCAAGGCACAATGGAGAGGCAAGATATCATCTTCCCGAGGAGCTGTGACAGGAGCACGATGGGGGCGGATCCTGATGATCCTACCCTCAGCGCCAGTGGGATCAGGCTGTTCGCCCGCTCTGGAGACAGATAGACGCGGCCGGAGATGGTGTCTATGACCGCTCCCAGATGTGTCAGACTGGTGGTAGGGCTCAGGTGGCTCTTCTTCAGGTTGATGGAGAACCCGTGATGTTCGAGGGTCCTCATGGTCAGCCGGAGATCCCTGAGCGCCTGCCGGTGGCTGGACGACTGGATCACTATGTCGTCTAGGTACGCCTGTAATCTGACTGGCCGCGCCCTGAGGGACGCCAGGACCGCGGCAAGGATCTTCGTGAAGGTCCTCGGAGCGGACGACAGGCCGAAGGGGAGGGCCCTGTACTGGTAATGCTGGCCCGCATAATAGAACCTGAGGAATCTGCGGTGCGTCTCCCGGACTGGAATGTGTAGATAGGCCTCTTGAAGGTCTATCGAGGTCAGCAGGTCTCCTGTCCGGATGCAGCTCAGGATGGACTGGAGAGCCTGCATTTTGAAGCGCCTGTATGCCAGGTGCTTGTTCAACAGCTTTAGGTCTAGGATCCCCCTCCATCCTCCCGAGTTCTTGGGGACCAGGAACAGGATGGAGTAGAAGCCTGACCCTGCCTGCTCTGCCGGAACCGGCTCTATGGCATTTATCCCCCTCAGGTGCGCCACCTCCTGTTCCATCAGAGACCTCTTGAGGGGAGAGGATGGGGTGGGGCAGCGGATGAATCGCCTGGGAGGCATGGAGAGGAATTCCAGGGTGAGCCCTAACCTGATGGTCTGTAGGACCCATTGATCCGACGTGGTTTGCTCCCAGGCCGCCTGAAACAGCTGCAGGCGGCCCCCTATGGGAGCGTCCGTCGGGGAGTCACTTGAACCTTCGGAAGGGACGGGAACCGGATCCACCTCTGAAGGGGCGTCTGGAGAAGGATTGCTGTCTGCCTCTGTCCCTGAAGGAGTGGCGGTCCTGCCCCCTATCTGGTCCCTGGTTAAAGGGCCGATGGAACTGCCCTGAACTGGTGGAAGGTTCTGTGTTCCGAAAGGACTGCTTTCGAAAGGAACCCGACCTCTTGTGGTCCGCCTTCTTGTAGACCGAAGGCATGACCTTCTTCTTGTCCCTGTTTTCCACCAACACCGGGTCAAGGACCTCGCCAAACAGTTTCCCCCCTTTGTAGGGAGCGGAAGCGATCTTCCACTTTGAGCGCATGTCCGCGTTCCAGTGGCGGAGCCAAAGCAGCCTCCTGGAGGTTACATTGGAGGCCAGGGCTCTAGAGGCGAACTTTGCAGAGCTCAGGGTGGCGTCGGCGGTGTAAGAGACACCTGCCATTATCTTTCTCAGCTCCTGCCTAGCTCTAGCATCCCCTGCTGGAACCTTCGCTAACAGCTTTCGGAGCCACTTAAGAGTGGCTCTGGACATGAACGAGGCTGAGGTGGCCGTCTTGATGGCCCAGGCAGCCGCCATGTGGGTCTTGTGGCATGCCCTCTCCGACCTCTTGTCCTCCGCCTTGAGACCTTCCAAGAGGTCAGGGGGTAGCACTGACGTGGATGTGAGAGCCTGCACTGGGGCATCTACCGGGGGTAGCTTGAGTAGGTCCTCCAGGGGAGCGTCAACTGTGTACAGCTGTCTGTCAATGTTACTGTGCGAGGCAGCTGTGCCTGGTTGTGCCCACTGTTTCTGAATTAGGTTAAGAAACATCTTTGGTACGGGGACTATCTCCTGGGTCTCCTCTGGCTCCTCAAATAGTCCCTCATCATCCTCAGACTCCACCTCAGTGGTGGGTGTGGGGGTGGTAACCGTCATGCGGGTGGAAACCTTGGCCTTCGTTAAGATGGTTTTGAAGGAGGAGCAATGGAATAAACCCTTGAAGGCGGGCTTCTCTGGGACAGCTTGCTCATCCCCTGAGAATTCTTGCTCTGGGAGCAGATCATCCTCCACAGTGGAATCCCCGCTGTCCAGCGAGGAATGAGGGGAGGGGGATCTTGGAGCTTCTTGGCTTCCAGATGCTCTGGATCTACTGCGCCCCCTGGGGCGCTTGGTCTTTTGCTTAATGCCATCTGCAATGCCCTGGGCGATAGCCCTGTTAATGATGGCTTGCAATTCTGAGGATATCACAGTCCCTTGGCACTCCTCAGCTCTGGGCCTCTTGGGGGGCCTCTCTGGCACAGGTGGGGGGGTAATCCTTCTGGAGGAGGCTAAACTCTCTTCCTGAAACAGGTCCTCATCTCCTAGCAAGGAGGGTTCTGGGGAGTCATCAGAGGAGAATTCTTCTTCTTCCTCTTCTCTGACTATCTGGGGGATGGGTACTGTTGGGATACTGGGATCCACTTGAGCCATCCCCTCTGGATCCTCTATGGGGTCTTCGTTGGCCCTTCTTTGGGCCTTCTCGAATTCTTTTTCAAGGGCCTTTTGCCGCCTGGAGGCAGCCCTGTCTTGGGCCTTGTCCTGCCTCTTCCCCCCTGCCTTGCTCAGGGCTTCAGCTGCGGCCCTGCTGGCCTGTCTCACAAGCCCCCTGCTGGTGGATGGCCCTGGCTGCTCAGAATCTTGGGGAGCTCTCTCCGACATTTTGGGCCCCAGTAACTCACCACTCGAAGATCGCTGGTCACAAGGGGCTTCAGCCAGGTATCCTGATCCGCAGGCTTGAGGATGGCAAGGTGGAGCAGCAGATCAGCTTGCAAGCAAGACTCAAGGGCTGCCTCCGCAGGAGCAGGTCTGCACCGAGCTGAGGAAAGTCTGCCGGATCTGGGCCGGACAGAGATCTTTCCCCCGCTTCTCGCCTGGAGCCGGCCCAAAAGGAATCTTGTAGAAAAAATGGATGAAAAAATCCAAACGGAAAAAAGTTTTTCTTCCTCTTTAAAAATGCGGCTCCGCACGCGTTTTAAATGGCGCGCCTTGCCGCTTGCCGGTCGGAAAAAACACAGTCCTCCGGAAGAGGAGGAGCGGCCCTTCACGCCGCTTCCGGCTTCTCTATGGTTTCCGGCGCCCGCCAATGGCCGATCAGCCTCCAAAATGGCGGGCGCGATTCAAACGGACGGCGCGAAGCCGTCCTGTTTGATTCCTGAAAAAATGAAGAGCCTGCAGCTGCCGCTGCGAGGGGCTCAGGCTTGGCCGGTCCGGCGATCTGGGACGTCAGCGGCAGGGCTCCTCGCCACTGACCGAGACGTCTCTTGGCTCCCAGGTCGATCCTCACCTGGGGCCAGGTGAATGGACCCACGCGCGCCCGGGCGAACCCAGGTCGCGTCGGGTCTGCGGCAGCTGGTGAGTCGCAGAGCTTCACCAGCTGCTAGCTGTAGAAAAAATTCCTAAATAAAATAATTTAAAATAAAAAATACTCTACTTGGAGAGTCCAACTAAATGTTCTGAATCTCTTAGGGAGAACCAACAGAACGCGTCCTGGGCATTCAGACTGGATTGAAATTCTGGCAAGCAAACGGAAGGAGGCGTGGCTTTAAAGAAAATCAATCCAGTCCAGAAGGGCAGAAAGGCAGGATTAACCCATTGTTGGACTCTCCAAGCAGCTCACAGGAGAACAACCTATTCTTCAAAGCCGCTAAATGCAGGACAAGACACAGTGGATGGAAACTAATCAAGGAGAGAAGCAATCGAGACCTAAGGAGAAATTTCCTGACAGGGAGGACAATTCACCAGTGGAACGACTTGCCCCCAGAAGTTGTGGGTGCTCCATCACTGGAGGCTTTGAAGAAGAGACTGGACAACCACTTGTTTGAACTGGCATATGGTCTCCAAGTTCTCTTCCAGCTCTATTCTGATTGATTGAAAGGGCAGTACAAAAGGATGCTCAAATTTAATAATCCTGTGACTCGGGGAATTTACCAAGTTTGGTTAACTCCACAAAAGAATAGGGGAAACAGCACATGTTGCTGGACAAATGACTTTGTCTACAGCAGTGGTCCCTTTTTTTGGCCATGCCCCAGCTAAGCATCTCTAAAATCCTGATGCCCCCACCCCCCCATGTGACATATAATTCCTATTTTACTCAGAAAGTGAACTCTACCCAGGCAGAGGAAGCCTAAAACGTCATTACCAAATGTTTCAGGGTATAAGACGCTCCTAGGTATAAGATCCACCTAGATTTTGGGGAGGAAAACAAGGGGAAAATATCTGCCTCTCAGCAATTTGCCTCCTTGCAACAAACAATACAGACAATATACACTGTTTGTGGTGTTACATTTCAGACTTTACTTGTGCAGAGGCTGTTAAAATTGATGTGCTTTCTGGAAGTCTAGTTATTCTCTGCTATTTAAAAGAATAGCACTTTTAAAAACAATAGCATGGGGCCTCTTCAGATCAAGCATTTATTTTCAAAAGCGTCTTCATTTTGTCATGTTGTCTAGAATAATAATAAAGCAGGCTTTAAAAAATAAGCCTAATAATTTGAACATTCTATAGGCATTTATAGTCGTTGACTTACCTCCTTGCAGCAAGCAGCCTGATTAGCACAAGAAAAAAAATCTGCCTCCCAGCAATTTGCCAGGTGGAGCAAACAGCAAATTTCACTTTCAATTTCTCCCCATCATCAGCTGTTACAGGCTACAGGGATTGCTGTAGCTTATTGAAGCCTCCCTTTGCTGCAAAGAGGGTTCGGCCGGTGGGTGGGGCTACATTCAGTGTATAAGATGCCCCCAAATTTTCACCCTCTTTTGGGGGGGGGGGGGAAAGGTAGCTTACTTTAAACAAAAGTTCAAATTGCCCCATTACAAATCAAACTGCCACACACACACACACACACACACACACACACACACACACACACACACACACACACACACACACACACACACGACATTGGGAACTCCTGGTCTACAGCTTTGTCTAATAACCGAATGCACTAAAATGGTTTCAATGGGAATTGGGCCTGTCCCCCAATCGTTTGGATGAACATTGGAATTCAGATCTTTACCAACCTTTTCCCAAAAGGCCATGGGGCCACTGCAAGTAAATGGATATTCAACTATGTTTTTTCTTCCGATTTGACTACAAGATAGTGACAGGGTGCTTGGAAAATCTGTGAAAGGTGTTCATTTAAGGAGAAAACTTGGGCAGGAAAAAAAGTTTCAATAAGCTTTAACCTACATAGGAGCAGATTTGGCACTCGGTCTCCTCTGTCTGCGTTGAAGCCGTCTCTTCAACTCCTTCAGATTTTTGCTTACTATGTTGGTTTATTATAGACAAGACAGCTGCTAATAACCTGAGCGAAGTGGAGGAAGGGAGCTTTGCCCCTAGAAGGCAAACCCCCTGCATGCCATCTGTGCCGCCCAATTCTCAGTTCGGGCTGGGTGAAATCTGTGCCACTATGCTGGCTAAAAACTCAGCGTCTTCTCCAAAAGGCACTGATTTCATAACGGAAACCACCTCGGTTCTAAAGGGAAAGTGTCTGTGCTAAGCATTTTCCTGACAGTTAGAACAATTAATCAGTGGAACAACCTGCCTCCAGGAAGTTGTGAATGCCCCAACACTGGAAGATTTTAAGAAGAGACTGGAAAACTATTTGTCTGAAATGGTGTAGTGTTTCCTGCCTAAGCAGTGGGGTGGGAGTAGAAGACCTCCAAGGTCCCTTCCAACTCTGCTGTTGTATTGTATTGTATTACATCTAGTTCTCAACTTACAAGAGTTGGTTTAGCGACCATCTGAAGTTACAACAGCACTGGGGAAAAAGTGACCGATGACCGTTGCAGTAGTCCCCCCTGGTCACATGATCAAAATTTGGAGGCTTGGCAACTGGCAGGTACTTGTGATGGTTGTAGTGTCCCGGGGTCACTTTTTGCGACCTTGTGACGAGCAAAGTCAACGGGGAAGTCAGATTCACTTAACAACCATGGCAAAAAAGATCGTAAAGTGGGTCAAAGTTCACTGAACGATCGCCATCATGTTTAGCAATGGAAGTATTGGGTTCCATTGTGGCCATTAAGTTGAGGATTGCCTGTACTATAGAACAGGGGTCTCCAACCTTTGCTGGCTGGAGAGGTCTGGGAGCTGAAGTCCTTCAGACTTAAAGTTGCAAAGGTTGGAGACCCCTGCTATAGAAAACCTGTAAGGATACAAAGATCTGTACCACCCCATACACCAAAAAAAAGCCCTTTTGTTATACTGTGGCTAAGCGAGACAGTTATTAAGTGATTTTGGCCCCATTTTACAACCTTTCTTGTCAGTTAAGTGAATCATTGTGGTTGTTAAGTTAGTAACATGGTTGTTAAGCAAACCCACTCGTCCCCTTGACTTGTGAGACGATCACAAAAGGGGATCACGTGACCCTAGCAGACGGCAACCATCAAAAAGATGAGCCAGTTGCTAAGCATCCAAATTGAACGGCTCCCTCACTCGCCCATTTTTGACCTCCAGGTTGGCGCAGGCAGCTTTCCAGGCACAAAATGAGGTTGTCCCCCCCCCCCCCGTGCCCCATTTTAGGCCTGGAAGGCCTCCTGCACCAACATGGAAGCCAAAATGGGGCATAGGGAGCTGAGCAAAGATCCAAAATGCAATGCCCGCCCCCCCATGCATGCATGGCATAGACCCGAAGACCAGCTGGCTAGCGGGAGGCACATGCACATTGGAGCTGGGCCGGGGTAATAGCTACCATGCCCGCATAGAGGGCTCTGCGTGCCACAGCTTCACCATCACAGATCTATATGGAGCTGGGGAGGAACCAGGACTGTCCCCACAGCTGAATCCCAAAATATTCAGTGCCAAAGTACCTTGTCCAGATCCCCCTGTCCGGATTCAAGGGAATTCTGCACTGCTAGAGTCAAGCCAGGCTCTCCTTAACCATCCTGCCTTTTTTTTTTCTCCAATTCTAAAAGAAGGATGTGACCTAAGATTTGGGCCCTGATCAAAGCATCCTCTCTCTCTCTCTCTCTCTCTCCCTCTTCCGCATCCACAAGCTTCCAACTTAAAAGGGAAACAGGAGATGATTCCTGACCTGCCAGAGTCTCAAAAATAAATGCACACATCCCACTCCCAGCAAAATAAAAAGCTCCAGTAAACCGTGGAGTATTTCTATTAGAAGGAATATGTACAAAATTACAGGGAAGCAAACATACGGTCTTGAAAACTACAAATTTGGGCTGCCTCCTACCATGGGTGAAAGAAAGAAAGAAAAAAGGCCAATTCCTTGAATGAGTGAAAAGCCATTAGGAAAAGTGCAGAAAAGGAAGAAATCCCGCTTCCCACCCACCCATCCACACACACTGCATAGGAAATGGAGAGAACTACCTCTGCAGTGGAATCTGTTCTCGACTCTGTATTTTAGGCATCAGTTTAAACCAGGAATGTCCAACCTTGGCAACTTTAAGACCTGTGGACTTCAACTCCCAGAATTCCCCAGCTGGTTAGAGAATTCTGGGAGTTGAAGTCCTCAGGTTTTAAAATTGCTGAGATTAGACATTCCTGGCTTAGAGGGTGGATTGCTTACATTTGGAGTTGTTAAGTCCACTCCCTTCTAGCACCGATGGCGTTACCTAGTTGGTTGTTGAAACGTCTGAAAACAGCCGAGGACTGACCACTTCAACCATGAGCTGCAAATATTCTGTAATATCAGTAAGGTTGTACAAGGTATCTTCCACTTACAACAGTTCACTTAATGACCGTTCAAAGTTACTGAAAAAAAGTGATTCACGACTGTTTTCCACATTTGCGTCCATTGCAGATTCTCCATGGTCACATGATCAAAATTGAGTAGCCAATGCAAACAAGGACTAGGGGTGACATGATAGCTATATTCCAGTATTTGAGGGGCAGCCACAAAGAGAAGGGGGTTAACCTGGGTCCATTCGGAGAAGGGCGGGATATAAATTGAATAAAATAAATTAAATTAAATAAACCTATTTTTCAAAGCACCAGAAGGCAAGACAAGAAGCAACTAATCAAGGAGAGAAGCAACCTGGAATTTAAGGAGAAATGTCCTAACAGGGAGAACAATTAACCAGTGGAACAGCTTGCCTCCAGAAGCTGTAGATGCTTAATCACCTGAGGTCTTTAAGAAGAGACTGGACAGCCACCTGTCTGAAATGATATAGTGTCTCCTGCTTGAGCAGGAGGTTGGACTAGAAGACCTCCAAGGTCCCTTCCACCTCTAGTTTTGATTCATTGATGGGCTTTCCAACTCTAGGATTCTATGACAAATGGCTCCTTCAAATGCAAGGGTGCTGATATGCCAATTATGAAACATGTTGGGCAAGACTGCTCACGGCAATAGCAATAGCACTTATATATCGCTTCATAATGCTTTTACAGCCCTCTCTAAGCAGATTAGAGAGTCAGCCTATTGCCCCCAACAATCTGGGTCCTCATTTCACCCACCTCGGAAGGATGGATGGCTGAGTCAACCCTGAGCCAGTAAGATTTGAACTGCTGAACTGCAGCTAGCAGTCAGCTGAAATAGCCTGCAGTGCTGCACTCTAACCACTGCGCCACCTTGGCTCTCATGCGTTCTCTTGAAGCAATGCCAGAGGGACACCTGAATTGGACATCCAGTTATGAGACTAATGCCATAGCCCCACAGACATTTATAATTGACTGTGCATATGTTTTCCTCTGTCACGTTCTCATCATATACCAAATAAATAAAAAGTGCAAGGGAGGCTGCAGTTAAGACAACGGTGGCCCAGGAGCAGAGAGCATCTGTATCTCTTTCCTGCCAGCCAGCCAGATTTGCTGCAACCCAAGACGCTTGTTCCTCACGGCCAAAACATCCTAAGCTATTTTGGATTTTGATCTCACCAAAAGCATGGAAACACACATTGTTCGGGGCTTGTTTCCTCTGAACCATAACATGCCTTCCATTTTTCATGTTCCCTTCTTTCTAGATAGTGTCCTTTTGCTAGTAGCCACGTGGTGTTCAAGGCTGGCCTTGGGCTGTTCACAAGCTTTGGTCTGGAGTAAAAAAAAAACAAACCCCAGAAAGCACAATTTCTGATAGGCTTTCGGATCGTAATAGCAATTTTGATCCAGACTTCCAATGTCAACAGCTGGAGCTTCAGTGTTTTGTAAGGGTTCTTTACCTTCCCACTAACGAACAGAAATTTATGATAATTGGGTCTCTCAGTTCTGAAAAGACGCACATGCCGTCACCATCTATCTTTATAATCCTAATTCTGCCTTTATAGACGGATTAGCATTTTGAAATCTGTCTGGAAGAAACAGATCAGTTCTGGACAAATGTTTTATGCTCCTTGGGATAAACACCCGCCACAATCAGCTTTTAGTGGCATAACATTTCTTTAGAAAGCAGAAGGAAGATGAGAACGTCTCAAAATAACAGAGTTGGAAGGGACCTTGGAGGTCTTCTAGTCCAACCTCCTGCTTAGGCAGGAAACCCTATATCAGTGATGGCGAACCTATGGCACGGGTGCCACAGGTGGCATGCGGAACCATTTCTTAGGGCACACGAGGCGTTGCCCTGTCAGCACTAGCACACATGTGTGGGCTGGCCAGCTGATTTAGGCCTTCTTTTGAGGCCATTTTTCGCCCTCTGGAGGCTTCAGGGAAGCTCCTGAAGCCTCTGGAGGTGGGGATGGGAGGCTGTTTTCACCCTCCCCAGGCTCCTGGGGAGGGCCAAAAAAGTGCGCCAAAAGCAGGGGGTCATGCACATAGCATTATGGGTGTGGCACACCCACGCACGGCCCCCCTGCGCTCCCTCCGCTTTTGGCACGCAAGCCAAACAAGGTTAGCCATCACTGCCCTATATAGCAGTGTTTCTCAACCTTGGCGATTTTAAGTCCTGTGGACTTCAACTCCCAGAATCTTCCCACAGCTGGCTGGGGAATTCTGGGAGTTGAAGTCCACAGGCCGTAAAGTCACAAAGGTTGAGAAACACTGCTATATACCATTTCAAGACTTTGCTTGTCACAAGATCCCAGAAGGGACACTGCAATTGTCATAAATGCATCACAGTTGCCAAGTGCCTTTATTTTGATTGTTTGACCATGGGGGATGCTGCAATGGTCATAAGTTTGAAAAACGGCCATGAAACAAATGGCTGTAAGTAATAATAAAAATAATAATCTTTATTGTCATTGTACTAAAATTACAATGACATTGGTTGTCAAGGACCACCTGAATCTCAGTTTGTTTTAGTGAGATTCGAATATATCCAGTAAGGGACATATTGAGGTTAGAAAACTCAAACCTCAGTTTTGTACACTTCCAATACAGAAAGTCCTCGACTTACAACCACAATTGAGTCCAAAATTTATGTTGCTAAGTGACACATTTGTTAAGTGAGCTTTTTTCCCATTTTACAACTTTTCTTGCTGTGTTTGTTAAGTGAATCGTTGCAGTTGCTAACTGTACATGGTCATTAAGTGAATCCAGCTTCCCCATTGACTTTGCTTGTCAGAAGGTCGTAAAAGGGGATCACGTGACTCCGGGACACTGCAACCGTCCTAAATATGAACCTGTTCTCAAGCATTCGAATGTAAATTGCATGACCTCGGGGATGCTGAAATGGTCATAAGTGTGAAAAATGGTCATAAGTCACTTTTTTCACTGCTGTCGTAACTTTTAATGGTCACTAAATGAATTGTAAGTCGAGGACTACCTGCACTTTATTGTGCCTTCTTTAAAAAAATTTTTGTTGTGTTATAGTTTAGCCAGGGCAATTTCCCACACAATCAAGTAGCAGTGTTCCAATTAAAAATGTATTTTAAGGTTAGAGTCAGCTTGATAACTTCCTGAAATGAATTCAGAAGGAACCCTGTGTCACCAGGCGCTCCTCCTGCTTGATTTGCAACCTCCCTAGGGGCCAAGGTTTAAAAACCTCTGCAAAAAAGTAAGGTTAAAACAACTTTAGAAATCTTTTTTCTCTACTTGAGTGTGCAGTTTTTAACTGAGCCGTGAACATAATTCTGTGTAACCTTGGCTTTACAGTAACTATTCTCATGTCTCCCTAGGCATGAATGTAAGCTAGTTTTTGTGTAGCTATGTTGTGTATGCCTTGGCTGTATCTTCCCTAGTAGCATTTGCGTGGAATAGGAATAGTAGAGTGTGTTTTGGGATTTTTGTTTGTGTCACTACTCAAACTAGTGTTAAAATGTTTTTCTGGGGGGGGAAATTCAAGTCCTGTTTATTACTACTCTATTCCATGTTCTAACACAGGGGTGTGCAAAGTTGGCTCTTTTAAGACTGATGGACTTCAACTCCCAAGCTGGCTGGGGAATTCTGGGAGTTGAAGTCCACCAGTATTAAAAGAGCCAACTTTGCACACCCGTTCTAACAGAACAGCCAGATAATCTGATAAAACAGTTAATGTTAGTATTGGTGAAGTTTCTGTAGTATTGAATATGCTTTGATCATTCCTTATTTTTGGGGGGGAAATCCTTTTTAAGAATTAAAAAAAGTGTTTCCGTTGGTCTGTTTAAATATTTATGCTGGCTTGCTTTTTACCTTATGCTTTGTATGCAATTTTATTGTGCTTGGGAATACAAATATGAGAAGGCTGTAACTATGGATTTTTATAAATATATGTGTTATGGAACGAAGGGAAATACTCCTAGCTATTTAAATAATCGGGAGTAAGATTACCATATTGCATAAGATAGGCAGTACTCAAATTTGTAAAGCAGAAAACCCTTATCAATATATATAGTTCCACAATACTGTTTTCCATTAAAATGTTTTAATCTTCACACTATTTACAGAGACATCTAAGGACAACTAGTAAGTTTCCTGTTCCAGACTCCTACTAAATCTTTCCGTGATTTATTGATCATAGCATCTGTGAGTAGGAACTAGACCTCTGTGTTGTGATTTGCATTATGCTGAATAGGCTATAAGTCAGTGTTTCTCAACCGTGGCGAGTTGAAGATGTCTGGACTTCAACACCCAGAATTCCCCAGCCAGCATTCGCTGGCTGGGGAATTCTGGGAGTTGAAGTCCAGACATCTTCAAACTTGCCAAGGTTGAGAAACACTGCTATAAGTGATCTTAGCCCAAAGTTTCTATAACACAACCCTATGCAGGCTATATTTTTCTCATACAAACCTATCAAAGGACATCCCTCAACAGCATGGTCCTATCCTAACAATTTCTGTGGTGTGAGAGTACCTTTGAGAGTTATTGCCGATGGGGTGAATTATTAAAATATAACGTTTCAGAAGATGTAACTCTACATCAGTGGTTCTCAACCTTCCCAATGCCGTGACCCTTTAATACAGTTCCTCATGTTGTGGTGACCCCCCAACCATAAAATTGGTGTCTCGGTTCCTAAGACCATCGAAAATATGTGTTTTCCGATGGTCTTAGGTGACCCCTGTGAAAGGGGTCCCGACCCACAGGTTGAGAACCACTGCTCTGTATAAATACAGATTGAGGAAGAGTAAATTAGTTCAGGATTATATTTGAAAGGTTTTCAAAAGAGATCAATTGTTTTTAGAAACTGCTAGGAAGTTTTGTGCTTAATTATTCCTTGGTTATTTCTTAATTTGTAGCTTAGAAACTTTTAACGCTTAGAATATACAAGAAATCTTAAATCTCTGTGCGTTTCCTTTTTAAAAGAATGGGGGGGGGGATGAGATTAACTGTATTCTTCACCCTGCCAAATGATTTTAAAATAATAGCTTGAAGGAATGCAAATCTAATGCATTCAACAAAAGTTTTCAAGGAAGCAGGAATTCAATCCGAAGGCATTTCGTCAACAGCAGAAAAAGCTGCATGGTAATGCTTTCACAATCTCCTTTTGCCGTTGATTTTTACTCACAAACAACTCCACATCTTGTCATTACAGAAAGGAGAGGAAATACTGAAAATGTCACAAACCCAGGAATAGAATTTTTCGCAATCAAACAAAAACGTAAACAAAATATACTAAGCAAAGAAATACGCTGGTAGAGAATTGTGTCTAACAATCTAGGTTTTACCTACAGTGAGGCAGATATTGGCATTGTTTTAGTGATACAGACACACAGGAAACCCAAAACAAGTAAGCTTGGGCATCAGTCATGCCCAAATTAATAAATTTAGGATGTACTGATAAAAATTAACATTTGGTCATTATTACCATCAAGTGAGAGGGATATAGGAGTCCTAGTGGACAATCCCTTAAGTTTGAGCCAACAGTGTGGCAGAGCATCTGAAAAAACCAATACAATATAGACTTAGGCTGCATAAAGGGAGCGATCCAATCAAGATCACATGAAGTGTTAGTACTGCCTTATAAAGCCTTGGTAAGGCCACACTTGGAATATTACAACCAGTTTTGGTCACCACAATGTAAAAAAAGATGTTGAGACTCTAGAAAGAGTGCAGGGAAGAGCAACCATGATAATTAGGGGACTGGAGGCTAAAACATATGAAGAACGGTTGTAGGAATTGGGTAAGGTAGCAGTGTTCCAATATTTGAGGGGCTGCCACAGAGGAGGGGGGGTTCAACCTATTATTCTCCGAAGCACCTGAAGGCAGAACAAGGAGCAATGGATGGAAACCAATTAAGGAAAGACCCAAGTATAGGTAGTCCTTGACTTACAACCAGAATGGAGTCCAAAAAGTTCAATTGCTAACCAAGGCAGTTGTTAAGTGAGTTGCACCTCATTTTACCAATTCTTTTGCCATGGTTGTCACTACAACCATGAATCGTGAATCATGTGGTTGTTTAAGCAAATCTGGCTTTCCCAATGAACTTTGCTTGTCAGAAACCAGCTAGGAAAGTTGTTCCAACTTTGAATGGTCAGTAAATGAATGGTTATAAGTTGAGGATTATTGGTATTTAGTACAACAAATAGACTTTGGCAAACTTTCAGGATATTTGAGATCTGGAGAAATCCTGGCTTCTCCAATTATGCTTCAAATTATTGCACACATTTTTTATCCAATATGTCTGGTACAGAGATACGTAGGAGGTGAGGTACATATGTAGTACAGCTCAATCTAAAAGCTAGTTTGGCAAAACAAAGAGAATTCTAAGTCTAAAGTTGGACAGCTTCTTTCCAATATTTAAAGAATGAAGCTGATATAAACAATAGGCACTTGCTGAATAAAGAATTGGTGTCTGGCTAGATGTTACTAAAACTTTAACTGCAAAATACAAATACTGTATCACAAAAAGGAAATGAAGGACTAACAGAATTCCATGTGAATTCCTGTGTTTTGTTTTGTTTTACTAAATTCACTTAAAGAGAATTTTCACAGCATGTGCTTCAAAACTAACACCACATAAAACAGCAGCAAAAAAACAATTTGCAATTTATAGCAAGACTTAAATACTGCTGGAATAAAAAATTCTAATGCACTATTTCTTCCAACTATTCTACTTTAACAAGTACATTTCTATAGTTTGGAGATTTATCATTGTAACTACTTCAAACAGACCAAAAGGCATCCAATATTTGCTTGCCGTTTTATTTAAAAACAAAACAAAAACTCAGAATTTTGCAGAAAATACATAACACATCAAAAACTACTATGAAGAATTGATCAGAAACTAAACCAAATAACAGATTTTAAAGAAGGCTTGCAGATTTTTTTGGTCCCTTTATCCTTTTTCTTGGATGAAAGGGTGGGTGACAATTGTTTCAAAAGTCAGCGTGGGCCTTCCACTTCTCCACCCAAAATTTCCCCTTAAACCCATTGTTCATTTTAATTTCCTTTTCAATGTTCACTCAAATTAAGAAAAGAGAAAAGCTGTGAATTGTTTACTATTAAGCAACTACCTTACTTAATTGTTTCCAAAGCTCACTTAGAAGTGGAGAGCAGTTAACAACCAGGAAATTCACTCCACAAGAAATACTAGTTTCAATTTTGCAGAATCATCTATTTTAGATATAAGCAACTTGTGAACACTTCGACTTTTAATTCACCTGTCCAGGACAGTAGTTCAACATCTGGAACACTATTTTCCCTCTGCTGCCCTCTGGATCAGTGTTTCCCAACCTTGGCAACTTTTAGACAGGTGGACTTCAATCTCCAGAACCCATCCTTCCTTCCTTCTTTCTTTCTCTCCATCCCTCTTTTCCCTCTATCTCTCCTCTTGCATGCATGGCTGGCTAGGAAATTCCGAGAATCGAAATCCACACATTTTAAAAGTTGGTCAAGTTGAAAAACATTAATCCTTGCTTTCAACACAACTCAATAGTTATGGCAGAGGAGGAGAGCTAAGGCCAGAATATCTTCAGGATTGGACATAAGGCAGTCCTCGATTTATGACCACCACTAAGCCCAAAATTTCCACTGCTAAGGAGGATAATTGTTAAGCGGGCTTTGCCTCATTGAACGACCTTTTTGCCACAGCTGTTAAGTGAATCAGTACAGTTAACAACACGGTTGTTAAGGGAATCTGGCTTTCCCGTTGGCTTGGCTAGTCCGACGGTCGCAAAAGGGGATCACGTGACCCCGGGACACTGCAACCGTAATAAATACACGCCAGATGCCAAGCCATGCAATTTTGATCATGTAACCAATGGGATGCTGCAATGGTCCATAAGAGTGAAAAGAGGTCATAAGACACTTTTTTCAGTGTTTCGGTCACTAAACAAATAGTTGTAAGTCGAGGTCTACCTGTACACAGTTACTAAGGCTACTCTGCCAAATAGAGTCAGCCATGCGCCCTGCAGTTCAACCTGAAAATTGCTTTTTAAACTCTCACCGGTCCAAATAGAAATGAGTCACTACTGTTACTAAGGTTTCATTAGTCAACAAGAACAGACTACGTTTATTTAAATTCTGTACGCCTCCAAGAGTCACCTGGTTAGCTGTGAGTTGGACAGCTTTATCTACAGATATTCCTCGACTTAGGACTACAATTGAGTCCCAAATCACTGTTGTTAAGTGAGACATTTGTTCAGTGAGTTTAGTCCCATTTTACAACCAATTATTAGGAGAGTAACACGGTTGTTAAGTGAATTTGGCTTCCCCGTTGACTTTGCTTGTCAGAAGAATCCAAAAGCAAGTCATATGACCCCCCCCCCCCCCCAAGACACTGCAACCATCATAAATATGAGTCAGTTGTCAAATATCTGAATTTTGATCATATAGCTATGGGGAGGCTGCAATGGCCTTAAGTGGGGGAAATGATCACTAAATAAACTCCTATACCAGTAGTCCTTGACTTACAACAGTTCATTTAATGACCATTTAAAATTTCAACGGCACTGAAAAAAGTGATTTATGAAGATTTTCCATATGTGAGGTCTGCCTCTGACATTAACCAAGAAAGAAACCACTCAATTCCATTTTGAAGAATTAAGCGCACTTTTACTGGTTATGAAGAGAAAGCAGCTAGGTAAAGCAAGGTCTGAGACCCGAGCGTGCAAAATCATACATATCAATATATGTCCAGCTCCCTCCCCTCAACAGTCCCCTCCCTATTGTCCAATCCGCAAATCCCTCAGGTGTCATGTGGATTGCATCTCCAGGAGCATCATCAGGTTGGTATGCAGGACGGTTGGCCTTGACCATCTCAAGGCACCAGCCATCGGTATGCGAAGTAGATGGTGAGAACATAACTCCCTTCTCCAAATCTCCCTCCTGCACCATACAGTCCCATTCCCAAATACCATAGCCCCCTCCCTCCCCGTTTCAATGGCAGCCGAAGCAAGCAGCAAAGCGGAGGCTGACACCATACCTACGACTTCTTCAGCACCCCCATGATCATGTGATCAAAAAGCAAGATGCTTGGCTATTACATTTATGACGGCCACAGCGTCCCAAGAGCACATTTTGCAACCTTTTGACAAGGAAAGTCAACAGCAAAGCCAGATTCACTTAACAGCCGAGTTACTAACTTATCAACTGCAGTGATTCACTTAACAACCCAGGCTAGAAAAGTCCTAAAAGGGGGCAAAACTCACTGAACAAATGTCTCACTTAACAACAGAGATGTTGGTACATTTTGCCTATATGTAGTAAATAAGTCCAAACTTAAGGATTTATCTGGAAAAAGAGCCGGATTCAAACCATCCTCCCACCAGAAGAGACACTCAAAGTCAGCAAGGGAGGTGACAGGCAACCCTTCTGCCCCATGCAGACCCACGGCTGTGCCAGAAAGGACTGGAGGGGAGGTGGGGGTGTGAGACCCCCTGTTCCCAGCGGGAGGGGGGAGACAGTCAATCCCGGGAAGGGAGCCAAGGGCGGCAGAGGCACCCACTCGGGGAAGGGATTGCTATCCTCCCAAAATAAAACTGGGCTCGGAGAAGTGGAGGCTGGGAGAGGGCACATTTTCGGATTTTCCATAGCAGATGCCAGGGGAGCCGGGCAAAGGCGGGGCGCCCCACATAAACTTCTTGTCCCCTCAAATAGATGGCAAGATATGGAATCGTAAACAAGAATTAAATACAAGTAGAAAGTGACCTCGAAAGAGGGTGGGGGAGGAAGAGGAGAGAGTAGAGCTACATAGGAAAGGAATAATAAATAATAAATAAAAGTAAAAAGCGATCTCAAAAGGAGGGGGGGCAGAGAATAGGGCGCCAGAGAAATGGAATAATAAATAATAAATACACGTAGAAAGTGATCAGGGAGAGGGCAGGCTGAGAATAGGGTTGTATATAGAAATGGGATAATAAATTAATAAATAAACGTTAAAAAGCGATCTCAAAAGGGAAGGGGGGAAGAATAGGGGTCAAAGAAATGGAATAATAAATTAATAATAAATAAAAGTAAAAAGAGATCTCAAAAGGGAAAGGAGAAGAATGGGGCTACATAGAGAAATGGAATAATAAATTAATAATACAAGTAGAAAGTGATCTGGGGAAAGGGGGGGTGTCAGAGAATGGGGAAGGGTGTCAGAGAAAGGGAATAGTAAATTAATAAAAGTAGAAAGTGGCCTGGAAAAAAACGGGGGATCAGAGAATAGGTGGGGGAGAAAGGGAATAATAACTAATAAATAAAAGTAAAAAGTGATCTCAAAAGGGGGGGTCAGAGAATAGGGGGGGTCAGAAAAAGGAATAGTAAATTAATAATAAATAAAAGTAGAAAGTAACCTGAAAAAGGGTGTGTGTATCAGAGAATAGGGGGGGTCAGAGAAAGGGAATAGTAAATTAATGATAAATAAAAGTAGAAAGTGACCTGGAAAATGAGGGTGCAGAGAAAGGGAATAGTAAATTAATGATAAATAAAAGTAGAAAATGATCTGGAAAATGAGGGTGCAGAGAAAGGGAATAGTAAATTAATAATAAATAAAAGTAGAAAGTGACCTGGAAAATGAGGGTGCAGAGAATAGGGGGGTGCAGAGAAAGGGTAAACTAATAATAAATAATAGTAGAAAATGGCCTGGAAAAGGGGGGTGCAGAGAATGGGGGGGGGCGGGGGTCAGAGAAAGGGAATAGTAAATTAATAATAAATAAAAGTAGAAAGTGACCTGGAAAAGGGGGGGTGCAGAGAATTAGGGGGTACAGAGAATAGGGGGGTGCAGAGAAAGGGAAAATTAATAATGAAAGTAGAAAGTGGCCCCAGAAAATGGGGAGGGGGGCAAGAGGGGGGATTGACGACCCCCTTTGCTCCCCCCTCCGAAAATTTCACTTATTCTGCCTCTTTTTTGGAAAGGGGGGGTGGGGGTGGGTATTTAAACCAGGCAGCCCCTGGCAAAGCCCCCTCGATAGGCCCCATACCTGCTCAGCGCTGGGGAGCATGGGGAGTGTAGTCCGCGTGAGGGGAAAGTTCGGCAGCCTCCACCCCTACCCCTCACGAAGGGGGGGGGGGCTGAGGGGCTTGCCCCTAAAAAGTCTTCCCTCAGGGGGTCGCGGGGCCGCTTCCTCCCCCCCCCCGCGAGGCGCCATTCTGAGGGGACGGGGGGGGAAAGGGGGGGCGCCGCTGAGGCGATTCTGAAGCCCCCCCACCCCCACCCGCCCAACGCCCTGAGGGAAAAGCGGGCGACCACGACCACCCCCACCCCGCCGCCCGTTGCGCGGGCCCGCGGAGAACCCCCCCCCCGGCGCGGCCGCCCCCCCCTCCAACGACGCCGCGGACGCGCGCGCTCGTTACCTACCCAACGTGCTCACAAAGCGTCGGCAGCAGCACTGGCGGCGGCGCCCCCCCCCCCACACGGTCACGTGATCTCCCTCCTCCTCTCTCTGTCTCTCTCTCCCTCCGCCTCCTCTCCTCCCCCAACGCGCGCGGCACGTGACCAAGCCGTCTGGCCCGCCCACTTACTTCGCGTCAGCGCCTGCGCAGCAGCCCTCTCCTCCGCCTCGCGCCCTCACTCCTCAGGATCCTCCTCGGGGAGGTTCCCGGCTCGGTCACGTGACCCTGACAGAGGTGGACGACTAGGAATGAAGGGGGGGGGGAAGGGAGGGATAGACGTGTGTGTGGGGGTGGGGAGAGTCTGTTGTTCCGTATTGGGGCTGCCCCAGCACGAACGATTTACTAGCGAATCGGGAAGGGGGGGGAGGGGGGGTGACGTCACCGACACGTCACCACCCCGACCAAAATAAAAAGGCGGGCTCGGCGGCTCCCTGAGGAGAAAAAGTGAATGTGGGGAAAATTTGTCTGTTTTGTTGTTAAAAAAAGGAGACATTTTATCCCTAAATTTTGTAGCATAATTTTATTTATTTATTTATTTTATTTTATTACATTTATATCCCGCCCTTCTCCGCAAAGGACCCAGGGCGGCGCACAGGAGATTTAAAAAACATACAAAAATAGAACATAAATAATTTAAAATATATATTAGATCCCAAACCTGTGCTAAAACCAATTATTAATTAAAACCCAATTTAAAACTTTTCTAAAAGTCCCCATGGGAGGTTAGGCTAGGCCGGCTTGATGAAAAAAGTATGTCTTTAGACATTGGCGGAAGAGGCGGAGGTCGGTGATGGTCCGGAGTTCAGGGGGTAGGTCGTTCCACAGGGTAGGGCCCGCCACAGAGAAGGCCCTTCCCCTGGGTGTCGCCAGTCGGCATTGTCCGGCCGACGGCACCCTGAGAAGGCCCTCTCTATGGGAGCGTATCGGTCTAAGGGATGTATGGGGCAGGAGGCGGTCTCGCATATAACTAGGCCCCGAGCCATGGAGCGCTTTAAAGATGGTCGTCAAAACCTTGAAGCGCATCCGAAAGACCACAGGAAGCCAATGCAGCTCGCGCAGGATAGGTGTTATATGGGAGCTTCTGGGAGCTCCCGTAATTACCCGCGCGGCTGCGTTTTGGACTAGCTGTAGCTTTCGAGTGCACCTCAAGGGAAGCCCCATGTAGAGAGCATTACAGTAGTCGAGACGGGACGTCACAAGAGCTTGAGTGACTGTGCGAAGGGCAGCCCGGTCCAGTAAGGGGCGCAATTAGCGCATCAGGCGTACCTGATGAAACGCCCCCCTGACCACGGCTGCCACATGGTCCTCCAAGGACAGCCGGGAATCCAGGAGGACACCCAAATTGCGCGCCCTCTCCACGGGGGCCAATGTTTCGCCCCCAATGGCCAGAGTTGGAGTAATCTGGCTGAACCGGGGTGCCGGAAACCACAGCCACTCAGTCTTGGCAGGGTTGAGCTTGAGTTTGTTACCACCCATCCAGATCCGTACGGCCTCCAAACACCGGGACAGCATTACGACGGCATCGTTGGGGTGGTCTGGGGTGGATATGTACAACTGAGTGTCATCAGCGTACAGATGATATCCCACCCCAAAACCACGGATGATCTCACCCAGCGGCTTCATATATGTGTTGAAAAGGAGGGGCGAGAGGACCGACCCCTGAGGGACCCCACATAGGAGGGGCCTCGAGGTCGACCTCTGCCCTCCCGTCAACACATATTGCGACCGACCAGAGAGGTAAGATGAGAACCACCGCAGAACGGTGCCTCCCAGCCCCAACCCCCCCAGTCGGTGCAATAGGATACCATGGTCGATGGTATCGAAAGCCGCTGAGAGGTCTAACAGGACTAGGATAGAGGAATAACCTCTATCCCGCGCCCTCCAGAGATCATCAACCAACGCGACCAATGCCGTCTCAGTGCTGTGACCGGGTCGGAAGCCGGTCTAGATAATCAACTTCCTCCAGGTGTCACGGAAACTGTTGGGCTACCACACTCTCAACAACCTTCACCAGAAAGTGAAGGTTGGAGACCGGACGATAGTTCTCTAATAAAGCTGGGTCCAGGGACGGCTTCTTGAGGAGGGGCCTCACCACCGCCTCTTTCAAGACGGAAGGTAAGGACCCCTCACTCAAAGATGCGTTGACAATGCCCTGGAGCCAGCCTCGTGTCGTCTCCCAGGATGCCAGTACAAGCCAGGAGGGACACGGGTCCAATAAACATGTGGTCGCCCTAAGTTTCCTTGACAACCTGTCCATATCCTCGGTGGTAACAAAGTCAAACTCCTCCCAAGATGGAACCTCAAGACTAGTCTCGGACAGTCCCACAGGACCACCGTCGATGGAGGGTAGCTCATTCCGAATCCGAGTGATTTTCTCCTGCAGATAAATCCCAAATTCCTCTGCTCGCCCTTGTAGAGGGGCTTCCCGCGGCCTCTGGTGAAGGAGGGAGCGGGTCACCCCAAACAGGGCGGCAGGGCGGTTATCTGCGGATGCAATTAGGGTGGCACAATACTCACGTTTGGCCACCTTTATCGCCACTAAGCCCTAATATGGGTTCTCACTAGTGTTCGGTCGGCTTCGGAGCGAGAGGATCTCCATCTGCTCTCTAGGCGTCTCTTGTGGCGTTTCATCTCCCGGAGCTCCTCAGTAAACCAAGGAGCCTGGGTGATTCGTCGCCGCAAGAGAGGCCGCAAGGGCGCGACTCGGTCCAAGGCCCCCGCGGCCGCACTTAACCATGCGGCCACTAGGTCCTCAGTCGAGTCGCGGGGCAGGGTCACAGGAATTGGCCCAAGCTCCCTCTGGAACCTTTCCGGGTCCATTAGAAGCCTGGGGCGGAACCATATAGGAGTGTCCGGTTCCGCCTCCCCGCGGTGAGGTGAAGCGATTGGAAAGTCCAGCCGGAGGAGAGCGTGATCTGTCCATGACAAGGGAGTGATGACTAAATCCCCTATTCCCAGATCACAACTCCACTGTCCCGAGACAAAGATCATATCCAGCGTGTTTCCCCCCTCGAATGAATTTGTTTCATTCGGTCAATTTATATAGCCGGTCCACCGCTTGGGTGACTTTGCACCAGGTACAAAGTTAAACACCCCCAAACCCCCCCCCCCCAAAAGCAACAAAATAACCGAAAACCAAACAAAAATCATTAAAAGACCCAAAAATATATATGTGCAGAGAGAGAGAGAGAGAAATTATATATAGAATGTAATGTATGAATCCAAATAGCAATCAATCAGCCCAATCAGAAGGGGGTTGTGGAGAAAATAAGAGGAAGGGCTTATTCATGTTCAATGATAATTCCCTTAGCGGCAGTGACTCGCTTAACAACCTGGTAGAAAAAGGTGGTACAATTGGGCGCAGCTCACTTAATGACCACTTTGCTTAGTAATGGAAATGTGGGTCCTAATTGGAGGCGGCTAAAACGTGAGGAATGGTTGCAGGAACTAGGTAGGTCTAGTTTGATGAAGAGAAGGACCAGGGGAGACATGATAGCAGTCTTCCAATATCTCAGGATTTTCCACAAAGAAGAGGGAGTCAAACTATTCTCTAAGGCACCTGAGGGCAGGACAAGAAGCAATGGGTGGAAACTAATCAAGGAGAGAAGCAACTTAGAACTAAGGAGAAATTTCCTGACAGTGAGAACAATTAATCAGTGGAACAGAAGTTGCCTCCAGAAGTTGTGGGTGCTCCATCACTGGAGGTTTTAAATAAAAGACTGGGCAGTCTGAAATGGTATAGAGTCTCCTGCTTGAGCAGAGGGTTGGACTAGAAGACTCCAAGGTCCTTTTCTTCTGCTCATACGAAGAACGGTTGCAGGAACTGGGTAGGTCTAGTTTAATGAAAAGAAGGACCAGGGGAGACAGGATAGCAGTCTTCCAATATCTCAGGGGTTGCCCCAATAGATGGCAAATACATTAGATGGTTGGTTGGATGGATGGATGGAGCAGTGGATTGCAGCCGCCAAAAAAGCCAACAGTCCTAGGCCGCACGAACAGACATAAAGCATCAAGGTCATGTGTCCTGGTAAGACCACCCTTAAAATATTACGTCCAATTTTGGTTGCCATAAATATAGAAAAGATGTTGAGACTGTAGAAAGAGTGCAGAGGAGATCCACAAAGTTGAATAGGTGGCCGGGGGCTGAAACATGTGAAAAACGGTTGCATGAATTGGGTATGTCTCGTTTAATGAAAAGAAGGACTAGTGGTGACATGATAGCAGTGTTCCAATATCTCAGGGGTTGCCCCCAAAAAAGGGGAGTCAAATTATTACTGAAAGCAGCTCAGGGAAGGACAAAAAGCAATGGCTGGAAACTAATGAAGGAGAGAAGCAATCTAAAACTAAGGAGAAATTGTTACTGACAGCGAGAACAAATAATCAGTGGAACAAATTGCCTGCAGCAGTTGTGAATGCCCCAAAACTGGAGGTTTTCAAGAAGAGATTGGACAACCATCTGTCCAGGATGCTATAGACCAGGGGTCTCCAACCTTTGCAACTTTTAAGTCTGAAGGACTTCAGCTCCCAGACTTCTCCAGCCAGCTTTACTGGCTGGAGAATTCTGGGAGCTGAAGTCCTTCAGACTTAAAGTTGCAAAGGTTGGAGACCCCTGCTATAGGCTACTAGAGTATCTTGCTTGAGCAGGGGGTTGAACTAGAAGACCTCCAAGGTGCCTCTTAGCCTTAGCATCCTATGATTCTAATCCGCTGATGGGGATTTGGTAGCTCGCTTGTCTTTGCTTCCAAGCGGCGATAATTACAGATCTCAACATTTTTGCAAAGCTTAATCTGTCCAGCAGTAAAGATGGTTATTAAGAGAGCTTTAATCGTCATGCAGCATTGCTCTTCTAATGAAGATTGCCTGTTGGCATCAAATGACTAGCCAGAGGGGGAAACCCCACAAGAACCCCTCCATTCTGATAAATACAGCTGGAGTCACTTTTCATTCCAAAACTTATTTGTGTACTTATTTATTTAAAGCATTTCTATTGCCGCCTATCTTTGGACCAACTTCCACTTATGAAATATAGTGGAACTTTTACAGGGAGAAATTTAGGGTGTGTATGGAATATGATCCGGTTCTCAACAGTTTATGAACTAAATTTCAATTTTTTTACGTGTGTACTGTATCTCCACATACCCTCACACTGATGTTATCTAGTTGGCTAAGGAAACCATCAAGCTGGAGAGAGCAGCAAGAAATCCAGAGTTTAATTCGATCTACATATACAGCATTCTGAGGTCCTTGGTGCTAAGCTTGGTGTTTTCTCACAGACGTTTTATTACTTGACTAGGTAACATCACCAGTGCCTGGTTGGGTAATAAAATATCTACAAGAAAACTGCCAAACTCAGACAGCACCAAAGATCTCAAGAGTCATCCTCCTCTCCACAAGCCCTATTCCTTTCTAGCACTGATGATGTCACCTAGTTGGGTCGTGAAATGTCTGCAAGAAAACATCCAAGCTCAGAGAGCACCAAGGATCCCACAGTCCTCCTTCTCCTCACTTCTATCACTGAAGATGTTACCTAGTTGGGTAATGAAACATTTGCAAACAAATAACCAAGGTCAGAGAGCATCAAAGACCCCATAGTTCCCCTCCTCTCCCTTCTAGCATTGATGTTATCTAGTTGGGTCATGAAACATCCACAATAACCAAATCACCAAGTTTAGAGAGCACCAAGGACAGCACGCTCCCCCACTCCTTTCCCTTCTAGCACTGATGATGCTACCTAGTTGGGTCATGAAACATCTGCATGAAACCCAGCAAGCTCAGGGAGCACCAAGGACCCAACAACTCGCCCCTGAACTACAAGTATTTTCTACTGAAACATCTACATATATATTATTTCATATTTGGCAATCTGTGTAGTAAAACACTATTAACTTTTGCAGCTGGCCATTTGCCTGATCCCTCAGGCAAATTGACCCATCTGGATGTAGGATAAAATCCAGCTCAGAAAGAAGACATTTAACTCCTTCAACAAGCACCAAGTGGCGCTCTAGAAATACAGCTAAGTTTGTATTATCTGCATGTATTCAAAATAAATAAAAAAATTATGACCTAGAAATACAGCTGAAAACAAAAGTCCTCTTTTTTAGCTATATGGCTTCTCTCAGGCAGAATTTCTAAAAGGGTTAAAAACATATGCAAAATACTATGGTTTTCAAATGCAGTCACATCCTGAGAGTCCATAATCGAAGATTCTTCTTCCTTTTCCCCCAACTCTGCAGACTCTGAATGCCAAATGACCTTTTCTGGTTATTTGCCATAGTTGCTAAGAGAATCATGCAGTCATTAAACAAAGCTGGCTTCGCCCATTGACTTTGCTTGCCTCAAGTTGGCTGGGAAGGTCACAAATGGTGAACGCTGCAACCGTCATAAGTGTGAGTCAGTTGCCAAGTGTCTGAATTTAATCACGCAAACACAGAGATGCTTCAACAGATCCGAAGTGTAACGTTTTTCAGTGCCGTTGTAACTTCAGTCACTAAACAAATAGTTGTAAGTTGAGACCTGTGTGCTTTATTTTTTTTCCAGATCTCGGAGCAAAGGTGTGTTTTTGTCTACTGGTGGACTTTGTACGAAGATACATCAGCTGCTGAAGTGCAGGTAGAACTTATGACCATATTGGAGCGCAAAATTTCTGTTGCTAGGTGAAACATTTAAGCGAATTTTCCCTCATTTTACAACCTTTCTTGCCACATTGGTTAATTGAATCGCCGCAGTTAAATTAGTAACACGGTTGTTAAGTGAATCTGGCTTTCCCCTGGACTTTTTCAGCAGGCCACAAGAGGGGAGCACTCTCCAACTGTCATAAATATGAGTCAGGGCCCTCTTAATTTTGATCACAGGATCACCTGGATGGTGCCAAGGTTGTAACTGCGAAAAATGGTCCCAAGTTAATTTTCAATGGTGTTGTAACTTTGAACGGTCACTAAATGAACTGCTGAACTTCAAGGACTGCCTGTAGTAGTATAGCTCCACCCACCATAAGAGTTGGGAGGTGCAGATGGGTGTGGGGGGGGGGGGTTGTTCCTATTTTAGAAGCCTGGACTACAGAGGGCATGACTGACCTGGGTCATGGGAGCTGTAGCACCGACGTTTGAGTTGAGTATTGTTTATGGAACCAAAAGCAAATCATACTTGAAGAAAGTCTTATGGTTAAACCTCATTAATTGTCGTGTGACCAGAAAACCCACAACAATCCTCTGAGCTTCGCTTGTAGCCGTGATTTCATGCAACTTTCTGAAGGGTGGGGTACGTGTATTAAACTGTGCTTCACGTGACACAGATAGTCCTCGAACTGACAAACACAAGTGAGCCCAAAGTTTCCGTTGCTAAGCAAGACAGTGGTTAAGTGGGTTTTTCCTGGAATAGGAATAGGAACAGAACAGAACGGAATAGAAAATAGAGTAGAGTAGAGTAATAGAAAGCAGAGTAGAGAAGAGTAATAGAAAAGAGTAGGGAAGAGAAGAGAATATTGGAATGGATAGGATATTTGCCCACGCATGTGCATGTCCACACACATATTTTATATATATATATAAAATTCCTCCCTTAATTGGGGCTTACCAAGGTGTTGTGACACAAGTATATACTTATTCCCCTGGCCTAGCTGATCAGGATAAGAACCAGTAGTCTAGTGGCTAAAACATCTGCCTAACATGTAATACTTCCCCGGTTCGAATCCCAGTAAGGGTATGGCTAGCTGATGAGAGCTAAAAAGCTCTAAATAGATCTATCCTAGTCTCCCTTATTTATTATCAGCTCAAAAACCTAACATACATACATACATACATAATTTAAAAATCCTCATTTAATGACCCCATAATCCCTTGTGGGGTGGAATCTGGGCAACTGAATGGCACTAGTGGCCAGAGAGAGAAATACCTGCCTCTACCTTGGATCAAACTCTCAGCCTCTTGATTGTGAGACGAGAGTTCCACCTCTAGGCCACCACACCACTTGGTCTGTGTGTGTGTGTGTGTGTGTGTGTGTGTGTGTGTGTGTGTGTAAATATTATCCTCATGCCTAGTTCACAACTGTTTCTGCTAAACTAATGCGTGGGCATATTATACATGGTTCTCAGGGGTTCTCTTTAACGTGTCTCTATCGAATAAACACAATAGACTTTATATATTGAAAATAAACCAACCACGGAGGCGCCCACGTCAGATCCGCAACGCAAAACGGCATCATTGTAAAACCAGCACTTTTTAAAAGATCGCCTCAGACGTAAGGGGCAGGGCAGGCCTAGCTCTGCAGATTAGGGTCGAAGGGCCTGTCGTATAAATGCATTTTAATTTTTAATTAGATTTGTTTTTATTCCAGGAAAGGTGACCGACAAAGTACCTGCACATACATGTACACACATATGCGTGCGCACGCACGCACGCACGCACACGGCCCCTGGGCTTTCATAGAAAGCTCGGCAGCAGCCGATCGAATCGAGGGATCCTACCTCCCAGCAAAGTAAGAGAAGAAAAATGAGACTTAGGGCCGGTCGGTCAGCCTAAGCTCAGGGGAAGGGGCCGCGAAGAGGCCGCCATTTTTAGGAAACGCAATAAAAAGGGCGCCAACCCTCAGTCTATTGTAGAAAGGTCAAAGCAGGTCAACAACCACCACAACAACATCAACCAAAGGAAAAGAAAAAAGAAAAAAAACCACACCCCCGTTTTTAAAAATGTACAAAAAAACGTCTGGGAGACCCGACTGGATCGGCGATTCCCCCTCCTTAAAAAATAATAATAATAATAATGTTTGAACCCCGAGTGGCATCAAAACCAGAAGACGCGAATGTCCACCAGGCAAATCCTTTTGTTTTTAAAAAAGGAGAGGAAATGAAGGTGAGGGAGGGGGGAGAAGAAGGAGAAGAAGCTGTCCAGAGGCCTTTTTTTTTCTTTTTCCGGAGGGGTGGGGGGGGGGGGGGAAGCGTCATTAGCTCCAGAGGCCGGCGTAATTCCCGTGGAGTCCGGAAGGAAGAGGGCCTCCGGCCACAAAAAGCTTCGTGCCCGACGAGTCGTAGCAGTGCGTGTAAACGGCGTTGGGGAAGAAACTGATGTCCGAAAAGTAATTCCTCCAGGTTTCGTCATGATTCTGTCAAAAGAAAAGCGGACGTCGGTTAGAGATGCAACCAGCTGCCTTGCCAACCTTCCCAAGAGCTCCTCCTTACGACCACAATGATTGAACCCTTCTCTTGCTCAGCGAGAGAGTTGTTCGCTGAGGTTAACCCCTTTCCTGCTACCATCGTTAAGCGGACCGCTGCGGGTTGTTGAGTTAGTAGCCGACTGGTGGTCAGCAGAGGTGGCAGCAGAATCGGACAGTGAGGAGGTTGGGGCGGAACGTGGGCCAGTCGTGGGGGCTGAGGGAAGCTCAGACGAGGGCTCTGTGTCGGAGGCACAGAGGGAGCTAGACAGCAGTGAGGCAGAGGAACAGCTGGAGCCTGTTCCCAGTGTGCGCTTGCACAGAGCTGAGAACTAAGAAAGCAGGGTCAACGTGGGACTAAAGCCACACCTTGGAGGCGATTGGCCACTCCCAGAGGAAACCAAAGAGGAGCGAATGGGGAGGGGGGCTTTTGCAGGAAACAATTCATTCGTTTGGTCGTTTCAAGAGGGGAAAGTTCTGTTTGTGACTGTAAGAGACTGTGTGCCAAGCGTTGCCTTGCCCGGCATTTGGAAACTGATTATCTGGCAGTTCTCCGAGCGAGATAAGGTTCGTGTGGAGATAAGGTGGATAAACATTCCTCTGAAAGACTGTTTGCCAAGCCTGGCTGACTCTGAATGAAAGGAATCCACAGTCGTGTAAATCAAAGAGGTTTTGCAGGGACCAAGGCTCTACTTTATACTTTCTAAGGAAGCCTGGGTCAGAACAGTGACGCAGTTGTTCAGTGAATCTGACTTCCCCATGGACGTTACTGGATGGGAGGTCGCGAAATGGGATCACGTAACCCTGGGACACCGCGACCGTCATAAATTCAAGCTCATCGCTAAGCATCCCAATTTTAATCATGTGACTATGGGAATGCTGCAACGGTGCTGTGAAAAGCAGCGACTTTTTAAAGTGCTACTTTGAACGGTCACTAAATGAGCTGCTGTAAGTCGAGGACTGCCTGCATATCTCCGGGAAGAAAGAGAGGAGAAGCTACAGCACAAGAGATACGCAATTCCTGGTTTCCCCACAAATACAGATTCTGTGTTTATTGCATCAGTCGTGTGTAGCAATAGAAATTAACGGACCAATAATTAATGTGAATGAACTAATGTGGAACTAGAACTCACAGACTCCTGGTGATTGGCCCAGTCACCCAGTTTGCTTTCTTGCCTAACGTGGGACTAGAACTCACAGAGTCCCTGGTGATTGGCCCAAAGACACCTAGTCAACATGCCTAAACTGGGAATATAATTCACCATCTCCTATTGATTGGCCCAAAGTCACCCAGCTGGCTTTCATGCCTAAAGCGGAACTAGAACTCCCTGTCCCCTGGAATTAGAACTCCCTGTCCCACTGTCCCTCTGGCTCAGAGTCACCCAGCCAGTTTTCATGCCTAAAGTGGGACTAGAACTCAAGAGTTTCCCGGTGGATTGGCAGAAAATCACCCAGCCAGCTTTCCTGCGTAAGCCGGAACTAGAACTCACCCTCGCCTGGTCTCTAGGTGGTGCCTTCACCACTAGACCAATTGAGTGATTGCTGGTGAAGCTTTGGAATCCATCATAGCTCTGTTTTACCTGACCAACTATCGCTTCCATCTTGATAACGCAGAGCCCCGAAGGACAAAGCCATTGAAAGCGCCTGGTTTCTAAGAGTCCCCGTAGCCGGACGACACTTCCGGTTGACCTCTCAACCCCCCCACTTTCCTCTTTCTGCATCTACTCACCAGCCAACCTTTGCCGGTTGAGAGTTTGAGAATTTCACTTCCTGCCAATTTTGATCCGTAGAAATTCTGTGGCGGTTTCTCGTCCAGGAACCTCTGGGCTCGGATGTCGTAAAACAGCAAGGACCCCTGGCCCGTCCCCACCGTGATGATGTGTTCGTAGAAGCTCACGGAGCGGATGCCTGTTGCGGAAGAGGGACGGAGGCGTTATATGGCAACCGGAAACAAATCCTGGCCCTATAGGTAGCCCTTGACCTGTGACCACAATTGAGCCCGAAAACTTCCATCGCTAAGCGGGATCATTGTTAAGGGATTCTTGCCCTGTTTTACGATTTTTGCCACTGTCGTTAAGCAAATCGCTGGACTCAAGTTAACAGTCATTACGTGAATCTGGCTTTCCCCGTTGTTTTGGCTGGTCAGAAACTCCCCAAAGTTGCCAATGAGAATCCCCAGGATACTGCAACCATTGCAAATATGGAGGCGGGGAGCGAGAGAAAGAAAAGGAAGGAAGGAAGGAAAAGAAAGAGGAAGAGGAAGGAAGAGGGAGGTAGGAAGGGAGGGAAGGAAGGAAAGGAAGGAAGGCAGGAAGGAAGGAAGAGAAATTGAGGGAGGAAGAAAGAAAGGGAGAGGAAGGAAAGAAAAAGAAAGAAAAAGGAAGGAAGAAAAATTGAGGGAGGGGAAAAAGAGGAAGGGAAGGAAGGAAAGAAAAAAAGAGAAATGGAGGGAGGTAGAAAGAAAGAGGGAAGGAAAGAAAAAGAAAGAAAGAAATGAGAAATAGAGGGAAGGAGGGAGAAAGAAAGGAAAGAAAGAGGAAGAAAGAGAGGGAGAAAGGGAAATGGAGGGAAGGAGAAAGGGAGAGAAGAAAGGAAAGAAAGAAAGAGGAAAAAAGAGGGAGAAAGAGAAATGGAGGGAGGGAAGGAAGGAAAGGAAGAAAGAGAAATAGAGGGATGGAGAGAGAAAGGGAAGGAAGGAAAGAAAAAGGGAGGGAGGGAGGGAAGGAAGGAAGGAAGGAAGAAAAAGAGGGAGAAAGAGAAATAGGGGAGGGAGAAAGAAAGAGGGAAGGAAGGAAAGAAAAAGAAAGGAAGGGAAGGAAGGAAGGAAAGAAAGGAAAGAAATGAAGAAAGAGGGAGAAAGAAAGAGGGAGGGATAAAGAAAGGGAAGGAAGGAAAGAAAAAGAAAGAAAGAAAGAAAAGGAGGGAGGGAGGGAAGGAAGGAAGGAAGGAAGGAAAAAAAAGGAAGGAAGGAAGGAAGATCCCTAAGCCTCTTCAGGGCTCCAAGTTGAAAAAAAAGAGCACTGGATCTCCACACATTTTTCACGCCACCCCCCGGCTGTCCCAGGGAAGGCATCCTTACCGCTTCCTCGCTCTCTGGAGCAGACAGACTTAACCTTGTGGGAAGGCTGTCGGGGGTCCAGCAGAGAGACGTGGGCCTGAGACCCCACGGCGTAGACCGACCACTCCTGACCATAGGCCAGACACACGTTTTCCCGGCAGTAGGGCAGCTTGGTGGAGAGGAGCTGCGAAAGAGAGGAAGGGGAAAAACCCTTGATGAAATTCGGAGGACACCACCAACCCCAGAAGAGCCAAAGGACGTTTAAATAAACGAACCCAAATCAGAACCACTTCTGGATACATTTTACAGCCACCCATAGCGGAGATTTCGCACAAGGTGCGCAACCCACAACTCAACTGGGACGTGACCAGAGCACACATAACAACACAGGCAAGAGTTGAGGCTGGCAGGCTAAGCTAATAGACCAGGGCTCACCAAAGCTGGCATCTTTTAAAACTTCTGGACTTCAATTCCCCAGAATTCCCCAGACAATAGCTGGCTGGGGAATTCTGGGAGTTGAAGTCCACAGATCTTAAAAGTTGCGAAGTTTGGAGACCCCACTTATGGACCAAGGATTGGCAATTAATTTTCCCCAGGGGCCACACGAAAAACTGGAACTGGAGGGAAAAACCAACAGAGCTTTGAAATGGGAGAAATGGAAAAATAAAAGTCACCTTCAAAATAAAACACCGTTGTATTGCATGCATGGTGTGTACGCTTATTTATGTTTGATTTCTAATTTCCATTTGATCTCAGGCCGGCCAGATAGAGACAGCCAAAGGCCCAGATGTGGCCCAGGAAACGAAAAATACCCAGGTCTATTATTAGAACTCCTGTTTGAGCAGGGGGCTGGACTAGAAGACCTCCAATATTCCTTCCAGTTCGACTCTGATTCTGATTTGATTCTGATTCATACTATTCCTAAATATTGGCACCGGCCATTGTAACTTTCTACACTCATTAAGTGACTGGCCATAAGTCAAGAAGTACCTGTAAGGCAGAAATTTGCATCACAGATCACAAACTTTGATTTAAAAAAGCACACAATTTTCAGCTTTGATGTGATGTTGCGTGCAACTTAAGTCAACAAACTTTTCCTTATTTCCTGGTTTGGGTGTAAGGGAGAACGTTAGCTTTGTGCTGGGTCGTACTGACCCTTAGATGCATTTTGAAGAGACGGGGGGTTAGGACTTATGTGAGCATAGCATTTCTTGGCAACTGGGTTGAAAAGCTACGAAGAGCATTCAAACTCTTTCCCAGCTTGTTAATCCAGGATGCAATCCTCTTTTACTTTGTTGTGGAAACTCACAATTTTTTCTCCTGGGTTTATTTGTTTAAATATCTCTTTGTTTTTGAGAAAGAGCATAAGTACAACACGGCGGCATCAGGCAAAATTATTTTAGCTCCTCAAAGAGTTGTGCGTTGAAAAAAAAAATCCATTGTGTTGTAAAACTTCAGTCTGTCGAAATTTTCTGTACTAGTTTGATTTTTAACCCGCTGCGTTCATTGATCCAATGGAAGATCCTTCTTGTCTAACTGAGGACAGGACAAGAAGGGACGGATGGAAACTAATCAAGGAGAGAAGCAATTTGGAATTAAGGAGAAATTTCCTAACAGTGAGCACAATGAAACAGTAGAACAGCTTGCCACCAGAAGTGCTCCATCACTGGAAGTTTGTAAGAAAGGATTGGACAGTCAGTTATCCGAGTAAAGTATAGGGCTGTGATGGTGAACCTATGGCATGCATCTGTGGCCAGCTGCTCTTCCTGGTTCCGTCGCATGCATGTGCACTGGCCAGCTGCTCTCTTCTGGGTTTTGATGCTCCGGTGTGTATCCACATGCTCCAGTTTCGGCACTCAGTACCGAAAAGATTAGCCATCACTGGTATAGGGTGCCTGAGCAGGGGGTTGGACTAGAAGACCTCCAAGGTCCCTTCCAACTAAACCGTTCTCTTCTGTTCTATTAACCTCTGTGTGCAGGTGTGAAAGGAGTTACCTTGGACAGCATGTGTTCTGCTTTCCAGAGGTGGAAATATCCATCCAGAGAAACAGCTCCCAGTTCCTGGAAAAGAAAAAATATTAATCGTTCAGGCAACTGGGATGTGAGTTTCCGCTTATAATTATTATTATTATTACCCTTAATAAAAACGCCATTTTGCTTTTTCTGAAAACAGAGATGGAGTTCATATGCAGTTGATCCTCGATTCACTGGAATTAGCCTGGAATTTCCATGGCTAACTGAGACAGTTGGTTCAGTGGACTTTGCTCCTATTTTACAACTCTCTTCTCACCATTAAGTGAATCCCTGGGTTGTTAATTGAGGAACACGGCCGTTAGGTGAATCTGGCTCCCCCCACTTACTTTGCTCATCACATCGCCAAAGGGGATCAGGTGATCTCGGGACACTTCAAACGTCATAAGTGTGAGTTAGTTTCCAAGCAGATGAATTTTGATCACCTGACCATAGGGAAGAAAAATGGCTTTTTTTTCCCAGTGCCGTGGTAACTTTAAACGGTCACTAAATACATTAAGTTGAGAAATCACCAGATTGCTTGGTGTTGGCTTAGCAACTTATGAATGTAGCCACTGCCATGTCTAAATGATGGTTTACAGCTTAGCAGGGCACCAGACTAGGGTAGCTGTCTGGAGTCTAAACAAGCTCAAGTTTACTTAGTGACCGTTGAAAGTTACAACGGTACTGAAAAAAGTGACTTACGAACCATTTTTCAGTTATGACCATTGCAGCATCCCCACAGTCATGTGATCAAAATTAAGACGCTTGGCAACTGGCATGTACTTATGGCTGTTGCAGCATCTCGAGGGGGGGGGGGGTTGTCACACAATCCCCTTTTGCGATCTTCTGACAAGCAAAATCAACAAGTAAACCAGATTCATTTAACAACCATGGGACTAACTTAAACAACAGCGACTCCCTTAACAACGGAGGCAAGAAGGGGAAAAAATTTGAAAATCCGCAGTCACTCAAGCACTCGTGACGTCTCGGCTTGACTACTGTAACGCTCTCTACATGGGGCTCCCCTTGAGGTGCACTCGAAGGTTACAGCTAATCCAGAATGCAGCCGCGCGGGTGATTACGGGAGCCTCTAGGCATTCCCATATAACACCAATCCTGCGCGAGCTGCACTGGCTTCCTGTGGTCTTTCGGGTGTGCTTCAAGGTTTTGATGACCATCTTCAAAGCGCTCCATGGCTCGGGGCCTAGTTATATGCGAGACCGCCTCCTGCCCCATACATCCCTTCGTCCGATCCGCTCCCACAGAGAGGGCCTTCTCAGGGTGCCGTCGGCCGGGCAATGCCGGTTGGCGACACCCAGGGGAAGGGCCTTCTCTATGGCAGACGCAGCCCTCTGGAACGACCTGCCCCCCGAACTACGCACCATCTCAGACCTCCGCCAGCGTCTCAAAACGCTCCTATTCCAAGAAGCCAGCCTAGCATAACCTCCCGTTTCTGACTGTTATTAGATAGATTTTAATTAGGAGGAGTTTACACTATTTTAGCACAGGGTTTGGGTTTAATAGTTGTTGTTTTTTAATCGTATTTTTGTATATTTGTATTGTTTTTTTAAATTTCCTGTGCGCCGCCCTGGGTCCTTTTAGGAGAAGGTGCAGGGTATAAATTGGAAAAATAAAATAAAATAAATAAAAGTCAGCTAGGCCATCACACTGAGATTCTCAGAGATATAAAGCTAACAGAGAGAGAGAGAGAGAAAGGAATATGCTATCCCCCCCAAAAAAGAAAAAACTTAAAAGCAAAGAGAGAAATAGTGGGAAGCCAAAAAGAGGAGACCAAGGGAGGGTTACTCAAAGAAATACTAGAAGGGGAAATCCAAAGACATACAAAAGGGAAAAAGAAGAAGAAAAGAAGGAAACGAAGAGTAGGAGATAGGAAGAGAAAGAGAAATCTGAAGGGAAAATAGAACATTAAAGAGAGCAAAGGATGAGTTAAGGGAAAAGGGTTAGGAAAAGAAGAAGATTAAAAAAAAGAAAAGACTGGTAAAAAATGATATATTTTGATATTGTGGATGTTATACAAAATATGATATTATTGTTACATGTGGATAACCAATGAAGTAAAATGCTTGTCATATTAAAATGGAATTTGATTATATAAGCTGCATATAGAAACTAGAAAGAACAAATGGAAAATGATAGGAGAGTAGTTGGTATTTCTTTTTATGTCAGGGAGAAAAATGATTTTGTCTACACGTGAAGAATAATTTAAACTTAGGATGGAAAATTTGGAAAGAAAAAAAAATCTGCGGCTGAAATTAGAAACGATAGGATATAAAATTAATGATGTACAAGAAGAAATGTAAAAAGGGGGTGGGAGCCAGTCAACACTTCGTTTGTAAAGAGATTTTAACATTTGTAATAAAAAATAAATATATATTGCAAAAAAAAAATCAACAGAGGCAGGAAAGGTTGTCAAAACAGGGCAAAACTCACTTAAGAAATGTCCCATTTAACAACGGAAAATTTTGGCCTCGGTCGTATGTCGAGGACTACCTGTTTTGCCAGTGTGACGCGTTTTCCCTCACCTTGTTCCTGTTGTTGAAAGCAAGCGCCCGGACTTTGCAGTTGGCGGGGTTGGTGTTTTCCTTGGGGATGTCCTTCAGGGCCCTGTGGGTGATGTGGGCATAGATGGGGACAGGTTGCGACAGGTTGCGCCGTGCGTCACTCTTGGCCAAGACTTCATCCGTCACTTCCCAGAGGCCCATTGAGCCATCTCGGGAACCTACGGGAAAGGAAGCACATTCAAGCACGCTTCAAACGCAGGTCCAAGAAAGGAGAAGATTTAGGTATTCATTCAGTTTAAAGAAGAATTGGGCATGTCTAAGTTAATGAAAAGAAGAACTAAGGGTGGAATGTTAACAGTCTTCCAGTATTTGAGGGGCTGCCACAAAGAAGAAGGAGTCAAGCTCTTCTCCAAAGCACCTGAAGGCAGAATCAATAGGTTCACTTAACTTCCTAAAAGTGAGGAAAATTAACCGGTGGAACAACTTGCCACCAGAAGTTGTGAATGCTCCAACACTGGAAGTTTTTAAGAAGTGACTGAACAGCCACCTGTCTGGAACGCTATTGGTTCTACTGGTTGAGCAGGGGGTTGGACTAGAAGACTTCCAAGGTCCCTTCCAACTCTGTTATCCAATCCTATCCAGCCCTGTCCTGTCCTGTCCTGTCCTGTCCTGTCCTATCCTATCCTATCCTATCCTATCCTATCCTATCCTATCCTATCCTATCCTATCCTATCCTAATTTGTAGGCCATCCAGTAAGTCTGGTCGGTTTAGAATGTTAAAAAAGGATAAAACTATACGAAACATGCATATAGTATGAATAAAATACTATAAAAATATCAATACAATATGCTTCGCGCAACAGGTTTTTACCTCTTATCTTTGGAGAAGCCAGAATTATTATTATAAGCTAGATGATAGATAATCAATTGATAGATGATAGATAACATAGATGGATGGGTGGGTGGATGGATGGATGGATAGCGGTAGTTAGGTAGGTAGGTAGGTAGGTAGGTAGGTAGGTAGGTAGGTAGGTAGGTAGGTAGGTAAAGGTATAGAGATATAGACATAAGATAAAACACAGTGGCCTCCATCCTTGGCAACTTTACCACTTGTGGACTTCAACTCCCAGAATTCCCCAGCCAGCATGTAATGGCTGGGGAATTCTGGGAGTTGAAGCCTACAAACTGTAAAATAGCCAAGGTTGGAGAACCCCGATATAGAAAGTTGTAATATTTTTAATGCAACATTTTGTTTATATCTGGCCTCATGGCTGTAATGAATAAATCTGAAAACATTTCCTCTAAATAATAGCAATAACAACAATAATAATAAAGTTTACCAGAAACAGCCATTGTATCACTGATCCATGCAATAGAAAATATCCAATCTTTGTGCCCATCCTAAAAGAAATAAAGAATGAATAACATGAAAGCAAAGAAATCAGGTGATTGTAGCATAGTCAGTTCTCACCAATCATTGAAGTAATGTTAACATTTTTACAGTACTTGAGTACAGGTCCAGTCCAGTCCTTTGACTTACAACAATTGGGACCAGAATTTCCATTGCTAAGCAAGGCGCCTGTTAAGTGAATCACATCTGATTTTACTACCTTTTTGGGCACCGTTATTAAGTGAAACATTGCCGGTTGCTAGGTGAATCACATATTAAATAAATCCAGCTTTCTCTATTGAGTTCTCTTGTCTGAAGCTATCTGAGAAGGTCACAAACCATGTGACCCCCCCGGGACAGTGTAACTGTCATTAAGTACATGCCAGTTGCCAAGCACCCAAATTTTGATCACGTGACTATGGGGACGCCACAGTCATTAAGCGTGACAAGTGGTCATAAGTCCCTTTTTTCAGGGCCAATATAAATTCAAATGGTCATTAAATGAACTGTCGTAAGTCAAAGATTAACTGCGCTATCAAAAAAGAGAACAACTTGACTCAATCAATTACTTTTCAAAGCCTCAACAATTCGGAAGGATTTTAACGTCACCTAAGTTAGCAAGACAATACAGGTAGTCCCCAACTTACGACCACAATGAAGCCCAAAATGTCAGTGAGACATTTGCGAAGTGAGTTTCACCCCACTTCACAACCTTTCTTGCCTCCGTTGTTAAGCGAACCACTTATCGGTTGATAAGTCAGTAACATACATGTTACTGAATGAATACATGTTAAGTGAATCTGTCTTCCCCACTGATTTTGAATGGCCGAAGGTCACCAAGGGGATCACATGACCCTGGGATACTGCAACAGTCATAAGTACATGCCAGTTGCCAAGCCTTTGAATTTTTGTAAGTGTCATAAGTGTGAAAAACGGTCCTAAGTCACTTTTTTCAGCGCCGGCCGTTGCAACTTCGAACAGTCACTAAACAGACTGTTGTTAAGTCAAAGATTTCCTGTGTCTGACCTGACCTCTTGAGTCGGTCATCTGCATCTCTGTAACTGTCTGGTTTGGTTCTGCAACCCAACAAGGCAGACACAGACTTCAGAGGATGAACAGAACTGCAGAAAAAAACAATTACTTTCAACCTGCCTCCCATTGAGGACCTGCGCACTGCACGAGTAAACAAATTATTCCCCCAACTCTGTCAAACCATTCCCTAAGGCTGCATTACTATTATTATTAGTCTTCTCATCGTTCCTATCACCCATCTCCTCACACTTATGACTGCAGGAACTGTAACTTTCTTGCTTGTATCCTTACGATTTATACGGATATTGTTTGGGTTTTTTTTTGCTTATTTGTACCCTATGACTATCTTAGGATTCTTAACAAATGTATCTTGTCTTTTTATGTACACTGAGAGCCTCTGCACCAAAGACAAATTCCTTGTATGTCCAAACACACTTGGCCAATAAAGAATTCTGTTCTGTTCTGTTCTGTTCTACTCCACTTCACTCCACTCCATTCCACTCTTATTCTATTCTATTCTATTCTGTTCTGTTCTGTTCTGTTCCGTTCCATATTTTCTATTCTATTCCATCCCATATTTTCTAGTCTATTCTATTTTATTCTATTCTATTCCACTCTAATTATATTCTATTCTATTCCATTCTACTGTAATTCTATTCTATTCTATTCCATTCCATTGTAATTCTATTCTATTCTATTCCATTCCTTTCCATATTCTGTTCCTTATTCTATTCTATTCCATTCCCATTCCCATTCCAGTTCCAGTTCCAGTTCCACTTCAACTCCACTCTACTGATGGCTAAACTCAAAGCTTTCCCGTCTTTGGAGGAACTTACGTCTCCCACGCAGACGGGGTCAAGGGTGGGCAGGCGATAAATGGCGAGGCTGTTGGGGTTATCGCCCCCGGTGGCCAAGAGGGTCCTGGAAGGGTTGAGCTCAATGGCATGGATCCCACAGCCCTGCTGGTTGACGATGTGGGGCTCGCGGTCCTTCAGGATGGGAATCTTGGTGATCTGCCCACTTTGGACGTCGACGACAAACAACTGCAAGAGGCAAGAGGTGTTGGGGGTGGGGACATTTCAGGAAGATATTATATATTAGAAAGCTACACGGAAAGGTGACCAATGGGCTCATTTATAGCAGAGAATATTTGCCACTCAGGGTGTCCTCCGAGTGCTTTTCTTGCAGACGTTTCATGACCCAACTAGTTAAGAGCCTCAGTGCTAGAAGGGAGTGGGGTTTGCAGAGAGGAAGAGGAGGAGAACTAGAGGGCCCTTGGTGCTCTCAGCTTGGTGGTTTTCTTGCAGACATTTCGTCACCCAACTAGATAACAGCATCAGGGATAGAAGTGGGGTTTGCAGAGGGAGGAGAATGGGAGGGAGGGAGGGAGGGAGGGAGGGAGGGAGGGAGGGAGGAGGAGGACTGTGGGGTCCTTGGTGCTCTCTGAGCTTGTTGGTTTTCTTGCCCACTTTTCCTGACCCAACTATGTAATGTCATCAGCACTAGAAGGAAGTGGGGTTTGCAAAATGGAGGAGGGGGACGTAGGAGGAGGCTGTACGATCCCTGATACCCTTTGTGCTTGGTTCTTTTTTTGCAGACATTTCATGACCAAATTAAGTAACACGATCAGTGCTGAAAGGGAATGGGGTTTGAAGAGAGGAGAAAGAGGAGGACAACTATTGTGGGGTACCTGGTGCTCTCTGAACTTGGTGGTTTTCTGGCAGACGTTTCGTGACCCAACTAGGTAATGTAATGGGTACTAGAAGGGAGTGGGGTTTGCAGAATGGAGGAAGGGAGGAAGGGCTCCCTGGAACACTTTGAGCTTGGTTCTTATTTTCTGCAGGCATTTCATGACCCAAACAAGTAACATCATCAGTGCTAGAATGGAATGGGGTTTGCAGAACTCGTGGGGTCCTTGGTGCTCTTTTAGCTTGGTAGTTTTCTCGCAGACGTTTCATGACCCAACGAGGTAACACCATCTGTGCTAGCAGAGAGTAGGGTTGGCTCTTCACCAAGAACACTCCCTACCAACAAGGACAAGGCGAGTCCAGAGCCTCTAACGTGAAAATCAACACCTCACTCCTGACCTGAGGTACGTACAGCTTTCCCATTCCTGCGTTTGCAAGGATGACGATGCCCATTCCTGCCCTTTGGGCATCGTCTTCCAGGAAACCATGTTCTTGGTACAACAGATATATCAGATGAAATTCAGGAGTGCCCAAACCATGTTTAAGCACCCCGAGCCAAGTCGGATGTTTCTAATTGTTCCAAAGTGAAGTCAGGAAAGCAACTCAGGTGCGACAGTCAACAAGACACCATTATATATTTATATATTATCTCATCCAGGCTGATCCGGTTTGGCCGCATTTTCTCTGCTGAAGAACAGTCAACAAGACGGGACACACCTGTGGTGACTCCAGGGCAGACCAGGCCTCCTGACCTCCTCTAGGCGGACGTGAGAAGCCAGATGTGGCAAAAAAAGACGAAGTAGCAACAAGGGCGCATTGGAAAATCGGCAAGAAACATCATTTAACTGCAAGGGGGAACTGGTGGGATCATAGAATAGATGGCTCTATTCCAGTGATGGCGAACCTATGGCACGGGTGCCACAGGTGACACGCGGAACCATTTCTTAGGGCACGCGAGGCGTTGCCCTGTCAGCGCTAGCACACATGTGTGCGCTGGCCAGCTGATTTAGGCCTTCTTTTGAGGCCGTTTTTCGCCCTCTGGAGGCTTCAGGGAAGCTCCTGAAGCGCCTGGAGGTGGGGAGGGGAGGCTGTTTTCACCCTCCCCAGGCTCCTAGAAAGCCTCTGGAGCCTGGGGAGGGCGAAGAAAGTGTGCCAAAAGCAGGGGGTCACGCACATAGCATTATGGGTGTGGCACGCCCTCGCATGACCCCCCTGCGCTCCCCCCCCCCGCTTTTGGCACACGAGCCAAAAATGGTTAGCCATCATTGCATTCAGTTTTGGCTACTCTGCCAAAAGCAAGGGGAGCGCAGGGGGGGGTCGTGCATGGGCGTGCCACACCCATAATGCTATGCACACGCCCCCACGTTTGTCATCGTTTTTTCGCCCTCCCCAGGCTCCAGAGGCTTTCTAGGAGCCTGCAGAAAGGGAAAACAACAACACCACCACCTGCCCTCCCTGAGGCCCTCTGGAGCCTTCAGAGAAGCCCCCTGAAGGCTCCGGAGGGCGAAAAACGAACCTATGGGGAACCTGGAAGTCCGTTCCTGAACTTCCGATTTGCCCGTAGGGGCGTTTTTTTGCACCCCGGCAACTTCAAGGAATCCTCCGGAGGGTGAAAAACGGCCTCAAAAGAAGGCCGAAGCCAGCTGGCCAGTAGCACGCATGCGCACTGGAGCTGACAGGGCAACGCCTCGAATGCCCTAACAAATGGTTCCATGTGCCGCCTGTGGCACGCGTGCCATAGGTTCGCCATCACAATTTAACAATTTGACATGGGTGGTGGGCGAGGCAGTGCCCGGAGAGAGCAGAAGAGAAGAGGAAGAGCTGGAGAAAATCACAAAATGCCAGGAGTCCGGCGATGGTAGCCAAAGAAAGCAAAAGGAGAAGAGATTTGGATTCAATCCCAAAAAACAACAACTGGAGCACCACTTGAACACCACTGGCATTGACAAAGTCCCCGTCCATCAACTGCAAAAGGCAGCTTGACTCGTTACAGCTTCCACCCTGCGGTGATATCTTTAACACCACAAAACATCTAAAAAACATCAGCATCCCAAGTCCTTGAGGAAGACTCAATACGTGGATAAAGACGCCAATTCCAGTCTGAACATCTGGATAACTCTGGTGAGCCATCATTTGCAATTAAAAGATGGGGAGGAAGGGAGCAAGGTGCAGATGGGGAGGGGTGTCTTCATTTAATCCAGGGGTCTCCAAAGTTGGCAACTTTAAGACTTGTAGACTTCAACGCCCAGAATTCCCCAGCCAGCTTGTGGACTTCAACGCCCAGAATTCCCCAGCCAGCCATATTGGCTGGGGAATTCTGGGAGTTAAAGTCCAGAAGTCTTAAAGTTGCCACTGGAGATGCCTGCCTCATCCCTATAGTCACCTGTATAGTCCAGAGTGATTTTATAAATTCACGAAGTGAAAACAAAAAAACCCACAATTTTTCCGCTCGCCCTTTCCACTGGAGGACGAACAGCAGGCATTAAGTTTCGCGCCATCCATCCTCCTGGTTGAAGAAACACCAAGGCAATCAATCACTCGGGAACGCGCACTTACCGTGTTGCATTTCGTCCCGCACACCACTTGCCGGTGGTTCAACCACTGCGAGGCAAAGACTTTGTTAAGAGTGCCCAGGTGGAATTCTCTTTCCTTCAGCAACCCGGGCAGCTGCTGGGCCGCGTAGGCGTGCAGCAAGCGGTGGTAGCTGGACTCGTTGGAAAGCCGCACCTCTCGTCCTTTCAGGTAGCACACCAAGGACCGCTTCACTGGCGGGAGCCTCTTCCTTTTGTGAATGGAGTGATCCCAGCCGTACTGCGGGGAAATTAACGACAAGGAATTGCTAAACCAGAGGTAGATTACATTACATTAAGAGTTGGAAGGGACCTTGGAGGTCCTCTAGTACAGGGGTCTGCAAAGTTGTCTCTTTTAAGACTGGTGGACTTCAACTCCCAGAATTCCCCAGCCAGCCTGGCTGGGGAATTCTGGGAGTTGAAGTCCACCAGTCTTAAAAGAGACAACTTTGCAGACCCCTGGTCTAGTACAACCCCCCCGCCCAAGCAGGAGACCCTCCACCCTTTCTGTCAGGTGGCAGTCCAGTCTCTTCTTGAAAGCCTCCAGGGATGAAGCTCCCACAACTTCTCAAGGCAACTTCTGTTCCTTGGGTTGATTGTTCTCACTGTCAGGAAATTCCTCCTTATTTCCAGGTTGAATCTCTCCTTGGTCAGTTTCCATCCATTCTTCCTTCTCTGGCCTTCAGGTGCTTTGGAGAATAGCTTGACCCCCTTCCTTTCTGGGGCAGCCCCTCAAATATTGGAAGGCTGCTCTCCTGTCTGCCCTGGTCCTTCTCTTCCCTAGACTAGCCATGTCCAGTTCCTGCAACCTTTCATTGTATGTTTTAGCCTCTAGTCTCCTAATCATCCTGGTTGCTCTTCTCTGCACCCTTTCTAGAGTCTCAACATCATTTTATAGTGTGGTGACTAAAACTGGATGCAGTACTCTAGGTGTGGCCTTACAGAGTGGTATTAGTACCTCCCTTGATCTTGATTGTATCCCTCTGTTAATGCAGCTTAATGCAACATTTGAGTTCCCCAAACGTTAGTGGTTTTGTGAACTGACGGAGGGGAAAGAGAGAGATGGTTGCGCATGTGCGACTGGCAAGCAGGCGCATACACAGCTCCATATGTGCTAGCAGCCTGCAAACACACCAGCCACTCGCTTAAAATGAGGTGCGCTCGCCCGCGTCCGACTGATAAACTCGCAAGATTCATTTTTCCCGCCGTGGAGAGGCATGCACTCGAACCACGCTGAGTTGTTTCTCTGGGTCATAGATGTGTGTCTATGTGGGTAAAGGCATGCATTTTTTTTGTCGTGTTCATGTTGGAAGTCGTGACCCTTTGGGAGCTGTACACAATGAAATATAGCTGGCTGGGGAATTCTGGGAGTGGAAGTCTTTAAGGTTGCCACAGTTGAGAAAGATGCTCTAAGGCAAGAGGTTCCCAAACTTGGCAACTGTTGGCTGGCTGGAGAATTCTGGGAGTTGAAGTCCACAAGTTTTAAAGTTGCCAACTTTGGGAACCTCTGATCTAAGGGGTTGAGGTAGGTCTGTTAGATCCAGAGGGAAGATGCGCCTCCTATAGGGTACATTTGGCCCACAGAAAAGCCTCCCCCAAAGCTCCATTTGGCCCCTTAATGCAGGGGTCTCCAACCTTTGCAACTTTAAGTCTGAAGGACTTCAGCTCCCAGACTTCTCCAGCCAGCTTTGCTATGTGGGTATATACATAATAAGCTTTGCTGGCTGGAGAAGTCTGGGAGCTGAAGTCCTTCAGACTTAAAGTTGCAAAGGTTGGAGACCCCTGCATTAATGGACAAAGAGCATGAAAACAACATTGGAAATATGACGTTATATAGGCGCAAGAACGATCTATGCACAAAAATGGAAGGATGCAGCTGGGTCCTAAACCTACGACTGCAATGGAGCCCAAAATTTGCGTTGCTAAGCGAGATCTTTGTCAAGTGAGTTTTGCCCCATTTTACGACCTTTCTTGCCACAGTTGTTAAGTGAATTGCTGCAGTCGTTAAGTTATTAACGACTAAGACGTACTTATTCCAACAAGCCGGCCTAGGATAGCCCCCCGCGTCTGACTTTTAAATATAAATTATAATTTGGTTACGGTTTTAATAACGGGTTTTAGCACGGGTGAATTAATTTAATATATTTTTAATTGATGTATATTGTATTTATGGTTTTATATAATGCCTGTGCGCCGCCCTGGGTCCTAACAAGGAGAAGGGCGGGGTATAAATTTAATAAAATAAATAAATAAATAAATAAATAAATTCATTGAATCTGGCTTCCCTGTTGATTCTGCTTGTTGGAAGGTCACAAAAAAGGAGGTCACGTGACTCCGGGATGGGGGCAACCGTCATAAATATGGGTCAGTGGCCAGCTGTCTGTCATGAGTGACTTGTGACCGTTTTTTACACTTACAAAAATCCAGAGGCTTGGTAACTGGCAAGTACTTATGATGGTTGCTGTGCCCCAAGGTCACCTCATCGTCTTTTGCGACCTCCTTCCCACAAGCAAAAGTCAGTGGGGAAGCCAGACTCACTTAACAACCGTGTTACTCATTTAACAACTGTATTACTCACTTAACAACTGCAGTGATCCACTTAACAAACGTGGCAAAAAAAAAAAAATCATAAAATGGGGCAAAACCCACTTAACAAATCTTTCACTTAGCAACAGGTGTTTTGCCCTCAATTGTGGTCATAAGATGAGGCCTACCTGTCCCTTATGCCACTCTGGTAAATGCCTAATTTGTTTCCCATCAGCTGAAGGATTTCCCCCCACCCCAAAAAACCCACTTCTGCCTGATTATCTCCCAATTCACTTTTGAACAGGCTGTTTATACACTCTTCGTTTGCATAACTGTTCCATTTGGCTAACTTTAAATTGTTGCTCACCCCACCTGTAAATCAGCAAAAGTCACTTAAAACAAATGTCTCACTTAACAACAAAACATTTGTCCTCAATTGTAGTTGTTAGTGGTGGACTGCTTGTACTCTAAAACTACTATGCTTTACAACTGTGAAGTAACTCACATTAATCTGTAGTCGAGATGGGTAGTACTTCGATCTAATTTATTACTTACTATTGCTATAGGATAATATATGATATCTTACCACACATATTTTATGATGTAAAAAGATAAATACTCAAGCCTAACTAATGCATAAAATAAAAGATGAATAAAAATAAAAGATGAAGCCAAGATGGCTCGCTTGGGGCTTAGATCAAGTCTAAATTCTCATGCGCTTCCTGCAAAAAAGCTTCAGCCAAGCCAGCATTACTTAACCTTGGTGGCTTTCAGATGGGGAAGACTCCAATTCCCAGAATTCCTCAGCCACCTCCATTTTTTTTTTTAGAGCAAGGCTCTCAGCAGGTTTAAGGCTTGCGAACTTCAACTCCCAGAACTGAACGCTGGCTGGGGAATTCTGGGAGTTGCAGTCCAGCCATCTGAAAGTGGAGATGCTCAGCTAAACCAGCTGTCAATAATCAGCTCGTTAAGGCCCGCCTCCGCAGCCAAAGGGGCGTTAACCCTCTCCTGCCCCTCCCTCCTGCCAACACGGGACAGAGAAGAAACGCGTTCACACAACCACAGCGCCAACCAGGAGCCCTATGGGCCGATCTTGGGGTGCAAGACCATTCCCCGTAAAGGGACACCCCCTCCAACGCTGGGACCGTCTCCAAGGACCACCCGGGCCGCCCACCTTCCCCCGGGACGGGGCGCTCGACCCCCGCCGCCGCCCCGAAGCATCGCCGCCCGGTCGGTTAGAGGGCTCCGAACGCCCAAGCCGCCCGCCCGCTCCCCCGGGTGATGGGTGATGTAGTCCCGGCTGGGATCGATGGGCAAGGGGTCCGAAAGGAGGATGGGCGCTGCGGTTAGGCAGAGGGGAGAGAGCGATGGGCAATGTAGTCCGAACTGGGAGCGATGGGCTAGGGATCCGGAAGGCCACCGCCCGCGGGGGAGAAGATGAGCGGTTAGGAATTGGGGAGGGAGCGATGGGCACTGTAGTCCCGGCCGGGGGCGATGGGCAAGGGGGTCAGGAAGGAGGATGGGCGCTGCGGTTAGGCAGAGGGGAGAGAGCGATGGGCTCTGTAGTCCCAACTGGGAGCCATGGGCATGGAGGCTGGAAGGCTACCGGCCGCAGGGAGCATGGACGCTGTAGTTCCCAGAACCTAGGCGAGCTTAGAAGAGGGCAGGGAGCGATGGGAGTTGTAGTCATCCCATCCCCTTGAATGGAAGCGATGGGCGCTGTAGTCCCCGCCAGGAGCCGTAGGGAAGGGGTCCGGAAGGGCTTCGTCCGCAGAGAGGATGGGAGCTGCGGTCCTGCGATTCCCCCCACCCCCAAACGCTGTTAGGAGGAGGAGAGGGAGCGATGGGCACTGTAGTCCTGGCTGGGAGCAAAGGGTCCGGGAAGAGCACCGGCCGCGGGGAGGATGGGAGCTACGGTCCTCTCCTAACTCGGTTAGAAGACGGGAGGGAACGATGGGCGCTGTAGTCCTGCCATCCCCTTGAATTGGAGCGACGGAGAAGGAAGCCCCTTCGGCGAGGAGTATTGTCATTGTAGTCCCGGGACCCCAGACGCGCTCAGGTTAGGAAAGCCAGCGATGGGGACGGTAGCCATCCCATCCCCGAGAACGATGGGCCCTGTAGTCCCGGCTGGGAGCGATGGCAACGGCAGTCCAGCGTCCTTAAGCCGGGGAAAGAGGCCGATGGGCGCTGTAGTCATCCCATCCCCTTGAACGGCAGCGATGGAGTCCGTAGCCCCGGATAGCAGCGGGGAGAACCACCCTAGATCCCAAGCCGCTCCCCCCTACCAGCGAGCGATGGGAATGGTGCCTCCACCTCCCCGCATGGGACCTGTAGTCCCACCACCTGTCGCGCAGAGCCGTGGCCGGTGGGGCCTGTAGTCCCCGGGGGGAGAGAGAAAGCGAAGGGCAGCCACCCACCTGCTCTCCGCCGGGCCCCGCCGCGGGGGCGGCCGCTCTCCGCTTCCTGCTAACTGTCTTCCTGGCCATAACGGGCGGGGGCGACTCGGGCACGGCCCCGGCCCGGGCCCCGCATGAAGGGGGAGGGGAAGGACAGGGACGCCCGCCGCCGCCGCCGCTGCCCCCGACGGACCATGGGATGCCGCCGCTCGGCGCCCGCCCGCGGTCGCTCCCGCGCCGTCTACCGGCCGGATGCGGCTCACGACATTTCACGCCCGCCCGCGGCGGGAGGCCAACAGGACGGCTCGACGGCGTCGCGCTTTACGGCAGCCCCGGCTGGGGGGGGGGGGGAGAACAGCCTGCGCAGGCGCGCGAGGCGACCACGCCCCGCCTGCTCCCTCGCTCGCGGTTGCCCGGCAACGAATCCTCCGCTCGGGGCTCGACTGGCTTCTGCCCTCAGGGTTAACGGCCCTGCAACTGGGCACGCGCGGGAGAGCGAGCTTGGGTTCGGCCGGCCGCGGAGGCTTCTCTGATTGGCCAAAGCGCGCGTTGGGGGAGGCGCCATTGTGGTTGCTATGGCGCCCCCTAGGCGTCGCCAGGGGATCTTCCATGGCTCAAGCCCAGCCAGGATTTCCTCCGCTTGAGTAATTGCAGATAGTCCTCGAATTACGACCACAATAGAAGCCAAAAATGTTGTTGTTAAAGGAGACATTAGTTAACTCAGTTCTGCCCATTTTTACAATTGTTGTGAATCACTGCAGTTGTCAAGTTAGTCACACGGTCGTTAAGTGAATCGGGCTCCCCCATTGACTTTCCGTGTCAGAAAAAGGGATCACGTGACCCCGGGATACTGCGACCGTCATAAATGTGAGTTAGTTGCCAAACACCTGAATCTTGATCCCGTACCATGGGTCATAAGTGTGAAAAACGGCCATAAATCACTTTTTAAAGTGCCATTGTTATTTTGAACATCACTGAATGAACTGTTGTATGTTAAGGACTACCTGTAATCAAGAAACACCAAGAAAGTTGCATGCAGGCAGGCTCCGACTTATAACCTCTCATTTAGTGACCACTCAGTTACTATGGCATTGGGAAAAGCGACTTACGACCGTTTTTCACACTTATGACCCTTACAGCATCCCCATGGTACATGATTCAGGCATTTGGCAACTGATTCATATTTATGACGGTTGCAGCATCCCAGGGACACACGATTCCCCTTCTGCAATCTTCTGACTAGCAAAGACAATGAAGGAGCCAGATTCACTTAACGACCATGTGACTAACTTAACCACTGCAGTGACTCACTTAACAATGCTGGTAAGGAAAGTTGTAAAGAGGGGCAAAACCCATGACCTTTGTTAAGGGGGATTTGCCCCATTGTATGACATTTCCTCCCACACAACTGTGGGTCACTGCACTCATTAAGGAAGTAACATGGTTGTTAAGTGAATCGGGCTCCCCCCCTGACTTTGCTCGCCAGAAGCTCAGGAAAAAAAGGATCACATGACCCCAGGACACTGCGACCCTCATAAATATGAGTCCGTTGGCAAGTATCTGAATGTTGATCAGATGACCACGAGGACGCTGCGATGCTTGTTAAGTGTGAAAAACGGTCATAAGTCACTTTTTTCAGAGCTGTTTTAACTTTGAACCGTCACTAACCAAATTGTTGTAAGTCAAGGATTTTGAGTACAGCATTTTGTAAGTCCAGCATTTTGAGTTCATTCCGTTTTTTTTCATTATCATTATTTTGGACTCTGTTCCCAACATCAGTCAGAAAAACATTTGTGCGTTATCATCTTATCAATTGCTTCTTTCTTTCTCTCATCCGCTGCCTAGGTTATTTAATTTTGTTCCTGATTCCAATCATTGGTTTGAGCCTGCAAATCGCATGATTCATATTAATGTTTTTTATGAAATTTCAAAAGGACATTCTTCTCTGTATAATTATCAGCAGCACGGGGTTCTTGAAACCTAACATCTGTTGGAAAATTACTGCAATTGAAAATATTGTAGGGTCTTCTCAAAAGTGCTTTTTCAGGAGGCAACTGGACTTTGTTCCAATTCCTACCTACCATATTTTCCCATTTTTAACTTATCCATGTTTTTCTGTCCTGACTTTTTTCTTTCTGAGGATTTGTTTTGAAGACGTTTCACTTGTCATCCAAGAAGCTTCTTGAGCTCCGCGTGGATGGTGGGGAATGGAAGGATGTTATATTCCTTGTGAACAACTGGTCCTTTGCATCCTTTGAGAGGGTCATTGAGGCCACTTGGAGGTTTATTCGTGTCACCTGAATAATGCAAATCGGTGTGGAGCCTTCATGGCTGCAGGATTTCTTTCTGCTCTGTGTCGTTGTTCTTTGCCAAGCTGAATAGTAGTTTCCAAAGCAATTCAACCTTGACACACGGAGGACTGAGATATCCTGGGGATGGGTGGCTTCTCCGAAAGGACACTTGAAGTTCTTAAGTCCGTAGACATTCTCAGTCATCCAGGTCATGGTTGCCTCAAAGGTGCTTTTTTTCAGGAGGCAACTGGAGTTTCTGATTTTTTCTTTGAAGGCTTTTCGTGTCTCATCCAAGAAGCTTCTTCACCTCTGACAGGACAATGGGGAATGGAAGGATGTATTTCTCTACAGACTTTTAGCTATGCAATTTGGGATGGACACCCTTTGAATTATGTGGGAGTAGGAATGGATTTCCAGAAGAAAACAAATTTCCAGAATACAGGAACCAGGAGCACCAAAAATGTTTGTTGCGTGTGGGCAAGCGCAAAATTGCACATGCACCAAACCGGCAGTAATGCCGGCAACACCCCATCTCTGATACGCAGAATTTAATTGTTAATGTGTCCTAGTTTTTACATAGAGAAAGTGACAATAAAGGTTATCTTATTTTATCCTATTCCGTTGCATCTCATCCCATCCCATCTTGGACTTGGAGGTTTGAAGTATCCAGGGCTGAATAAATTGTTATTAATTTAATTCAGGATTGAACGAAATCTGTCCAAGCGTCCATAATTATTATTCTAAGGCAGAGGGTTATATGGTCAAAGGGATATTAGAAAGGTGCAGATAAGCACTTGTAGTGAGGAAGAAGCAAAATATTACAAAAGCCATGGCTTATTAAAACAAAAGAAGGAACTTACTGTGTTTACACAGTATTCTAAACAAAATAACCAACTACGTACATTTTAGTTTCGTGCCTGCTGTGAATGTGAGCTGTTTAATTCTGCAGCGTTTTGCAATCCCAGAAAAATTGACCAAATTATTCTCAGATTAACCATGGAAAATATGTCATGGAAAAGAGCCAGCAAGTGGAACCTATTTTCCAGTGAGCTAATTACAAAAAAAAAAGATAGGTTAGTATCTGAAAAAAAGGATTTCCAAAAGCATAATTTAATTAGGAGCAAATTATATTCTTTTAAAGACTACTAGGTTGAATTTTGAAGGAATGTTTCGGGCCACACGGAAATATAAACTTATACCTGCTTGTTACTCTTTCATTGGTTTGCTGAATTTATAGAGTGCTGCAACCTGAAACTCTAAGGTGTTTCCTAACACTTGTAATGCATAGCAATGAAATAGCTGTGGTAAATTATATTCAAACGAAGTTGAATTAAAATTTAAAGCACACAACACTGACTTGGTGACAATTAAGCCATCCAGAAAAAAAAACTATTTTAAGTAGTTCCTGGAAGGTTAATTGATGGAGACATTGAAGAGTTGTGGAGTCTCGGTCCTCTTTGAGTTTGGTTGTTTTCTTGCAGATGTTTCATGACCCAAGTAGGTAACGTCATCAATACTAGAAAGGAAGAAGGGGGGGGGGGAGGACTTGGTGCTGTCTGAGTTTGGTTGTTTTCTTGCCGATGTTTCATGACCCAATTAGGTAACATCATCAGTGCTAGAAGGGAGTGAGATTTGTGGAGGAGGAGAAGAGAAGGAAGAGGGAGGAGGGAGAAGGAAGGAGAATTGTGTGATCCTTGGTGTTGTCTGAGCTTCCTTGTTTTCTTGCAGACATTTCATGACCCCACTAGGGAACATCATCAGTGCTCGAAGGGCGGGAGGTTTGTTTGTATACAAATGGCTTGTCAGTGTTGATGGGAACGTTTGTTGTGCTTCCTTGAATATGCTGTTGGTTAATACTTGTTTGTCTTTTGAGTAGGCTGTTCCTTGCTTGGGGTATCATTTCATGCTTGTTTGTTAGTGTGGTATTAATCCTGATGTTAATCCTTGTTTTTCTGGGTGTTGATTGTTGGCATGGAGCTGTTTTGATGCTTTTGTTTCCTTTTTAAATTTAAGAGGATCAGGAACCTCCACGCCTCATCCTGGCCAACGTTTTGTTTGTTGCATGCCTTCAAACAAATAAAAATGCTTTCTTTGTTCCTGCCTCTAGGAATCTAGAGAATAGAATCGATTTATAAAAGAAATAAGTCCAGAAATGAAAACCTTGTCTGGGGAAATAAGGTTGGTGTCAAAAGATAACCAGGGAGACGGTGTTTCAGGTGTGTGTTTGAGTTGATTGAAGGAAGCTACTTTCCTTGATGCAAGATCAAGAGACATCTTGGTCAACGGGGTTGGACTAGAAGACCTCCAAGGTCTCTTCCAACTCTGTTATTCTGTATTCCTGGCAATTATCTGAACAAAGGCCTACAGCTTTCTTGGCAAGTTTTCAGAAATGCTTTGCCCTCGTTTGATTGAAAGAAAAGGACGGACCCAGGTTTACCCAGCTGTCTTTGGGCCTCAGGTAGGATGCCACGCCCAATCTCCATCCTCCGAGTCCACTACGGGTAGTCCTCAATTTACAACCCTTCGTTTAGTGACGGATACGGTTGAATACATGCTGAATGCATGTCTTTTTGTTCATTGCAACGCGATGCTTCTCAGATTAGATCCTGCTATTTGTAGATTATGTTGCAATAGTCTAAATCAGGGCTCTCCAACCTTTGCAACTTTAATCTGAAGGACTTCAGCTCTCAGAATTCTCCAGCCAGCAAAGCAAAGCTGGCTGGAGAATTCTGGGAGCTGAAGTCCTTCAGACTTAAAGTTGCAAACGTTGGAGACCCCTGGTCTAAATGGGAGATAACCAAGTGACCCTAAACACAGGTAGTCCTCAACTTACAACACTTAACTTAGTGACCGTTCAAAGTCATAACGGCACTGAAAAAAGTGTCTGATGGCCGTTTTTCATACTTACAACCGTGGGGGATGGATGCTGCAAGTGTCATTAAGTGTGAAAAACCGGTCCCAAGTCACTTTTTCACTTTGAAGGGTCACTAAATGAATGTTTGTAAGTCCAGGACTATTTGTATATTAATATAATATATGCTTTTTTTTAAAATCCTAAAATCTAACCAGTTTTTCCCAGGAGGGGGAAAAAAAAAAAAAACCCTAAAGGAGCTTCCCTCAGGTACCAGTCAAAAGGTTTGGACTACATTTCCCATCCTGCCCTGCGAGTGAGCGAGGGGCGTTCCCCGATCACGCCACGCCACTCCTGAAGAACACGCCCCCTTCGTCGGCTCTGCCGGCTATTATTGGCCGCGCGCTTCCGCGTCGCGTGACCGAGGGGGTGACGCAGCGCGGCGCCGTTGGAGGCGGAGGCGGAAGAGGCGGGGCGGGGTCGGGACGGAGAGACAAGATGGCGTCGCCCCATTACCGAGGAGCGTCTGGAGGAGGGAGCCGGTGGGCCTTCGCCGTCGTCGGCCGTCAATTCTAACTCGGAGCCGCCGCGCGGAGGGTCAGGAAGAGGAGGCGGAGAAGGAGGAGGAAGACCGGCCGCAGAGTCCGAGGCGGAGCCGCCGGGGTGAATAGGCCTCAGCGCCGGCCTCCCCTTGTTCCCCGAGCGCCGCTGAGGTAAAAAGGCCGTTTTTCTCCTCAGGGAGGGGAGGGGGCGCGGAGTCTGCGCAGGCGCAGTGCGCCCGGGGGTGTGACGCTCGGTTCGGGGGTCGTGACAATCCGGCTCCTCCGGCTTTTTCTCCGGCCCTGCGTTGCCTGGATGCATCCCCGGCCCCTTGGGTCCGCCCTCCGCTTTGAGATGGGACTTCTCCGGCCTTTGAATGGGCCTCTTGCCGCCCTCTCGGCCCGTCGCAGCCGCATCCGGCCCGCTGAGAAGGTGGCTCCCCTTGGCCCGCTGCCTTTGGAGGGATTTGGGGGTCGATTTGGGGAGGGGGGGGGCTGCCCGGCCTCCTGATCCGGGGAACAAAAGGGGCTTGGGCGCCCCAAGGGAGTTTCCGAAGGCTGACCTTGGTGCGGTGGACTAGGAACACAGAAGCGGACAGGATACTTCCTGGTTTCTGTGGTTTATTTAAAAGGGTTTGCGTGGCCTGGTGTGGCTGGCGGGATCCACAGCCTTCTCTTAAATAATATGTGTGTGTGTGTGTGTGTGTGTGTTGCATTTGTGCTGATAAAGAAATGAAGGGAGACTAGTATAGATCTATTTCAAGCAATTTAGCTCTCCTTACTGGGATTCGAACCTGCGAAGTATTACATGTGAGGCAGATGTTTTAGCCACTAAGCCACCTATACTAGTCTCCCTTATTTATTTATTTATCAGCACAAATGCAACACAAATGTAACAAAAGGCAACATAAAGAAATAGCTTTCTGCCTGGATGGCTCCTAGGGTGAGCCGAAAGACAGAAAAGAGAAGCAGTTCTGCCCCCTCTCTTATTTGGGCATACCAGGTGTTGTGACAGAATACATACATATACACACACACACATCTACAGACCCCTCGCGCCATGGACACAAAATGTTTCAACTCCCACCCTCAAAATGACACTACAGGGCACTGCACACCAGAACAACTAGACACAAGGGCATCCCCATTGCCTTTGCTTGTCAGAAGGTTGCAAAAGGCAATCACCTCAGGACACCGCAACTGTCGTAAATATGAGTCAGCTGCCAAGCACCTGAATTTTGATCATGTGACCCTGTCAATGCTGCAACAGTCATAATTGTGAAAAACGATCCTAAGCCACTTCTCTCAGTGATGTTGTAAGTTTGGTCAGTAAACGAACTTTTGTAAGTCGAGGACTGCCTGTACTAGTAGTCCTTGACTTACAACAGTTCATTTAGTGACCAAAGTTACAATGGCATGGGGAAAAAATGACTTATCACCATTTTTCAACCTACTTATGACCGCTGCAGCATTCCCCATGGTCACATGATTTACATTCAGATGCTTGACAACTGGTGCATTGCAAAGTCGTGTCACTCTTTTGCAACCTTTTGACAGACAAGCCAAGTCAACAGGGAAGCCAGATTCATTTAACAACCAGGTTACTAACAGCTGCAGTTATTAACAACTGTGGCAAGAAAGATGATAAATGGGGATAAAAATGCACCTAAGAAATGTCTCATTTAGCAAAATAAATGTTGGGGTCAATTGTGATCGTAAGTCAAGGAGTACCTGTATATACAGAGAGAGCCAAGGCCACTCCCCTCTAGCACTGATGATGTTACCTACTTGGGCAATGAAACATTTGCAGGAAAATAACCAAGCTCAGAGAGCATCAAGCAGTGTTGTGGTCTGAAATTGTAATTGCTAAGCAAATTAGTTTGGACTAGATGGATCCAGGGTTTTTATACTGATTACATCCTGTGATTGGTATGCCTGACTGTGGGTTAGAAATAAGGCACTATCCGCCTGAGAATTGAGTGCCCTCCCCCCCTCTCTCTCCAAAATTCAGTACTTTAGTATAGCTGCTGTAAGAATAACCATGATTTTGTTGTGGTTAGGAGGTAGAAGGGCCTATGTATCTACAGAAATAAAATGCATATTTTTGCTGGGGTCTTGAAATGCACAATATGAAAACAATCTCTCTGTGTGTGTGGCTATATATTTATGCTTACTTGATAGGTAGTGACAACTCCCCCAATATACCTTATATATAGGAAGGGTCCTATAAATATTTATACGTGTTTTTCTGTGAATTGAAGGCTAGAAAACTATTTTGAAGGTAGAGCTACTAATTCTTTGTTCTTGGCTGAGATTTCCAGGCTCCTGTGGCTTAATTTATAGTCCTATCAATACTTAAACATGAAAAGCAGTGGGTTTTAACTAGAGGCAAAGTCCTTTCTGAATTGGGAAGATTACTCTTCACCATTCTCAAATAAATAAAGGCTTCCTGTTATCTTGGCAGTATTTTGCTAGACAAAACCAGTATATTTTCTCCGTAAAGTAATCACAACTGGTATAAGGACATGGGTCTATCTCACACACTGAGATTCTAATCTATAACCAATAGAGATGGAAAGCTCTTGTATAATTTGTATAGTGTGGGTTATTAGGGAAGTCGCATGGTGATACATTGTACGCTTCTTTTTTCTTTTTTGGAGGGGCACCAGAAAGGAACTGGGTTCAATCAGTGCTTATTGTTGACTAATTACTCAGCTAAACTTTTTATGAATCATCATTGATTAATTTGGTGTTCTACTCTTCTCAGACTTGGGCGTTAGGTTTTCAAAGAATTATTTGTTAAATACATTTTATGCCTATTTTTTGTTTAAATGCTGTATTATACAATACAATACAATACAATAGAGTTGGAAGGGACCTTGTAGGTCTTCTAGTCCAACCCCCTGCGTGGGCAGGAACCTTATACCATTTCAGACAAATGGCTATCTAACATCTTTTTAAAGACTTCCAGGGTTGGGGCATTCACAACTTCTGGAGGCCAGCTGTTCCAGAGGTTAATTGTTCTAAGTGTCAGGAAATTTCTCCTTAGTTCCTAAGTTGCTTCTCTCCTTGATTAGTTTCCACCCGTTGCTTCTTGTCCTGCCCCCAGGTGCCTTGGAGAATAGTTTGACTCCCTCTTCTTTGTGGCAACCCCTGAGATATCGGAAGACTGCTATCATGTCTCCCCTGGTCCTTCTCTTCATCAAACTAGACATACCCAGCTCCTGCAGCCGTTCTTCATATGTTTTAGTCTCCCGTCCCCTAAAACATATGTTTAATGTATTGAGAAAGGATATTTAAAACGTTATGGTTTTGAGGGGCGATAGGTTACTACAATGCCTAAAACTATGCCAGCATTTAAGCCTAATGATCCCTATAACATAAAATGGGTTCGAAGATGGGGAACTTTCAGTTTGGATTTGCAGAAGACAGCTGGGCAAACAAAGAGGACCAAAGCATTTTCGAAGATTCTTGCAAAATAAACAATTTGGACAGTACAGATATTAGAATAATTAACATATGATATTCCATGAAATATTGGATGATTATAGAAAATATTGGTCTTCATCAAAACTGGCATAATAAAACCTTGAATGCAGAAAGTTGAATTGTGTTGTTTAAATTCAGAGGTGAAAAGTCTTGCTGTCTTGTTACAGATTTCAGGAACTGTCAAGGAAGGCTTTTAAATAGGGAAAATGTTGTTATAATTTATCTGTGGAATAATCCTTGGAAAAGAGATATTAGAATGGGATATTCGTATTAGAACATGAATATTGGAATGTGAATCCTTACATTCAAAATTGGGTGTTTCCCATGCTCTGTGTTTTTTTTAGAAAATTATTATTATTATTAAATTTATTTGCCACCTAACTCTCCATGGGACTAATCTAAGTAGCTCACAACCATAAAAAAACGAAGAAATAAAAAAGGAAGTTTAAACAAGCGAAAGTAAAATAATAGAATAATAAAATAAACAATGCTTTGATTATGGACTGAGTCACTGCTGGCAAGGTTCTCCCCTGATGTCAGCTGTTCCAGTTATAAAATGGATAATTTTGTAAAGAATGTTCACAAAAGGGCAGAGGTTTTCTTTCTGTACTTTTGTTTTTTATTCTTGGCTTTTAGCTTTGCATGAAAGAAATGTCGCAACAGTCTGTCATGTTTGTGGGGATTAAGGATTGTTCAGCGTTACCTTCTTACCGGTTAGCCCAAATTTGAGATTTACCATTGCCTTTTAACGTGAATAAAGTTCACAGTTAACAGATTAACAGAGTTGCAGGTCATCTAGTCCAACCCCCTGCCCAAGCAGGAGACCCTAAATCTGCCTCTACCTAGGATTGAACTCACAACCTTCTGCACTTATCATACTACCGGATGTTATACTAATTCAGTTGCATAAGGTTAATATCAGATTGGCTAACTCACACTTCTCGTTTGCAGTTTGATTACAACACATTTCTTACCTTTGCTCTGATCTGAAGTACCCCGATGTTTTCTCTCTCACATAATTGTGACAGTTCCCAACATTGTCCACTATATAGGTGGAATTGCTTCTATGCTTTTTTTAAATACTGTGTTTCCCCGAAAATAAGACAGGGCCTTAATTTCTTTTGACTCTTGAAATAAGCGTTAGGCCTTATTTTTGGGGAGGTCTTATTATTTTTGAGGTGCAGGAGGCAGCAAGCGTGGTCACCTCATGGCTGCTGCTGTGCCGCAGTATTTTCGGGGCGGGCTTATTTTAGCACATGCGCTCAAAAGCCCGATTGGGCTTATTATCCAGGGAGGTCTTATTTTTAGGGAAACAGGGTAAGTGTTTCAGGAGTGGCTATTTAATACTATGTCAATAAGAGATTCTTATACCTACCAAGAAATAAATTAGGCTAAACAGGGATACTGGTTTCAATTATTTGCTTTTGTAATATGAAAGTGCATGGCAAAATACTGTGTTTCCCCCAAAATGTGACCTAATCCGAATGTAAGTCCTAGTTTGATTTTTACATGTGTGCCCAATATCAGCCCCCCCCAATAAGCCCTAATTAAGACCCCCACCCACTCTAGGATGGGGTAAAAATTAAGCTAGGGTGTGGTGTGTGCACCTGCCCTATTACTTACCTTTGGACAGTTGCAGCCAGGCCTCAAGTGAGGTGAGTCAGTGGACCAAAATAACCCCCCCCCCCCAAAATAAGACCTGGTGCCTTTTTTTTTGGGAAAGGGTCTTATCTACGGTAGTAGAGTTGAAATGCCAAATTATTCAGTTATTTCTCGTTTGCAATTGTTTGCCTAGCTGAGTAGAATCCAGTTATCCCTGTGATTCTTGGTTCCAGTCTGTGAGCATAAATACATGTGGAGTGTAACAGAAGCTAAATTCCTTGAGTGTTGCTTTTCTTGTAACTAATATAACACCCCTATTTGTTCATAAAGTATTATTTTCTTACAGTGCAGTGTCATTTCTTGTCAGTGCCGTAATTCCAGCCTGAACATATGATGGGATAAAGCTACCTTTTAACGAACTGGAAATGGTTTCATTGTTTAGAAAATTGCTTTTATTGCAGACTGTCTAGTCTAATTTTCCTGTGGTAACTTTTTATCAAGACAGGGCAGTGATTGTAGAGCTGGGTACATCTCAATGCAAAGAATACAGGTAGTCCTCGACATACAAAAGTTTGTTTAGTGGCCGTTCAAAGTGACATGACCATTTTTCATGCTGCAGTATTTCCCATGATCACTTGATTTAAATTCAGGTGCTTGACAATTGGTTTGTATTTACAATACAATACAATAGCAGAGTTGGAAGGGACCTTGTAGGTCTTCTAGTCCAACCCCCTGCGTGGGCAGGAACCTTATACCATTTCAGACAAATGGCTATCTAACATCTTCTTAAAGGCTTCCAGGGTTGGGGCATTCACAACTTCTGGAGGCAAGCTGTTCCAGAGGTTAATTGTTCTAACTGTCAGGAAATTTCTCCTTAGTTCTAAGTTGCTTCTCTCCTTGATTAGTTTCCACCCATTGCTTCTTGTCCTGCCCTCAGGTGCTTTGGAGAATAGCTTGACTCCCTCTTCTTTGTGGCACCCTCTGAGATATCGGAACACTGCTATCATGTCTCCCCTGGTCCTTCTCTTCATCAAACTAGACATACCCAGTTCCTGCAACCGTTCTTCATATGTTTTAGTCTCCAGTCCCCTAGTCCTCTTTGTTGCTCTTCTCTGCACTCTTTCCAGAGTCTCCACGTCTTTTCTACATCGTGGCGACCAAAACTGTATGCAGTATTCCAAGTGTGGCCTTACCAAGGCACTATTTATGATGGTTGCAGTTTCCCAGCATCCTGTGACCATCTTTTGCAAATGTCTGGCAAGCAAAGTCAGTGGGGAAGCTGGATTCACTTAACAACCCTGTTACTAATTTAACAACTTCAGTGATTCACTTAACAAACGGGGCAAGAAAAGGCGTAAAATGGGGCAAAATTCACTTAACGAATTTCTAACAACATAAATTATGGGTTCAATTGTGGTCATACCTTGAGGATTCTAGCTGTACTGAATGCGTTTTAACTTTGCTTTCCACTGGGTGTAATTTTCTATTTTGAACTCTGTTTTCTGTCTGTATGATTGGTAACAGAGGGTTCAGCTCCTTATATGGAGACATTGTCCATCTCTAGACGGTAGGATTTGCAGAATGGTTTTGTGAAAATTGGGTAATAGTTAGCCAACTGTAAGGCTTCCAGTTTGAACTATTCTTAAAGTTGGCAAATTCATCTTTGATCAACTTAAGACCTTTGGGGAAAATGAGATTGAAAGGCTTATGAATCATAAGGAATATACACTTTGCTTTTGGAGTAGTGTATGTTTTTGAGGTAATTGTTACCCCACTACTTGGATGAAGCTGGCATGAGTGATGCAATCTACTTAAAGACGAACTTCCTGGAAATGAGATTCTAAGAGGTGATTAATATAGGTTGATTGATGATGTTGATGTGTTCCATTCAATCGTGCCTGACTTTTGGTGAGTCTCTGGGCCAGGACTAGCCACATCTTCTGACTGTGCACTGCTTCTTTGAGTTGTTTTACGCTCTGATTTTGACTTTGATGGTGTCCAGTGGGGCGGCCTGGTTTCCTTTTACTAATAACTCTCCCCCAACATAATTGCTTTTTCCAATGAATTCCCCTACGTGACATGGCCAAAATAAGTGAGATGCACTTTTGTGATTTTGCCTTCCAGTGACATGCCTGGTGTTATGCCCTCCTTGCGTATTGGTCACCTCTGCTGTCCAAGGAATACGCAGGCGCCTTCTCCAGCACCACAGCTCAAACGGGTCGCTTTTCTTTGGGGAATATGCTAGAGCGGGCTAACCAACATTCACTTGCCATAATGTCCTTGCATTTCTAATAACTTGATTACGTATTTTTAGATCCATTGCCTTCCGGTTGTTAGGCAGAAGCAACAATGTGCTTGATCCCATTGGTCATCGGTCACAAGAAAACTGGTCAAATCATTAACAGACTCTAGTCAAAGTTTTTTCCGGCAGCCTGAATTTGCTGTTTCAAGATCTTACAGTTCTTGCTTGAAAGGAAGGTACAGAAGGAAAAACTTGTTACAAGCTGTTCACTTTATCTCTCTGGCAGTTTTATGGCCAGCCAACGGAGCTGACAGTAGAGTCGGTCAGTGAGGAGGTTGGGGAGGAACATGGGCCAGTCCTGGAGACTGGGGAAGGTTCAGACGATGGCTCTGCGTCAGAGGCAGAGATGGGGCCAAGGCTGTCTGGCAGTTCTCAGCTGCCTTCGGAGCTAGACAGCAGTGAGGCAGAGGAACAGCTGGAGCCTGTTCCCAGTGTGTGCATGCTCAGAGCTGCCAGAAGAAAAGAACTGCTTAGAAATCAGGGACAACTTGGGAGTAAGGCCACAGGTCGATGGTGAATGGCCCCTCCCATAGGAAATAAAAGAGGAGCGGGCTTTTGCAGGAAATCATTCATTCATTAGATCGTTTCAGGAGTGTGAAGATCTGTCCGTGAATTTCAGGGACTCTGTGCTCAGCCCTTCCTTGCACAGCGCCTCCTTTGGAAACTATTGACATGGCAGCTTTCCAAGCTAGATAAGGTCTGTGGTCATAAGGTCACCTTTGAAAGGCTGTTTGCTGAAAGCCTTGGCTGAAGGTGAAGGAGAGGAATTCACATGTGTTTAATAAAAGGGGTTTTGTGGGGACTACAAATTTTGTAGGAATCTGCTTCGTGCTTTTTGGGGAAGGCTAGGTCAGAACAGGCAGGGATATGTGGACTCTTAACAGACCAGCTCCTCTCTGAGCAGGAGGGTCTGAATTTGCTATTGGTCAGTAAGGCTGTGTGCCCCCCTCCCCCGCAAGGCACTTGATGAGAAGACACTTGACCTCTTCTCCAAAGCACCTGACAAGAAAGCCAAGGGTGGAAGCTCCTGAGAGGGAGGTCCAACCTGGAATTAAAGAAAACGTTCTTGAGGTTTCCAAGGACAGATTGTGCAAAGCTTTACCTGGGATGGTCTAAGGCAGTGTTTCTCAACCTTGGCCACTTGAAGATGTCTGGATTTCAACTCCCAGAATTCCCCAGCCAGCGAATGCTGGCTGGGGAACTCTGGGAGTTGAAGTCCAGACATCTTCAAGTGGCCAAGGTTGAGAAACACTGGTCTAAGGATTCCTGCTTTGGGCGGGGGGTTGGACTAGAAGACCTCCAGGTTCCTTTCTAGCTCTGGGATTGTAAGGTAGGCCAGGTCAAGGTGCAGACATCAGCGAGATTCCAGAAATGCAACTTAATTGTAGAACAACTTACGGCCACAATTGAACCCCAAACAATTGTTGCTAAGCAGGACAGCTGAGTTTTGCCTCATTTGATGACTTTTCTTGCCAGCGTTGTTAGGTGAATCACCGCAGTTCTTGAGCTGGGAGCACAGTTGTTAGGTGAACCTGGCTTCCCCAAGTTTGCATGTCAGAGATCCTAGGACGCTCCAACCGTCATAAACACAGGCCAGTTGCCAAGCTTCTGGAGTTTGATCAGGTGACCACGGGGATGCTACAATGGGGGTTAAGTGTCAGAAACAATCACAAATCCCTTTGTCGGTGGTGTCGTAACTTTGAACGGTCACTAAGCAAATATTTGTAAGTCAAGGACTAACCTGTATCCTGGGGCGGATTTCAAGAATTTCCTCCTTAATGATAAGTTCATATATTCCCCAAGGTGCTTCCTATGTTCCTTAAAGGGGGAAGGGCAGGAAACCTCCGCGCTTCTTCTTCCCTTTAATTTGACCGGTCTTATGCCTGTCAGTTTTCAAGCCTCATGAAATATGGCAGCCTCATGTGAGGTGACGGACGTGCTGATTCAGGGCCGTAAGCCTTTCCAAACACGTGCCTCTGTTACTCATCTCGTGTCGGTTCTTCATATTCTTCATTATTCGAGGTAGTGAAAGATTTTCTGAACGTCTCTGAGCATAAATGCCTTGGTAATCATTTTCCTAGGGACGCGGTGGCTCAGTGGCTAAGACGCTGAGCTTGTCAATCAGAAAGTTTGGTGGTCCGAATCCCTAACGCTGCATAACGGAGTGAGCTCCCGTGATTTGTCCCAGCTTCTGCCAACCTAGCAGTTCGAAAGCAGGTAAAAATTGCAAGTAGAAAAATAGGAACCACCTTTGGTGGGAAGGGAACAGCGTTCCGTGCACCTCTGGTGTTTAGTCACGCCGGCCACAGGACCACAGAGACGTCTTCGGACAGCGCTGGCTCTTCGGCTTTGAAACGGAGATGAGCACCGCCCTCTAGTGTCGGGAACGACTGGCACGTATGTGTGAGGGGAACCTTTACCTTAATTATTTTCCCATGGAATGCCCTCCATCCAGAAGTTGTCGGTGGTCCAACACTGGAGATCTGAATAGCCATTTGTCCAGAATGGTATAGGACCATGATGGCGAACCTATGGCACGGGTGCCACAGGTTGCACGCAAAGCCATTTCTGAGGGCACACGAGACGTTGCCCTGTCAGCTCCAGAGCACATGAGCGTGCTGGCCAGCTGATTTTCAGCCTTTATTTTTAGCCATTTTCTGCCCTCCTGAAACCTCCAGAGGGAGAAAAATGGACCAACGGGCAACCTGGAAGTCCATTCCTGAACTTCTGGTTTGTGTGTTGGGCCTTTTTTCGCCTCCCCAGGCTCCTAAAAACCTCCTGGAGCCTTGGGAGGGCGAAAAATGGACCTACCGGGCCCACCGGAAGTCAGAAAACGGGCTGTTTCCGGCCTCTGGGGGAGGCCATTTTTGCCCTCCCCAGGCTCCAAAAAAGCCATGTGTACATGTGCTGGATAGCAGGGGGTGTCACACATGTATTCTCAGGGGACACGGGCACATGAGCATGCACAATAGCGTGAGGGTGTGTGCTTTAGGCACCCAAGGCGAAAAAGGTTTGCCATCACTGGTATAGGATCTCCTGCTTGAGTAGGGGATTGGACTAGAAGACCTACAAGGCCCCTTCCAACTCTGCTAATTCTGTAAAGGAGAATTTCCTAGATAGGCACATTCTACAGGCAATGGAAATATTGATTAATTTAATTTAAGTAATTTAATTTATTAAATTTCTATACCGCCCTTCTCCCTTCCGGGACTCAGGGCGGTGTACAGGCAGCAATAAAATCAGTATTGAATTTAGTGCTTAGCATTTACCTAACCCTAACAGTGTCCCACTTTGATTTTGCTTAAATCTGTAGTTATCTTTTTTTAAAGTTGAAATCACGGCAACTGGATTGCAGTTAATTAAAACTGAGACATTTCATTACTCTCTTTGGGGTGAAATTTTGGGGAGTCAGAGTCGTCTCAGTTTTAATAAACTTTGGTCCAGTTGCCACGCTATAACCTTTTCCTAGATACTTTTGGCCTGGATAATTGAGTCTTAATTTACATGTTAAACCTGTAGAGGTAGTAGATTTTAATAAGTTCAGTTGTAAGGAGAAACAGGTTCCCACGGTAGGGAACAACCTCCTTCTCCAAAGAGCTAGTATGAAAAGCAAGCTTCCATGAAGGGGGGGGGGGCGGGGGGCACAGTCAAGAAAGCTAAGCTAAGTGATGATTTGAGGAGGGTGGAGGGAAGGACACACACAGGAAACAGAAAAATTATAAAGGAAGAGCTAGGAAGGAAGGGAGGAAGAGGAGAATGGATAAATAGCCTGGACTGCAGAACTGGTACCCAAGTGTCACCTTGAGGGCTGGGTCCAATTTTCAGCCTCACCTTTTAAGAAGAGTTGAGAGAAATCACAACAGATTGAAAGGAGGCTAGTAAAAGGGATGGGAGAACTAGAACTCTGGAGAAAGATTTAAGGAACTGCCTATGGAGATTCTCCGTCATCCAGGTCCTCGTTGTTCCAAAGGGGCTTTTTTTTCAAGAGGCAAATGGATTTTCTGGATTTTCTTTGAAGGCGTTTCGCTTCTCATCCCAGAAGCTTGGATGAGCTTCAGCTGAAGAAGCTTCTTGGGTGAGAAGCGAAAGGCCCTCAATGAAAAAGCAAGAAAGATTATGGGGAGTCCTTGATTTAACGACCACAAATGAGCCCCAGATGTTATTAAGTGAGTTTGCCCCCATCTTATGACCTTTCTTGCTACAGCTGTTAGGTGCATCCCTGCAGCTGTTAAAGGTAGCCACATGGTTGTTAGGTGAATTCAACCTCCCCCCTTGACTTTGCTGGTCAGAAGGCTGCAAAAGGGGATCATGTGACCACCGTCATCTATATAAATAAAAATGTAACAAGAGTTTGTTCAAAACCACTAATCTCCAGAAGGACTGCACCGATCGCTTCCAAATTTTCACACAAGGTTCCTTTCAAGTACGGCACCAATGATATATATATATAGATTGTGTAGATGTCACACCTGTGCCAGGTACACACAACGGAAATGTTAAAAAGGTAGGTAGATGGATACAGAGAGCGCAGTGGGCCACAGGTATTATGTTATCCTTTATGACATAAAATACTCTGTCCATAAGATTCAAGGAGAAATACAGTAGGTAGGTAGGTAGGTAGGTAGGTAGGTAGGTAGGTAGGTAGGTAGGCAGCTATAGGGAGAGAGAGAGGGAGGGAGAAATGTGGTAGGTAGGTAGGTAGAGCGATAGAGAGGGAGAGGGAGAAAGAAGTACAGTAGGTAGGTTGGGGGTTATACGGTGGTTGTGTGTACGTGTTTGTGTGTGCAGGTGTAGGTCTACACACAGATTGGTTGGCCATTTAACCAGACTGGGCCACAGCAATGCGTGGCCGGGAATGGCTAGTAAATATATATGTCATTTGCCAAACGCCTGAGATTTGGTCATGCGACCACAGGGATGCAGCAATGGTTGTAAGTGTGAAAAACGGTCGTAAGTCACTTTTGTCCATGGGGTCGCGATGGGCCCCAACCTACCTACAACTTCGCAACTAACAACAACAACAAACCTTCAAGATGGTTGTTCTCCAGCAGATCAGGACTTCCATGAGTTCCTCTGGTTCATCTGGAATTAGGCCAGCAAATGTCACCCCCATGGTTTGTGCCAAAGAACCTCTGGCCTGTGGTGTGAATACAACCATGGGCTGAATTTCCACAGCACACTGCAACTGTGTAGTTTGTGGGATCCCATGGGTCGTCTTCACACATTGAACACACCCGTCTCACTTAATACAGTTTGTATTGCAGATTTTTGCCAACCCTAAAGGTTTACTGAGCTGAAGCTCCAGTCTAAGCACCACAGCTGTTCTTTTGATCTTCTCCAAAGGGTGGTTTTTAAAAAAATAAATAAATCCCTGGGCTGCCAAGGAATGTCAGGAAATAGCTTGAATAGCTGCATCTTCTCATAAGTCTTGGCTTTGGGGGCGTAGGCCAAGAACAAAGAGCCCTCCTCCCAAGGAGAGTCACCACATCTCCCAAATCTGCAGGGGGCTGCTTGGGGCTGGGAACAAAAAGGCCTTTGAGTCAAGGTTGAAGAGAATCTTTTCCATTTGGCCCTGTTTCTCCAAAAAGCCCCAGTCATTTGTTTGAAAGCTTGGTGCGACGGGCACAGATCTGCCTTCTGGGTCACTTACGTTTGGGCTACTGGGGCTCTATCAGTCGCAAAGCTCGCAGGAGCCCACATTTGCTCCATTTCATTGGAGAAATAGATGGAGGGGGCCCATGGAAATAACAGCAATGAAAGGGCTGTCGAAGGAAAACCACAGGTTTTTGCCTTCTAGTTGTGCTTTACCTTTCCTGAATCCTTAGGAGGTTTGGGGAAACCGAATGCTGCCTTGGGCACAGCTCCAGTAAGGCTGAAAGGAGGAGACAGTCATTATAGGTAGTGCTCAAGTTGCAACCATTCGTTTAGTGACCAAGCGGAGTTGAACACGTGGCTTATGAGCATTTGCCACACTTCACAGACTAGAACACACCATCTCCTGGGTGATTGGTCCAAAGTCACCCAGCTTTTGTGCTTAGTGCAGGACTAAAACTAATCAAAAAGATGTTTAGACTCTAGAAAAGAGTTCAGAGAAGAGCAACCAAGATGATTAGGGGACTGGAGGCTAAAACATATGAAGAACAATTGCTGGAACTGGGGATGTCTAGTCTAGTGAAGGAGAGGACTAGGGGACACTTGGAGATCAGTCTTCCAATATTTGAGGGGCTGCCCCAGAGAGGAAGGGGGTCAAGCTATTCTCCAAAGCACCTGAAGGCCAGAGAAGGAAGAATGGATGGAAACTGAAAAAGGAGAGATTCAACCTGGAAATAAGGAGAAATTTTCTGACAGTGAGAGCAATCAACCAATGAAACAGAAGTTGTTTTCAGAGGTTGTGGGAGTTTCATTCCTGGAGGCTTTCAAGAAGAGACTGGACTGTCCTCTGTCAGAAATGGTGTAAGGTCTCCTGCTTGGGCGGGGGGGGGGGGCTTGGACTTAGATGACCTACAACGTCCCTTCCAACTCTGTTAATCTGAATCTGAATCAATGCTTCCTGGTGATTGGCCCAAAGTCACCCAGTCGGCTTTCATGTCTAAGGCAGGTCTAGAACTCCCAAATGACTTTCTTGCCTGAAGTGGAACTAGAATTCACAATTTCCTAGTGAATGGCCCAAAGTCACCCAGCCAGCTTTTGTGTAAGGTGGGACTAGAACTCCCAGTCTCCTGGTGATTGGCTCAAAGTCACCCAGGCCAATCACCATCTATGAGAACAACCCTTACAAAAAAACACAATGCATCTCATTCTTTGGATAGGAAGAAAACTTCAGTTTGCAAATATGACATGATGCAGTTCAAAGACAAAAAAACCCCATATTTCTCCAGACTCTCAATCGGCTGAGCGTGCGAACAAGAAGTAAAACAGCATCTGCCGCACAAATTCAGTTGTGATCCATCATCCTGTTCTGTGTAGCTCTCAGCTATTGCTCCAGCCTATTTATAGAGGGAGGATTGTCTTGCGCATGGAGGAACAAGGCCAACAAGTGGCCAGCCAATACAGCTTGTCTCTGTGTTTATGTGCCGACTTAAAATTGTAATAACAAGCTGTCCCGGTTGCTACAGGCCTTTGCAAAATATCATCCGTTTTGGAGTTAAGTTGACTATGGCGCTAATAGAAGATCTTGTTTTTCCTGATCTGGTTTGCTTCAGTTGTGGTTTCCGAACTGTATCACAAAAAACGAGAAAACAACGCTTTAACACTAGTTCTGTCTTAAATTTTGATTTTAAGATCAGGTGTATAAAATTAGCTCTTTCCTGCTGGCTATTTAGCTTGCAAATTTTGCAGCACAAATAGTCCTTGACTTACAACCTTTTGTTTAGTGGCAGTTCACTGAAAGAAGTGACTTATGTGTGAAGGTTGGCCACACTTGCAACCATTCCAGCAAACCCCCCTGGCCGCATGATCAAAATTCAGTTGCTTGGCAACTGGCATGAACATATGACGGTTGCAATGTCCCAGGGTCATGCCCCCCCCTTTCCCCCCCCCTTCTGACAAGCAAAGTCATCGGGGAACTTAGATTCACTTAACGACCATGTGACTAACTTAACGGAGGCAATGATTCACTTCACATCGGCATCAGGGAAGGTTGTAAAATGGGGTAAAACTCACATACACTGTCTCGCTTAGCAATGGAGATTTTCGGCACAATTGTGGTCTTAAGTCGAGGACTGGCTGCACTTGGAAAAATGCAACTTGTAGTTTTCCTGATCAGGTGGGCTAAATTGTGTTGTACAAGGTCACAGGCTTAGATTACTCACCTGGTTGCCCTTTTCAAATAAGGGAATGTTACAAATAGAGCACAGTTTTAAGGCAAATTATGGCTGTGTCCATTATTTCAATCAGAATAGAGCTGGAAGGGACCTTGGAGGTCTTCTAGTCCAACCCCCTGCTCTAGCAGGACACCCTGTGCCATTGGCTAAATTGCTAAATACACCCGTCTTCAACTTATGACCACAATTGAGCCCAACATTTCTGCTGCTAAGCGAGAAATCTGTTAGATGAGTTTTGGCCCCTTTTACAACTTTTCTTGCTCGCGGTTGTTAAGCGAATCATTGCAGCTGTTAAATTAATAACACGGTTGTTAAGTGAATCAGTCCTTCCCCATTGACTTTGCTTGTCAGAAGGTCGCAAAAGGGGATCACATGGCCCCGAGACACTGCAACCCTCATAAATGTGAATCAGTTGTGAAGCATCTGAATGCAAATCACATACTATGGGGATGCTGTAACGGTCATAAGTCTGAAAAACGCTCATAAGTCACTTTTTTCATTGCCGTTGTAACTTGGACCGGTCCCTAGGGCAGGGGTCTGCAAAGTTGGCTCTAGCTGGCTGGGGTATTCTGGGAGTTGAAGTCCACCCGTCTTAAAAGAGCCAATTTTGCAGACCCCTGCCCTAGGGGAACTGTTGTAAGTCGAGAACTCTCTATAAATTAAATACATCTTTTAAATCGTTGTCTGAATTGGAAATAGTTTAGATTCAAAAACAGTGCCAGACAGCCATCCAGTTCGGAAGCAAAATCTTTCTAGCTTAAATATGAACAGCTTGCCTCCAGAAGTTGTGAATGCCCCAACCCTGGAAGTCTTTACAAAGATGTTAGATAGCCATTTGTCTGAAATGGTATAAGGTTCCTGCCCACGCAGGGGGTTGGACTAGAAGACCTACAAGGTCCCTTCCAACTCTGCTATTGTATTGTATTGTATTGTAAATATTTTGAAACCCCCCCAATTGGTGGATCTTTCATGCCAAAGTTGAAAAGTATTTAAAGAATTTCAAAGTTGACTAATTTGAATCTAGCTTTACAATTGGAATCAGAGTTGAAAATGTGTGTTAAGTGCCTATTAAAAACCACCACCAGGCATCAAAGAGATAATCATGACAAATAGTTTTATTTGCTTGCACTTGCTGATAAGGGAGATGAAGTTAAACTGTCAGTCCCGATAACCAACTTCGGTCTAACAGCAGCAATAACAAGGTCATTAATGCAATTTAAAATCTGCTGATCATCCCTTCCCCTTGTAGGCCGTCAGGGTAAAAATAGCATTCGGGATTGTTCTTGAAAGGAGCTGATTCAGCTCCCAAAGACCTCCCAGATATCTCCAGCTTGATGCTAAGTCATATTTTAAGTTTGAATGAAAATAAACATTGGGGGGTGGGGGTGGGGGAAAGAAACTGGTTAAATAATTGTGTTGCCTACAATTCAGTAACTTCGAAAATGAACTCTATAAACACTAAATAATACCTGTGATATCAAACAAGCAAAATATACTTTTATTAGAAAGGATGATGGAATCCTGCTGACCAATGAATAAACCATGATTTAAATCATCAAACTGACATCTCCCGACCAGCGGCCCTAGTTTGCCATTGTAGTGGGATTTCTATTTTATTTTTGTGTCTACCCATATGCCTTCTGGGTTTTTTTTTTAACAATTTGCAGTTGAGCAGAATAAATACGTTGAAGACATAGCTTGATGTATAAGTTGCCTAATTAAGGTTTGCAGAAATCTTTTAAAAGAATGCAGTGATTATCAGCTATTAGGGAATAATTTACAACCCACTAGAAATTTGGATGGGCTTTAAGTTAGACTAGGATAGTGATGGTGAAACTTTTTGGCTGAATGTGTCCAATATTTGGATTGACTGCTGGTCTCTTTTCCTCTCCTCTCTTTTCCTTCCTTCCTACCCTACCTCCTCTCCTCTCTCCTGCCCCTCTCTCACTCCTGTCTCTCCCTCTCTCACCTCTCTTTCCAGTCTCTCCTCCATCTCTCTCTCTTTCTATCTATCTCTTTCTCTCCTGTCTCTCTCCCTCCCTTCCTCCTCCTTTCTCTCACCCTCTCACTCTCTCTCTCCCCCCAAATCTAGAAAGTCTAGGACAGCCAAGTTGCCACAGGCACGTCACCATAGGTCAGTGCTTCTCAATTATTTTCTGTCATGCCCCCCTAGGAAGAAGAAAACATTTCGCGCCCCCCACGCAACTGTAAATAGTATCATCCAGGTCTAAAAGTCACACGGGCGGGTTTGGCTAATCAGGATAGAGCATCATGTCTATCCAATCGGGTCTGTTCTCCTCGAAAGGGAGGAGCATGCGCAGTCACATGTACTGGCTTAATGCTCACTATCGATGCAAATGTCAGCAGCGGTAGCCCGATTTCTTTAGCAAGTTTGATTAATTGGGGCAGCGTTATGTTTCACAGGAGAAGGTCCTTGTCAGCATCTGACTGGATACAGAGACATAAACACGGGGCTTGGCTTGTTATGACAGTGTTTGCCGAGGTCAAACGCGCCCCCCTTTATCTCTCTCCCCCTGGGGGGCGCGCCCCACTATTTGAGAAGCACTGCCATAGGTCAACTTGCCGCGGGACAACAGTTACACTAACATCGAAGATATGGTGAAATCAGAGCCTGCTTTTGAGAATAGCTGTTGCATGTTGATGAACTCTGGGGCGTCACCCCAAAACCTTGGGCTGCGTCAACTTTGACACACATGCCATAGGCTTGTCATCACTGGTCTAAGATGTGGAAATCCGGTATTTGAAACCCCAATGGACATGTCCCCGTAGTCACCATCAGCAAAGCTCTCAACTGTTAAATTTTGAATCATAATCTCATTTGCAGGATATCTAGGCCACTCCAATCAGCTGCCTGGGCACAGCGCCACTCCCTTAATCTGACTTAGAGTGAGAACAGATACCTGGGAGTCCAAAGTTAAGCCCAGAACCACACAGTCTTATTATAAAGCAAGGCTTTGAGGCATTCCTGTTGCATGCATTAAGCTGACCCAACGTCTACCATGGAGGTTGTCATATATGTCGCGTGCTCTGTAACTCTTCTGAAGGTTGCTAACTGTGCTTTTTAAAAATGTCTTTCAGATTCTCAATGGCTTCTAAGAAGTCGGGGTCTGATTTTCACGGTAAGTGAGCGGCCAGGGCTGGATCTGTGTTGACCATCTGGATGTAGCTTCTCCATGGCTACGAAATGTCCATGGGATTTAATCATTCATGGAAACCTAATAGGCTTTAGAAATAGTCCTCGCCTTACGACCATAACTTGACCCCAAAATCTCTCTAAGCAAGAGAGTTGTTCAGTGAGTTTTGCCCCATTTATCACCTTTCTTGTCAAACGTGTTAAGTGAACCCCTGCCGTTGTTAAATCAGTAATACGGTTGTTAAGTGAATCAGGCTTCCCTGTTGACTATGCTAGTCAGAAAGTCGCAAAAGGTGATCACATAATTCAGAGACACTACAGCCGTCATAAATACAAGTTGCCAAACTTGCCAATTTTGACCACACAATGGCAGGGATGCTAACAATGGCCGTAAGCATGGAAAATGGTTGTGTGACTTTTTCCAGTGGCTCTGTAAGCCTATATCAGTGATGGCTAACCTTTTTCTAAAGGTGTGCCAAAATGCAAGCGACCCCTCTCCCCACCTTCGCATGTGCAATTAACCCCCAATGTGTGTGTGTGTGTGTGTGTGTGTGGGAGATTTTCACCCTCTCTAGGCTCGGGGGGGGGGGCTTTCCTGAAGGCTGGGGGGGGGGGAGCAAAAAGTGGCCCACCAGCCCAACTGGAAGTTCAGGAATGAATTCCCCTGGCTGGGGGATTCTGGGAGTTGAAGTGCACAAGTGTTAAAGTTCCCAAGTTTGGACACCCCTGGTCTAGGTCGTTCAGTTGACCTTGTGCCCTAGCTGAGCCTAGAACTCACAATCTCCCAGTTCGTGGCCTGATGCCTTCACCAGACACCAAACTGGCTCTCAGGGTGCCCTAGACCAGGGGTCTCCAACCTTTGCAACTTTAAGTCTGAAGGACTTCGGCTTTGCTGGCTGGAGAATTCTGGGAGCTGAAGTCCTTCAGACTTAAAGTTGCAAAGGTTGGAGACCCGTGCCCTAGACGGAGTCAAAAGTTTTAGCCCTTGTACTACACTGAGCAAAGTGGATAAGTAGGAGATTTGCGTTCATCAGTAGCTGCTAAATCACAGTCTGACTGCTTCCTTCCAGGGCCCTTCAGTTACCTTGACGATGTTCCATTCAAGATAGGAGAAAAGTTCAGAAGACCAGCGAAAGTTGGCCTCCCCATTGGTTTCTATTTGCCAGACTCCCCACAAGTGATAAGGGAAGCCCAGGTGAGTCATAAATTCTGGACATTCTTTTTAAAAAATGATGCTTTTTAACCTGTTTAACCTGCTGTATAACAATTAGCGTGATTGGGAACATATAGTACACTTAAAGTCTGCTAGTACTACATACTATCATATGTGGTGGTGGTGCCAAAAATCAAAAGAATATTGGCAGAAAATTCAAAGGGGCCTGATAGAGTTAACCAAAGGGGAAATAGAATTCAAACCAGAACTGTTTCTTTTGGGAATCATAAACAATAAACTTAATAAGGGGGGAATCTACTTTATAATGCATATTATTACGGCAGCAAGGAAGGTCTTTGCCCAAAACTGGAAAAACGGGGAAAATCCACAAGAAGAGGAAATGATTGGAAAATTCTGACTTGCGCTGAAACGGATAAATTGACATGGGAATTGAAGAACAAAGACAAATCAGAATATTACAAGGTCTGGGATAAATTTTATCGATGGTTGGAACAAAAAAGGAGAGATCCAGAATAAGCAACAATTTAAGATTTATAGAATGGAGATTAGAATTATGTATGAAATCATGACAGTGAAAATGTATAAGACAAGAACAAAGCAACATGGATGGAAGTATGATATCTTTATATTTGTAAATACAGAATAGACCAATTGTAAATAAGCAAGGTGGTTATAATATTTAACTTTATATTCTGGTATGTATGACAAAGACATTGCCAGGGCAGTTACACTGTGTCCAATGTTTTAATGTGGGTCTAATTAAAATCTTTTTAATAATAATAAAAAGGAACATATAATACATTTAAAATTTGCCAGTTTCTAACTCATGTCTATAATTAAACTTCCCTCGTTCTAAAGCTGTTCTCTCATTGACCTCGTTGGTCAAATAGAGTCACTTCTGTTCCCTTAAAATAAAATTGATTTGTTTGCACTTCTGCTTCATTGTTTGTAGAAGCCAAACAATAAACAATAGATAATTCAGTTGTCGGTACATCTTTGTTCATCATCAGGGAGTTCTATGGAAGTTGCAGTCAAAGGAAGAGATTCTCTTTCTTTTTTTTGAAGTTCCTCTTCTTTTGAAGATTGTAGATCAGTGGACAATTGTTCTGATGTGTCCTCCCATCCAAGATGTGTTGACTTCATTCTTGGCCTTTGGGGAAGTGAACTTAATAAGGGCTCCTTGTTTGGCTCTCAATGAATTACCCAAACAGAGCTGATGGTGCATTTATCAATAGGTGCTTTTCCTTTAGAGCAGTGTTTCTCAACCTTGGCGAAGTCCAACCTGTGGACTTCAACTCCCAGAATCCCCCAGCCAGCATAGCATAGCTGGCTGGGGAGTTCTGGGAGTTGAAGTCCACAGGACTTAAAGCCGCCAAGGTTGAGAAGCACTGCTTTAGAGGAAATATTTTAGTTCCTGGAGTACTTCAGTTGGTGGGGTCCCCGGGGTTCTCTGAGCTTATTGGTTCATATATAAAATCAGAGACTTCACAATCCACTTGCGTAATAACCAGTGCTAGAATGGAGGGGAGGGGTTGCTCTGATTTTATATAGGAATATATCCCATTCCCTTGTAGCACTGATGATGATATATAGTTTGGTAATGAAATGTCTGAAAGAAAACAAGCTTGGAGAGCATCAAGGACCCCATGCTCATTGTCCTCCTCCTCCTCCCTCTCTCCTTTTCCTCCCTCTCCTCCCCCTTTTCCCCCTCCCTCCCTCTCTCCTTTTCCTCCTCCCGCTCCTCCTCCCTCTCTCTTATTTTCTTCGTCTTCCTCCTCCGCCTCCATCTCCACCACCACTCCTCCATTCCGCGAGCCTCCCTCCCTTCTAGCACTGATGATGTTACCTAAGTGGGTCACGAAACACCTGCAAGAAAAACCACCCCTCTTAGGGACCCCCCCCCACCGTTGTACCCCAAGTACAAAAATCTTCTCTTTCGTTGATTCTCCGGTCTGTTACCATGCTCTCTTTCTTTCTCTCCCCCTCTCCTTAGTATGACTTCTCTCTCGAAAGGAAGACGATCGAGTGGGCCGAGAACATTAAAAGGATCCAAGCCGCCCAGCAGGAAATGAAGCAGAAAGCTAAGGAGACCCTGGCCAACGTCAAGGGGGGCTCGGAGGAACACCTGCCCGAGGGTTGCTGCCGGGGGGCTGCTCTGTCTCTCCCCATCAACCCCATCCTGGCCGGCCTGCACAACAACTCTATCCTCACTCCCACCCCGGCCAACAGCAGCGCCCTGAAGCAAAAAGCCCTGAGCCCCCCCCACACCAAGGCCGACTTCAACCCGGCGGACTTCGAGTGCGAAGAAGACCCCTTCGACAAGTTGGAGCTGAAGACCCTGGACGACAGGGAGGAGCTGAAGAACATCCTCCAGATCCACGTGGACACCACGGGGCCCATCGTGGCCCAGCTGCTCGACGGCGGCGTGCCCGAAGTGGCGCCCCCGTCGGTCCTCCAAGACCAGGAGGTTCTGGCCTCTTTGGAAAGGGCAGCTTTGGACCTCAAGCCCCTCCACAAACCCAACGGTCTCGTGGCCTTGCCCCAGCTGGGCGGGTGCGAGAAGGTGCCCCTCTCTTCCAAAGTGTCCCTCCCGCCGGTCGCGTCGGTCAGCAACATCAAGTCCCTCTCCTTCCCGAAGCTGGACTTGGACGAGAGCGACTTGCAGGCGGCGAGGCTGGCGAGCTCCTACCGCGTGCACAACGGCACTTTCCTGGGCGCTTTACCGGACAAAGCCAATGAACTGAACGGACACCAGGGGATCGGGGCTCCCACCTTCGGCGTGGACCCCGGCCTAGACAAGCGGACGTTATCCTCCGCGTCCAGAGGTCCTTCCCAGCCCGCCTCAGTAGCAAGCACAGAAGACATTCCGGCTCTCACTACAGCCACGGCGGTAAGCACTGCGCCACACTGGAAGTGCGCTTTTGGGGTTGGTGTGTTAGAGCAGGGGTCCCCAACCTTTGCAACTTTAAGTCTGAAGGACTTCAGCTCCCAGACTTCTCCAGCCAGCTTTGCTATGTGGGTATATACATAATAAGCTTTGCTGGCTGGAGAAATCTGGGAGCTGAAGTCCTTCAGACTTAAAGTTGCAAAGGTTGGGGACCCCTGTGTTAGAGCATGAGCTTTGATGAGAAGAAGAGGAGGAGGGGTCATGATAATAATAATAATAATAATAATAATAATAATAATAATAATAATAATAATAATAATAATAATAATAATAATAATAGTAATTTAATATTTATAAACCGCCCCCTCTCCCCATAGGGACTCGGGGCGGTGCACAGGTAGAATAAAAACAATAAAAATATACAGACATTTCTTAAAAACAAATTAAACCTAACCTGCGCTAAAATTCCCCATTAAAACTAAACTATACTAAAAACTACCCAATAAATGATGGGGTGGTGACTGTATATTTTTCTCTTTCACAATTTTCATTTTGTTCAAAAGATTAAGATCCAAAGGGGAAAAAACAAACAAATAGGTGCAGAACAAAACTAAACAAAAACAATATATTTGTGGCTGTTTTGTACTAAATACCACTTTATAATGCTTTGGTAAGGCCACACCTGGAATCCTGCATCCAGTTTTGGTCGCCATGACATAAAAAAGATGTGGAGACTCTGTCTGTCTGTCTGTCTGTCTGTCTGTCTGTCTGTCTGTCTATCTATCTATCTATCTGTTATATATGTTTCTTTTGAGTAAAAAGAGGTGTAGTTTGCATTGATCCTGCGTTATAAGGCCTTGGTAAGGGCACACTTGGAATCCTGCATCCAGTTTTGGTCACCATGACATAAAAAAGATGTGGAGACTCTGGAAAGAGTGCAGGGAAGAGCAACCAAGAGGATTAGGGGACTGGAGACTAAAACATATGAGGAACGGTTGCAGGAACTGGGTATGTCTAGTTTAATGAAAAGAAGGACCAGGGGAGACATGATAGCATCTTCCAATATCTCAGGGGTTGCCACAAAGAAGAGGGAGTCAAACTATTCTCCAAAGCACCAGAGGCAGGACAAGAAGCAATGGGTGGAAACTAATCAAGGAGAGAAGCAACCTAGAACTAAGGAGGAATTTCCTGACAGAACAATTAGTCAGTGGAACAGCTTGCCTCCAGAAGTTGTGAATGCTCCAACACTGGAAGTTTTTAAGAAGAGTCTGGATAACCATTTGTCTGAAATGGTATATACCAGTGATGGCGAACCTATGGCACGGGTGCCACAGGTGGCACGTGGAGCCATTTGTTAGGGCACGCCAGGCATTGCCCTGTCAGCTCCAGTGCGCATATCCAGCTGACTTTGCCTTCTTTTGAGGCTGTTTTTCGCCCTCTGGAGGCTTCCCTGAAGGCTCCTGAGGGCTGGAGACTCCAGAAGGCTCCTGAGGGCAAAAAATGACCCTACGAGCAAACCAGAGGGGGAAAGCACGCACAGGTGTGGCACGCCTATGCACGACCCCCCCTGCGCTCCCCCCACTTTTGGCACGTGAGCCAAAAAAGGTTCGCCATCACTGGTATATACTATATAGGGTTTCCTGCCTAAGCACTAGAAGACCTCCAGGGTCCCGTCTAACTCTGTTGTCCTAAATGGTACGATCTTCTAAATGGTAAAAATAAAGCCATGTTCCCCAATTTGGACCAGTTTTTTGGAAGGCAGAAATTTAAGTGGGTGATGGAATACAGATAATCCTCAATTTACAATTTGTTTAGTGACCCAAGTTACGTTGACACTGAACATTACCCACCCAAACCCCAGTTGCACATCTGCTACAGCTGGAAGGAGGGGAGAGGAAAGCAGCTAATAGAGGCGACTACATTTTCCATAAGGAAAAACAGAATAATTTTTAATTATCCCTAGCATTTGCCAGCCTTTGTTTTTAATGTCCTATCGACTCCTTTACTGAAATGTTGACTGTTCGTTCCAGATCTCCTTCATCAGGCAGCTCTCTTAAGTTCCGATCCTGGTTTTATAGGATCAGAGCTAACGGCTACAGCCACAACCTTTTGTGTTGTTCCTTTGTAACCTCAAACGTTCACTAAGCGAATACAGTGATCCCTCGTTTTTCGCGGCTTCATGTTTCGCAGCTTCAGTGCTTCGCGGGTTTTTCAAAAATACAGAATAGAAAAAAAATGCATCGGCAAGCCCTCTAGTGCTTGCTTTAAACGATGTCCACCAACTCAAGTTTCCGGTGCGAATCCTACTTCGCGGTTTTTCAGTTTTCGCGGAAGGTTCCGGTCCCCATTAACCGCGAAAAACGAGGGATCACTGTAGTTGCAAGTAGAAGACTTCCTTGTATTGTTTTTAATCCCTCGGGGCAATTGGGTCTCAATCAGCAAACTTGGGTATCTTACTAGTCACGTAGGATTCCAGGTATAAATACAGGTAGACCTCAAATTGCAAGAGTTCATTTAGTGGCCATTCGGAGTCACAATGGCAGTGAGAAAAAAAGGTGATTTGGGACCGGTTTTTCACACTTACCACCCTTGTGGTCATGTGACCAAAATTCAGATGCCGGCTGGGGAATTCTGGGAATTGAAGTCCGCGGAGTTCCAAGTGGCCAAGAGCAAGAAACACTGGTGCCCATATACACCTTCCTGCGTGGGAAGTAGTAATGGTTGAGTTAGCCCAACCCCTGCAGTGAAGGGAGAGGGGATTTTCCTGTAGAGCAGTGTTTCTCAACCTTGTCCACTTGAAGATGTCTGGACTTCAACTCCCAGAATTCCCCAGCCAGCGAATGCTGGCTGGGGAATTCTGGGAGTTGAAGTCCAGACATCTTCAAGTGGACAAGGTTGAGAAACACTGCTTAAGAGCCTGCGTGGATTAAGCCTGTGGGAGATATTAACGCTGCTGCTTTGAAGCTCGGGTTTTGCCACCGCGGGCCCTAAGGTTGAATCATGCATGCCCAAAGTGGCCCACAAAGCCATGTTGCCTGGCACACACAGTGTCTTCCGTTCCTCTTCCAGGTTTCTGGCACATGTGACAATCAGCTGGCCTATGTATGTGCCGCCGTGCCAGGAACCGGCAGCTGATCAGCACATGCGCAGCAGCAGCAACCGGGAGACTTGCTGGCTGATGCACAAACCCGAAGTCCGTTTTCCAGCGTGTGCATAGACCTCTGGGCAGCTTCTCTTCCTGGTCGTGGGCCAGACCAGGGCGCGAGCGTGCGTGAAGTGTTCCCTTTTTGACACTGGGTGCCGAAAAGGTTCTCCATCCACTGGTTTTATCTCATGAAGGTTTTTTTGGGGGGTGGGCTTTTTCTGCTTTGGTATGAAGGCTTGGGCAAACTTGGGACTGTGAGGATCTGTGGTGTAGTAGTGCTGAGAATGCTATATTGCAGGCTGATTCTGCCAGCTGCCAGGAGTTTTATCCTGATTGGGTGAAGGTGGACTCAGCCTTCCATCCTTCTGCGGTCGGTAAAATGAGGACCCAGATTATTGGGGGCAAGAGACTGACTTTGTAAACTGCTTAAAGAGGGCTGCGATTGCTAAGTTTTATCTCTCTCTCCCCCTCCTCTCTCTCTCTCTCTCTTATCTAACTTATCTATCTATCTATCCATCTTCAATGCCTGCCTGCCTGCCTTCCATGTCTGTCTGTCTGTCTGTCTGCCTCTCTCTCTCTCTCTCTCTCTCTCTCTCTCTCTCTCTCTCTCTCTCTCTCTGCCTACCTACCTACCTACCTACCTATGAGTCATGGTGGTAGAGTAATTAGAATGCAATATTGTAGGCTAATTCAGCTCACTGCTAGCAGTTCGATCCTGCGTGGCCTCAAGGTTGATTCAGCCTTCCATCCTTCCAAAGTCAGTAAAATGAGAATCCAGATTATTGGGGGCAATATATGCTGACTGTAAACCATAGAGAGGGATGTGAAGCAGTATATAAATCTAAGTGGAGGGCTTTAAAGCACCGTGAAGCGGCATATAAGTCTAAGTGCTGTTGCTATTGCTATAACTCCGGCTTGCCTTGTTGGCAAAAGGACTAGTCGTATTCTTTGGGACCTGCTCGATATAAGACCGGAATAGAAAGGAAACACTCATTGTGTCGTGGAGGAAGAAGACCGGAATAGAAAGGAAACACTCGTTGTGTCGTGGAGGAAGTGAAGTTGTCACCTACACAAAGGGGCCAGGGGTTGTGCTGCCTGCATGTGGACAGTGAGAGATTGGGAACCTTAAAGGAGGGGGGGGGGTTATTTCAGTCCTTGCTGAATCAGGAAGTGCCTGTTCTCTCTGCCTTGGCATTATGCTCTCTGGAACGGCCACTCCCCAGAGGTGGAGGTAGCTCTCCCACCCTTGGGATGCTCTGGAAGGCTTTGAAAATGGGATGCCCTCCCAGGCCTTGGTTGTGCTTTTTGCCATAGGACAAAACCTTTTTGGCACCGAGTGCCAGAATGCATGTGCATGTGCATGCCAGAGCGCCGGAAACCAAAGACCAGCTGGCCACAGCACGCATGCCTGGTTTTTGCGCATTTTGGGGGCATTTTCCAGACCGTTTTTGGGCCGTTTTTGGGGTTCTTTTCAGGCCATTTCCCAGCGCTCCAGCACCCCCGAAGACCAGCTGGCCAGCGCACATGTCTGCACTAGCAACCAGAAGACTTTTTCTGTCTGGCCGGCCTGGGATAGTCTCCCTGTCTTGGGGGTTTTATTGGATAGTTTTAGTATAGTTAGTTTTATGGATTTTAGCACAGGCTAGGTTTAATTTGGTTTTAGAATTGTTTGTATATTTCTTATTGTTTTTATTCTGCCTGTGCACCGCCCCGAGTCCCCATGGGGAGAGGGAGCGGTTTATAAGTATTAAAATTATTATTATTATTATTATAGAAGAGCAGCTGGCGGTGGTGTGCATGCCCCCAGAGAGGGCTCTGTGTGCCATCTCTGGCACATGTGCCATAGGTTTGCCATCATGGCCATAGGAAATTTTTGTCATTTTCTCATATTTTCTTTCCTTTCCTTTTATTGTGGGGTGCTTGGTGGTTTCCTTGCAGATGTTTCATGACCCAACATGACATCACCCGTATGTCATTTATTCTTATTCTTCTCTCAGTTACTCTCAAATAGTTCCTGAGTTGTATGGCATCTACATCGCAAACAAATAGGACCTCCCCCCCAAAATAAGTCCTAGTCTGATTTTTAAGCAACCGCCTGAGATAACCCCTACCCTAAAAGGAAAGCCCGGGTGAAGGGGGTGGGGGTGGCCCGCACAAGAGGCTGCGGCCGCAAGCAAGCCGAGGGTATCCAGCAGCAGCTGCAACCAGTGCAACACAGGTGAGTTGATTACCTGTCCAAGCAAGACAGGTGGGGAAGGCACGCAATCTGGATGCGCTGCGTGGGCTGCAGGGAACTCAGGAGTCAGTGGGCCAGCTGTGAGATGCTCATCTTCAGGTCTCTCGGCTTGCCTTCACCCCACGCGGCCCATGGGGATCGTCTGCCTTCCACCCCGGGCCTCTGCCTCCACCTGCTGCTGGTGCCACCACGCATAGGTGAGCCTCCTGCAGCCACCTGCCTGTTCTGCCCGACTGACTCAGCTTTCTTGTAGCTCCCGTGACGTGTCTGGATCACCCGCCTTCCATCAACTCACCTGCGGTGCATGGGCTGCGCGCCCCAGAGTGCCAAGCAAGGGACTAGCGGGCTGCATTTGCTGCCGTATACCGTCAGTCCCTGCGCACTTGCTGCCTCTTGTGCGCCTGCTGGGGGATGGGTCACTCAGGTGGGCTGATCACCCTGAAATAAGCCCTAGTTCTTATTTTTTGGAGCCCCCCCCCCCAAATATAAGACCAGGTCTCATTCTCCAGGAAAGATGGTGTTTTTAGAAAGCAAGTTAGCAGCTGAAGGCTAACCTCTGGTTTTTACTTCTACACTGATGCAAATTTCCCTTTTTTTCTCTCAAAGCCAAACATTTTGTGAATGCTCAAGCGCTTTCAGATGGCTTTCTAATAAGCTTAGCCTCAGCCCTACAAAATGTTTTGACCTCATGATCAACTTTTTGGGCAACAGGACAAGCTGACCTCAAGCCAAGTTCTTCTTTCTTTTCGACTACTTTCCCTTTAAAAATGCGAGGGAGATGAGCAGTTCCAAAATGTAATGGATCAATAAATAGACAGTAGATGGATTGTCAGGTGGAAGAGAGACAGAAGGGGCCAAGGTATAGTTGGAAAACAGTGCAAGTTCTATTTCAGGCTACCTCTATAATTGGGGTGTCCAAACTTGGGAACTTTAAGACTTGCGGACTTCAACTTCTCCCATGCTGGTTGGGGAATTCTGGGAGTTGAAGTCCACAAGTCTTAAAGTTCCCAAGTTTGGACACCCCTGCTCTATAAGAACCTCATCTACTAGCGGGATATGCAAATTGGCGCCAGATAAGAGTCAGCGGAATTCAAGATGGGCCGGACTTACCATATTTTTCAGAGTATAAGACCCACCTTCCCCCCCCCCCAAAAAGAGAGTGAAAATCTGGGCGTGTCTTATACACTGAATACAGCATTTTTGGCCTCCCGAAACTGCGCCCCCTTTGCAAAAATGGATGTGCAAAGGTTTTGCGAGGCTTGCAAAGTGTTCCTGGAGGCTGGTGAGGGCAACGCCCCACCCCCTTTTAAAAAAATTTACCTCTTCCAAATCATGGTGCGTCTTATAGTCCGAAAAATACGGTAGATCTCTTGTGGGAGCGAAGGGACTTGAGGCTGATGGCATGCTTGACCCCTCCCTCGGGCTCAGCCTGGTCCTCCTACACCGATGGATGAATAGATAGAGAGATGCAGATAAAAGAGCTGAAGAGGTAGATATAGTTAGAAGAGATCGGTAGATAATAGATGACAAACAGATAAAATATAGATAGATAGATGACGGATGCATGGATGACAGAGATGGATGGATGGAGGTAGAAGATAAATAGAAGAGATAGGTAGTCAGGCAGATAGTAAGGTAGATTAGATTAGATAAGATAGGTAGGGATTGTTGAGGATATCTCCGTTAGGAGACCAAAAAATATGCAACAGAATGTAGTGAGGGATATGTTGCTAAGTATCCACACTATCAGTTACAGACATTGAAGGTAAAACAAGGAGGCTTTTACTTGCATTGGAAAAATAAAGTAAGAGAAACTTATTCACAAACAAGGGATAAGTAGTCCTGTATCATATACAGAGCCTATTGTTCAAACAGTTGGCTAACAACTCACAATTCTCCATGCTGATTAATAACTGACATACAGAGCAGCCATCATCCAAAGATCAGCCATGTAACAGTGATTCTAGCTACTTATTATGGCTGATTGAGGAAAACAGCAGCCAATTACATCTCACTGTAGCAGTTAAAGTTACAGATACAATATTCCAATCATGGCTTATATATATTGCCAACCCAACACTAGGATTACATTCCTAACAGGGATGGATAGAGAGAGAGAGAGAGATGATAGAGAGAGAGAAGATAGATAGATAGATAGATAGATAGATAGATAGATAGATAGATAGATAGAAATGCCTGGCTGAAGGCTTCTACCTTGACTTAGCGCCAGTGTTCTTCCTTCCCCTCAAATGCTCCCTTTCTTTACCTTTTGTTAGGTAACTCACCAAAGTTTCCTGAGCTCTCAAGTGCCCAAGACCACCGGCAGCTTCTCCTGTGGGGAGGTGCTGCAGGCCCTGTCCTCCAGCGAGCGGGAGTGTCTTGAAATCGTCGTGGGCATGGGCTATTCGTACGAAGATGTCTTAAAAGCGATGAAGAGGAAGGGGCAGAGCATAGACCAGGTAAGAGGAAGGTCATGTCCTATCCATACAGGAAAAGGCAGCAAGGGATACCCAAGTCAACCTTAGCTGTACTTTGAGGGTTCAGAGGTGTGATGTCCCAGCTAGAGCCTGTTCCCAGTGTGCGCATGCACAGAGTTGCCAGACGAAGGGAACAGCTAAAGAACGGGTTGACTTGGGAGGAAGGCCACAGGTGAACAATTAATAGCCCCTCCCAGAGGAAACAAAAGAGGAGCGACAGGGGAGTGGAGTTTGCAGGAGAGAATTAGTTTGCTTCATTGGTTCGTGACTCTTCAAGACCCCTTGCCAAGTTCTGCAGAGATCGGCCTGGCAGCTCTCCAAGCCACATAAGGTTGGTGACCGTAAATCCTCCTTTGAAAGACTGCTGGATGTGATGGAACAGAATCCACAGTCAATTCATAAAAGGGTTTTTTGTCAGAACCAGGAGTTTGCTTCAGGCTCTCGGGGAGCCTCGGTCAGAACAGAGGAAGCCAGATTCAGTTAACAACCTTGTCACTAAATTTACTGCAATGATTCACTTAACATCTGTGCCAAGAAAGGTTGTAAAATGGGGCAAAACTCGCTTAACAAATATCTCACTTAGCAACAAAATTTTGGGCTCAATTGTGATTGAAGGCAAGGACTAGCTGTAGTACTTAGCTATCTGTTTAATTTACATCCCAACTTTTGTTATAACTTGAGCCAGTGAACTTAGCTAAATACTCCTTCCTTCTATTTTCCCTACCACAACCTCCCTGTGAGGTCAGGTGAGCTGAGAGGGAGGGACTGGCTGAAGATCATCTCCCTGGTTTTCATGCCGAAGGTGAGACTAGAACTCCTTGTCTCCTGGTGATTGACCCAGAGAGATCCATCCAGCTTTCATGGTTAAGGCAGGACTGGAACTCCGTGTCTCCAGCTGACCTCCACGCCCTGCGAGAGTCCTCTCTCTCGCAGGTTTGGCCCTCAGCTCTAACGAGGACCCACCTCAATGAAGGATTCGTGAATCAAGAGAGGTGGTGGAAGCGGAACTTAAGGGGATTTTTAGTCAAATTTTTAATTCGGTTCTTAAGGGGTTCCAGAGAGGAGGGAGGTCAAACCCAAATTAGGGTCGTGGGTGAGGATGATAACCCACTGGGGAACACTCCCAGGTCGGCTGACGGTCCCGACGGGGAGGGCGTAGGGTCTAGAATTGGGGAGGGGGGGAGGGTCGGTTTAACAGAGGGCCACGCCATCAAGACGGTGTATGGGAGGGGCAGGTATGGCGGGAGCCGAGGACCATATATCGGGAGGGCGCAGCCGCTGTTTGCAAACGATTGCGCACTCTGGCCCTCATGGCTCCTCTTGCAACCCAGGAGGTTCAGGATCTCAGAGCCTGGATCTTCGGCTGATGTTGTGTAACGCCAGGTCTGTGATTAATAAAGCCCCCCTCATCCATGATCTGATTGTGGAGGGGGAGCCGGACCTGGCGGGTATTACGGAGACCTGGTTGGGCCAGGAGGGGGGAGTGCCCCTCGTTGAAATGTGCCCACCAGATTACCGGGCATTTCATCAGCCGTGAGCCCAGGGTCGGGGTGGGGGGATGGCGGTCGTTATAAAGGAGGGTCTGGATCCGAGGGAGACCACTGTGCCGCAGACAGCCGGCTGTGAGTCTCTATGTGTGAAGTGGGGTCATGGGAGGCAGTTGGGCTTGCTGATTGTGCACCTGGCTCCTTGCTATGTGTCAGCAGCCCTACCAGAGCTTCTCAATGTGATTGCTGAGGTGGCGGTTGATACCCCCAGACTATTAGTCATGGGGGACTTCAACCTGCCATCGATAGGCGAAGCATCTGAGATGGCACGGGAGTTCATGGCCTCCATGACGGATGGCACGGGAGTTCATGGCCTCCATGACGGCCATGGACCTGACCCAGTTAATTCATGACCCCACTCACACACGCTGGACCTAGTTTTCGTCTCCGGCCAGTGGTTGAGTGATCTTGGTTTAGGGGAAATAGTCATCGAACCCCTGTCATGGTTAGATCACTCTTCTCCTTCGGCTGGACTTTCCAACCGCTACACCCCACTGCGGGGAGGCGGAACCGGAAGTGGTGAGATGGTTCCGCCCCAGGCGCCTGATGGACCCTGAGAGGTTCCAGATGGAGCTTGGGCCAATACCGGAGACCCTGACCCGCGACTCGACTGAGGACCTAGTGGCCGCCTGGAATACTGCGACCACAGGGGCCCTGGATCGGGTCGTGCCTCTGCGGCCTCTCACTCGGCGCCGATCCACCCTGGCCCCTTGGTTCTCGGAGGAGCTGAGGGTGATGAAGCATCGAAGGAGATGCCTAGAGAGCGTTTGGAGGACCACCCGCTCCGAATCTGACCGGACACGGGTAAGGTCACATTTGAGGACCTACCTAGTGGCGATAAAAGCGGCGAAACGGAATTATTTCTCCGCTCTTATCACGTCTGCAGATAACCGAATTGCCGCCCTGTTTAGGGTGACCCGCTCCCTTCTGTATCAGGGGGTGCGGGATGCTCCCTTGCAGGGTCGTGCAGAGGAATTTGGATGTTATCTGCATGATAAAATCGATCAGATCCGGGACGGGTTAGCCTCCGATTGGACTAGTTCAGACGGGCTGACGGAGGCAGGTCTTGAGACTGTTATTTGGGAAGAGTTTGACCCTGTGACTCCCGAGGACATGGACAGGATGCTGGGGCGGCTGAACGCCACCACATATTTATTGGACCCGTGTCCCTCCTGGTTAGTACTGGCACGAGGCTGGCTTCAGGGAATTGTTAACACTTCTTTGAGTGAGGGGTTTCTGCCGACCGCCTTCAAAGAGGCGGTGGTAAGATCCCTCCTCAAGAAGCCCTCCCTGGACCCGGCTGTTTTGGCCAACTACCGTGCTGTCTCCACCTCCAGGTGCGAAGGTTGGAGACAGGACGGTAGTTGGCCAAAACAGACGGGTCCAGGGAGGGCTTCTGATACAGAAGGGAGCGGGTCACCCTAAACAGGGCGGCAGTTCGGTTATCTGCAGACTTGATAAGAGCGGAGAAATAATTCCGTTTCGCCGCTTTTATCGCCACTAGGTAGGTGCACCTGGAGGAAACTGTCTATCTGGACTCGCGCCAGTCCGGCTTCCGGCCAGGGCACAGCACAGAGATGGCATTGGTCGCATTGGTGGATGAGCTCTGGAGGGCCCGGGATAGAGGTTGTTCCTCTATCCTGGTCCTGTTAGACCTCTCAGCGGCTTTCGATACCATCGACCATGGTATTCTATTGCACCATCTGGAGGGGCTTGGGGTGGGGGGCACCGTTTTGCGGTGGTTCTCCTCCTACCTCTCTGACCGGTCGCAATTTGTGTTGGCAGGAGGGCAGAGGTCGACGTCAAGGTGCCTCACTTGTGGGGTACCACAGGGGTCGATCTCTCACCCCTCCTGTTCAACATCTATATGAAGCCGTTGGGTGAGATCATCCGTGGTTTCGGGGGAGAGTTCCATCAGCACACGGATGACACCCAGCTGTACATTTAACCCAGACCACCCCAACAATGCCGTGGAAGTGATGTCCCAGTGTCTGGAGGCCGTGCGAGTCTGGATGGGGAGAAACAGGCTTCGACTCAACCCGTCCAAGTGGCTGTGGCTTCTGGCGTCACGATATAGCCAGCTAGTGCCACCTCTGGTTATCAGGGGCGAACTACTAGCCCCCACAGAGGGCCTGCAACTTGGGTGTCCTCCTGGATTCTCGGCTGTTGTTAGACAATCATATGACAGCCGTGGCCAGGGGGGCTTTTTATCAGGTCCGCCTGATACGCCAGTTGCGCCCCTTTCTGAATCGTGACGCTCTACGCACGGTCATTCAAGCCCTCATCATCTCCCACCTGGACTGCTGCAACGCTCTCTATATGGGGCTCCCCTTGAGGTGCAGTTAGTTCAGAATGTGGCCGCAAGGGGGATTCTGGGAGCCTCGAGATACTCCCACGTGACACCTCTCCTGCGCGAGCTGCACTGGCTGCCTGTGGCTTTCCGGGTGCGCTTCAAGGTACTAGTAACCACCTTTAAAGCGCTCCATGGCAAGAGACCTGGTTACCTGCAAGACCGCCTCCTGCTACCAAACACCTCCCACTGACCAGTTCGCTCCACAGAGAGAGCCTCCTCAGGGTGCCGTCAGCCAGGCAATGTCGGCTGGTGACCCCCAGGGGGAGAGCCTTCTCTGTGGCGGCCCCTGCCCTTTGGAATGACCTACCCCCCGACCTACGCACAATTACGGACTTGCGCCTCTTCCGTCGAGCCTTGAAAGTGTACTTATTCCGTGAGGCCGGCCTGGCGTAGTTTTTAATCGTTTTTACCAGGGGTTTTTATCTGGATTTTAGAACAGACCACCCATTTAACACCATTTTTAATGTATCTTAATATATTTTGATGTTTTTATTGCTGTTTTTATTGATGCCTGTTCACCGCCCTGAGTCCCGAAAGGGAAAAGGGCAGTATACAAATTTAAAATAAAGTAAAAAGTAAAGTAAAAGTAAAAAGAATGACCCCAAATTCCCCAGCCAGCTTTCATGGTTAAGGCAGGACTAGAACTCACCGTCTCCTAGTTCATCACCTTAACCACTACTGGACAATTGTCTCATCTCATGTTGTTCCCCATGAAATGTTTTTGAAACAAAGACGGTCGCTTAGATGCAGAGATGGATGCTGCCCCCAGATGGTCCTCAACATACAACCACAATTGACTCCAACATTTCTGTTGCTAAATGAGACAATTGTCAAGTGAATTTTGCCCCCATTTTATGACTTTTATCGGCACACTTAAATAAATCACCGCAATCATTAAACCAGTGACATAGTTGTTAAATGAATCTGGCTTCCCCCTTGACTTTGCTTGTCAGAAGGTCGCAAAAGGGGATCACGTGACCCCAGGCCACTGCGACCGTCATAAATGTGAGCCGGTTGCCAAGCATCTAGATTTTGATCACTGGGATGCTGCAGAGGTCGTAACAGCAGGCCGTCAGCAGGCGAAACCTCTGGGGTAGCTCGGGAGTTCATGGCTTCCATGACAGCCATGGACCTGACCCAAGTAGTTGTAGGCCCTACCCACGAGGGCGGACACACCCTGGTTCTAATCTTCGTCTCGGGACAGTGGAGTAGTGATCTGGGAATAGGGGATCTAGTCATCACACCCCTGTCATGGACAGATCACGCTCTCCTTCGGCTCGACTTTCCGATCGCCGCACCTCACTGCGGGGAGGCGGAACCGGACATTCCTATATGGTTCCGCCCCAGGCTCCTGATGGACCCGATAAGGTTCCAAAGGGAGCTTGGGCCAATTCCTGTGGACTTGCCCCGCGACTCGACTGAGGGCCTAGTGGCCGCATGGTTAAGTGCGGCCACGGGGGCCTTGGACCGAGTCGCGCCCTCTCTTGCGGCGACGAACCACCTGGGCTCCTTGGTTTACCGAGGGGCTTAGGGAGATGAAGCGCCACAAGAGACGCCTAGAGAGCAGATGGAGATCTTCTCACTCCGAAGCCGACCGAACACTAGTGAGAGACCATATTAGGACTTACTTAGTGGCGATAAGAGTGGCCAAATGTGAGTATTGTGCGGCTTTTTTTTTTTATATTGAAAAAGTTTTATTGGTTTTACATTTTTTCTATAGGATAGGGTAAGGGATACAAAGAAATTTTGAGAACATTCACATCGAAGTCGTCGGCTCTTCCGGGACCTCAAAATACATTAATAACAATTAAAATAAAAACATTTTTCATCACACTACAAAGTGAAAGCGTGTACATATATCTAAATTCTCATTTCTATACTGTCAGTCTTTTACAAAAAATCCAAATACAAATATTATGCAAAGTTGTTCAAAAGAAAAGTCAAGGCAAAGTTATTTTTTTGATCTAAGTCTCTTGGCAATTGAATCTTCTTTTTCTCCTTCCAGGCCCCCAGTGGGCGGGGCCATGGCCCCCTCCGTCCCCCCTGGATCTTCCCCCAGGATAGAGGAATGTTTTTTAAGAAAGGCTTCCGCCTCAGCAACTGTTTTAATCCTCACTCTTCCTCCTTCCCAGAACACCAGCATCCCTTCGGGTGTCACCCACTTGAACCAAATCCCATGCTCAAACAATGTTTTAGACAAGAAGGAAAATTTCCTTCTTGCATCTCTAATCTTCCTAGGGATCTGCTTCAAGATAGCAACCGTTTTATGTTGATAGATTAATGGACTTTCTCTCTGCTGTTTCAGGATTTCCTCTCTGGTTGACCTTCTAACAAATTTCACATGTATCTCTCTAGGCACTTCATTTATCCTGGCATATGCTGAGTTAATTCTATAGGCTAGGTCAATGTCCCCCCTGATCTCATCTTTAGGTTTTTGTAAATAGTCTGCTAAAATCGTGCTCATAAGATCAGGGAGGCATTCACCAGATTCCTCAAGAACATTCTGAAATCTCAAAAAATATGTCATTCTTTCCATATCAATCCTAGACACATGCCCATTTGTTTCCCCAACCTATTTAGTAACATTTTTAATCTCTCCCTTAACCCCCGCCAACCCCCCTTCCAATTCTTCATTCTTCTGTGTATTTTCCAGCACTTGCTTCCGTGTGTCCAATAACTCCTTCTTGAAGTTGATGTTTTCTGCCCTCTGGGCCTGAATTTCTTGTACCAAAGTTTGTATAACAGTTTCAAGAGAAGCCATCCTTTGTTCTAAATTAGTCAGTGCTGTTTCTTGAGCCATGATTAACTGTTAAAGTCAGTGCCACTAAAATGGCGTTTTCAGGGTGGGGTTGGTGAGGCTGACCGGGAGCCAAAAGTTCTGATCAAGGTTGTAACGTTGTAAAATTCAGAAACCAAGAGAGAAACAATTTTCCAACTCAATAGGTATAATAGCGAAGGTACTCCAGAAAAGAAATCACAAATCCAATTGTGCGGCTTTTGATACCATCGACCATGGTATCCTATTGCGCCGACTGGGGGGGTTGGGGCCGCACCGTTTTGCGGTGGTTCTCGTCCTACCTCTCTGGTCGGTCGCAATATGTGTTGGCAGGGGGGCAGAGGTCGGCCTCGAGGCCCCCCATATGTGGGGTTCCTCAGGGGTCGGTCCTCTCGCCCCTACTGTTCAACACATATATGAAGCCGCTGGGTGAGATCATCCGTGGTTTTGGGGTGGGATATCATCTGTACGCTGATGATACTCAGTTGTACATATCCACCCCAGACCACCCCAACAATGCCGTCGAGGTTATGTCCCGGTGTTTGGAGGCCGTACGGATCTGGATGGGTGGTAACAAACTCAAGCTCAACCCGTCCAAGACTGAGTGGCTGTGGCTTCCGGCGCCCCGGTTCAGCCAGATTATTCCAACACTGGCCATTGGGGGCGAAACACCGGCCCCCGTGGAGAGGGCGTGCAATTTGGGTGTCCTCCTGGATTCCCGGCTGTCTATGGAAGATCATGTGGCAGCCGTGGCCAGGGGGGCGTTTCATCAGGTACGCCTGATGCGCCAATTGCGCCCCTTACTGGACCGGGGTGCCTTACGCACAGTCATTCAAGCACTCGTCACCTCTCGACTCGACTACTGTAATGCTCTCTACATGGGGCTTCCCTTGAGATGCACCCGAAAGCTGCAGCTAGTCCAGAACGCAGCCGCGCGGGTGATTACGGGAGCGCCTAGACACTCCCACATAACACCTATCCTGCGTGAGCTGCACTGGCTTCCTGTGGTCTTTCGGGTGCGCTTCAAGGTTTTAACGACCATCTTGAAAGCGCTCCATGGCTCGGGGCCTAGTTATATGCTAGACCGCCTCCTGCCCCATACATCCCTTCGGCCAATCCGCTCCCACAGAGAGGGCCTCCTCAGGGTGCCGTCGGCTGGACAATGCCGACTGGCGACACCCAGGGGAAGAGCCTTCTCTGTGGCAGGTCCAGCCCTCTGGAACGACTTACCCCCTGAACTCCGCACCATCTCCGACCTCCGCCTCTTCCGCCAGTGTCTGAAGACGCATCTATTCCATCTAGCCGGCCTAGCGTAACCTCCATCACTGACTATTAGACAGTTTTAAATTTGGGATTTTAATTCGGTTTTTAGCGCAGGGTTTTATTAGAATAAGTTTTTTAAATTTTATATGTATTGTATGTATTTTAACATTCCTGTGCGCCGCCCTGGGTCCGCTTGGAGAAGGGCGGGGTATAAATTTAATAAAATAAATAAATAAAAAATAAATAAATAAATAAAAATAAAAAAGTAACTGAAAAACAGTCCTATCACATTTTTCACTGCCGTTGTAACTTTGAACGGTCACTAAGCAAACTCTTGTAAGTTGAAGACCCCCTGTACTTAAGTGACAACCCGAACAAGAATAGCATTGAAATTGAAATTTGTGGGTAGTGGAAAGCAGTTACGGAGAGGACCAGGTGAGAAGATCTTGGCCAGTTCAGGCAACTCGACTCTAGAAAAGTGGAAATTAGACTTTCAGAACAAAGATTTGAACTTACTTCTCTCTGGATTTTCTCTGTAGATTCTCGAATACCTGGTTGTTCGTGGGCAACTCTGTGAGAAGGGCTTCAATCCGCTCCTGGTAGAGGCTGCGCTCGAAATGTACCAGTGCTCGGAAGAGAAGGTGAGCATTCATTGTTGTAGCAACAGCGCTTAGACTTATACAGCGCTTCTCAGTGCTTTCCAGCCCTTCCTGAGCAGTTTACAGAGTCAGCCTCTTGCCCTCAAACATCTGGGTCCTCATTTGACCCACCTCAGAAGGACGGAAGGCTGAATCAACCTCTACCTACCTACCTACCTACCTACCTATCATCTCCATCTATTTTCTCTATTTACTATGTCTTTCTATATCTATCTATCTATCTATCTATCTATCTATCTATCTATCTATCTATCTATCTATCTATCTATCGCTATTTATCTACCTATCTAATCTAATATCTATCTATCTATCTATCTATCTATCTATCTATCTATCTATCTATCTATCTATCTATCTCTATTTATCTACCTATCTACCTATCTACCTATCTACCTATCTATCTATCTATCTATCTATCTATCATCTCCATCCATTTTCTCTATATATTATGTCTTTCTATATCTATCTATCTATCTATCTATCTATCTATCTATCTATCTATCTATCTATCTATCTATCTATCTCTATTTATCTACCTATCTACCTATCTACCTATCTATCTATCTATCTATCTATCTATCTATCTATCTATCTATCTATCTATCATCTCCATCCATTTTCTCTATATATTATGTCTTTCTATATCTATCTATCTATCTATCTATCTATCTATCTATCTATCTATCTATCTATCTATCTATCATCTATTTATCTCTATTTATCTACCTATCTAATCTAATATCTATCTATCTCTATCTACCTATCTAATCTAATATCTATCTATCTATCTATCTATCTATCTATCTATCTATCTATCTATCTATCTATCATCTCCATCCATCTTCTCTATTTATTTATTTATTTATTTATTAATCATGTCTGTCTGTCTATCTATATTTGATCGATCTATCATCCATCCAATCCATCCTTGTCCATCCTCCATCTATAGCAATAGCGCTTAGACTTACGTATATACCGCTTCACAGTGCTTTCCAGCCCTCTCTAAGCGGTTTACAGAGTCAGCCTCTTGTCCCCAACAATCTGGGTCTTCCTTTGACCCACCTCAGAAGGAAGGATGGAAGGCTGAGTCAACCTTGAGCTGGCCAGGATCGAACTGCTGGCAGTGATATCTCTCTCTCTCTGTGTGTGTGTGTTTTGTCATTTTTTTAAATTAAGTTTATCGGGATATAAAATACAAAATGAAATGAAAATAGTTGGAATTCTGGCAGTTGAGGTCCACAAGTCTTAAAGTTGCCAAGCTGGGACACTCCTGACGGGAAGTCCCTACCAGCTCATCTTTTTCACTGCCTCGGGCCCCTCTCGAAGCCAAGAGCTCTGTTAACGCACAAAGACTCCGTAAACCATCTTGACGGCTTACATCTCCCCTTCCTTCTTTCCTCAGGCCACTGAGATTCTCCAGCTCATGAGCAAATTTCAAGAAATGGGCTTCGAACTGAAAGACATTAAAGAGGTTTTGCTATTACACAACAACAACCTGGACGATGCCCTGGAAGATTTAATGACCCGAGCAGGAGCCAGCTGAAAGGCGCGAGCGGGGACAGCCCCCTCGTTGCTTCTGGCCACCGGACCCGCCCCCCTGCCATCACCAGCTGGGTCTACTCTGGTGCTGCGGGAAGGAGAATGCCACGAGGATCCTGCGTTCGAGATACTGTCGCAGCTGAAAGAGGCGGTCCTTTGCCACACACTCAATCTGGTCAGCTGTGCCCACCCACCCAAAAGAGAGTACCAACCATTTTCATCCATTAAAGGTTTAAGTGTCCTTCCCCACTCCCCCACGCTTGTTTCTTTGGATGGGCCAGAGACTCCAGACTTGAGTTGTGCAGACAAGTGTCAGGCTAAGTTCCCCCCCCCCTCCCCAATTCCATCCTTGACACACACACACACCCTCCCCCCCTTTCCCTGCCCCTTTGTACTGGACTCAGAGAAGCGTCAACCTGACTCTCCACCGCGAACTCCTACGCTCTGATTTCCTTACTACCGCTTCCATTTTGTGTGCCTGCTTGTACCGCCAATGTTTTAAGAGAGACTTTTTTTAAAAAAAAAAATCAGTTTGATAGAAGTGCAATGGAAGAAGTCAGTTTTACTCAAGGCGGGGAGGGCCGAAAGGAGGGACTTAGTAAATTTAGTGCAACACTGGTTCACTAACGGCCGTCGCGTGCCCTGGAGAATCTGTATGGCTTTGCCCAGTGCGGCGGGCCGAGCTGCTCGTGAATTTCCGCCAGTTCCCCCCTCCCCCCCCCAAAGATAATAAGCTGTGAAATCTTTTGCCCCTCGCCTCTTCTGTCTGTCTGTCTGTCGCCAGAGTTTATCCTATTTAAGCCACGTCCTTCCGCAGAAACGATGTGACGGTCAGTTTTTAACCAGGTTGGGAGGTTCTTTTTTTTTTCTAGCACTTTTTCTTTCTAATATTCCCCTCGTTGGTTCCTCGTTTTGCTTTTCTTTCCTTCACACTGTTCTAATTATTAACCTAGTCATAGGAATCCGCCTCTTGGGTTTTGATAGCGAAAAAGTATGACGTTGTACATGTTTAAAGATTTAAATTCCTAAAAAGAAATATATAAGCGGTCTTGATCCTCGAAGGAATTTGCTATTTTGGCTCTGCAGAAAGATACTAATAAAATTTTAAAATGCGGCTCGTAGTGTTCTCGGGCTTTAGGAGGCGTTAATCTCCTTTTTCTCCCCCCCTTTATGAAAATCCGATTTTATGATTTCCCCCCATGCTATCAATAATTAGTATTATTTGCCCAACTCCTCCTAAAATAAGGGTTTACCAATACTGCGCAGGAATCAATCTCATGACAGCTGTCCGTCTCTTTTTCAAAAACTGCCCTCTGGGGCTTCGTTCCGTGAGATTTAAAGAGACGAACGCTTCATATATACAGGTAGTCCTCGAGTTATGGAGCTTCGCAAGTTGTGTTGTCAAGCGGATCATTCTTGACAGATCTGCTTTTAACAACTGTTCTTGTGGTGGCCGTTAAGTGAATCACTGCCATCATTGAAATAAATCCATGCTCCATAATGGGCATATTTGACTGGAAACTGGAAGTAAACATCAATTTCAACCAAAAACTAGTAAATTGTGGTTGTGTGATTGTGGGACACTGCCAATGTGGGTTAAATATGGTGTGGTTGCCAATAGCAACAACACAAGGTTTACATCCTGCTCCACAGTCCTTTATATCAGGGGTCTCCAACCTTTGCAACTTTAAGTCTGAAGGACTTCAGCTCCCAGACTTCTCCAGCCAGCAAAGCTGGCTGGAGAAGTCTGGGAGCTGAAGTCCTTCAGACTTAAAGTTGCAAAGGTTGGAGACCCCTGCTTTATATAACACTCCGGGTACACAACATTACAATGTCAGCATATTTCCCCCAACAATCTGGGTTCTCCTTTTACCGACCTCAGAAGGATGGAAGGCTGAATTTACCTTGAACCGGTAAGGATCGAACTTGCTAGCAGTGGGCAGAGTTAGTCTGCAATACTGTATTCTAGGCACTGCACCATCAGGGCAGATTAGACGGACGGACGGACAGATGAAACTTGGCAATAGCACTTCGGTACCGCGCCACACTCCCTTTGTAACACTTTGGCTACACAACATTACAATGCCAGCCTATTTGGGTTCTCGTTTTACTGACCTCAGAAGGATGGAAGGCTGAGTCAACCTGTCGAGCATCCTGACGTGCGGTCATGTGGCCAGGGTTGTCAGAACTTCAGAACTAGGTCATAAGTCAAGGACTGCCTGTAATAATCGAGACAATCAGATTCTGTAAACCCCTTGACCCCCACCACTTGAACCCACCACTCATCATTGAGTCATTTCCTGTACTTGACCCATTTCCTTCCCAGGGAGGGCTGCATCACAAGGGCATTGAAGTCCTGAGTAACCATGAATTGATCCTCTGGGACAAACACCCCATGAGACTTTACTAGCGGTGACTTGCCACTTTTGGGGTGTTTTTTTTAAGCTGCCCTTGAGCAGATCTGCAAGCTGCTTTAAACCCTAAGGGAATTTGCCTGCCCAGGAGTTAAATAAAAGAAGTGTATAATCGTAGGCAAGCTAATTGGAAGCCATCCATTTCAGATGGCCTGGGCACAAGGTGGACTTACCGTATTTTTCAGAGTATAAGCCCCTCCGAAGTATAAGATGCACTTAGCTTTTGGAGAGGAAAACAAGGGGGAAATCTGCCTCTGCCTCCCAGCAATTTGCTTCTTTGCAGCAAACAGCCAGTGTCAGCTTCAGCACAGCCTGATTGGCAGAAGCAGCTGATTGTCGGGCCTCCCAGCTGTTTCAGGCTGCAGGGATTGCTATAGCCTATTTTCCACCGGTGCCGGGCAGCGGGGATCAGAATGGGTGAAAAACGGAGCACACAGAGGCCAAAAACGGGGTGCACAGAGACTGCAATAGGCAATCCCTGCAGCCTGAAACAGCTGATTGTCGGGAGGCCAATCCAACAATCAGCTGCTTGTGCTAATCAGGCTGTGCTGAAGTTGAAACAGGCTGTTTGCTATAAAGAGGTAAATTGCTGGGAGGCCAAAGGGTGGGGGCCAGTGGGTGGACGGGGCTACATTCAATGTATAAGATGCACCCTAATTTTCTCTTTTAGGAGGGGAAGTGCGTCTTATACTCCGAAAAATACAGTATATGTACATACGTGTGTGTATACACACATACACTGAGTGAAGGAGATAATAGCTTTTATAGTAGTGACCAAAACTTTTTTAAAACCCTGCAAATATAAAAATACGGAAGCAAAGAAAACACATAGAAAGTGCTTTTTTTTAAACAAAGGAAGGAAAAAAGGATAAGATGGAACCTTCCAGAGTCTACTTAGGGCTGGGACCGTGGTGAAATTTGGAGACGAGAACATTCACGCCAATCCTTAAAGCTGCACAGAGTTAAACGTATAATGAACCAGTAAGAGAACTTGAAACGGCTGATAAAGGCGAGAAACACGTAATTGCCTAAGAGACGCCGTTTCATCCTCTTACAACCTGGTGTAAAAACGCGTCGAGTGAAATGAAAAACTGCCAAATAAATTGCACGGCAAGCAATCATAAATGCATTTTATTTATAATGGCGTTAAAGTCAAGTTCGGTGACGGAGAAGAGAGCCCACCTATTTTGGGCAGCCCCCCCCCCAAAATGTCCTCTTCCAAAGGACCAGCTGGGCCGCGACGTCACATCCCTGGGCTCCCTGATGTGACGACCTGTAGTTGGAGGGGACCTCTGGCGCCACCGCACACGGGCATAATTACGCTCTCCAGCCCTCTTCTCGCTTCTGAATTATCCTTGCAATCAAAGCATCGAAATAAAAGTTTGATCCGGGGACTTCATTTAGAGGACTTAATTGTCACGAACAGGGCAAAATCTCAGTATAAAATGACAGGCATCCATTCAAACTCATTCTAACTTAATTGACATAGCGTTGGCTGCAATCGACATTCTTAAAGCGCATGAACCAGCTTCCCTTATAAAGGTATTTAAAGACACTTTTTTTTGGTATGGTAAGGCAAAAGGGCTTAAAGCAGAATAACCAAGTTATCTCTATTATTCTTTTTTTAATTTAGGTCGTCTGCTCTCAATCCATCTGCCCGGCATATATCTATTTTTATGCATTTCTGACAGGCTTGCTGAAATCGTTCGCATCGTTTCCTCTCTTCGCCACCACTTTCTATTATTCTTTACCGCCGAAGAGCATGTGCGACCATTGCATTCCGTGCCCTAAAACATACATGTAGGCGCGAGGTCAAATCGACGTGTTTCGGATCCCGCTTGGTGGCGCTAGTCTGCAATGACCCAATGGCGCCTAATATTGGAACTAGTCGGCGTCGTAGCAAGGATGGGCCACGTGCTTAGGCGAAGTGAAGTCCAAATAAAGGCCTATCTAGGCAGCATTCTCGGTGGTCTCGGTAACTGGCTCCCAACTCTGGACGAATTGCGCTCTCGCCTAAGTAGGCCACTAGTCTACTTCTATCCCCTGAAACCATGATGGTGAACCTATGGCATGCGTGCCAGAGGTGGCATGCAGAGCCCTCTCTGTGGGCACACTTGACTTCGCCAGCTGCTTTTCTGGTTTCCAGCGCGCACGTGTGCTGGCCAGCTGGGTTTTGCGGGCGCCGGAGAATGGCCTGAAAATGGCCAGAAAATAGCCAGAAAACAGTCTCCAAAACAGGCATGTGCGGGCCAGCCAGCTGGTCTTCGGGTTTCTGGTTGCTCCTGCGCATGCACATGTGTTCCGATTTGGGCACTCGGGCCTCAAAAGGTTCGCCCTGGCTGCCCTAAATCACTCTTCTTGGGAGACCGACAAGGAAAGAATCAAACCACCGACGGTGTATCTCGCGAGAATCTGATGCTGAAGGCCCACCAGGTTGGAAGATGCTGGCTCCATGCCCTCTGCTCAAGAGTTACTATTTCTTTTAATATTCTTCATTGCTTTGAAACTGGGGAGCAGGGCCTGAAAACTGGACTCTTTACATGTCAGGAGAACCTCCTAGTAACTGCACAGCTACCTGCCAGATGCCTAAACTCCTTGTGTAGTTGCTGTTGCAACAACCGTAGAACCCGTCGGTAGGAAATCGGAGGTTTGTCCAGCGCACATTCGCACCGGCGCTAATATTTAGCGGAGCCAATGTGAAGATTTCAGGTAGAAAGGCTGCATTTATTCCACCTGCAGGCTTTCAAGTCATCCCTTCTCCACCTTTTGCCCCTCGGATTTCCAAAGATTGGGCTTTTATTTTCGTGGTGGGTGTCTCAGTGGACTGACAGCCGCTAACGGGGCGAAGTATTAACGTAGAATTTTTGTTACGCGGGGGAGTGGAGAGAACGACCACGCAGCTGCCTTGGTCCAACACTGGCGTTTGCTCGCAGCTCAGACGCTCCTCAGACCCACAGAACGACAGCCAGGTAGGAAAAGCTGGATGACTTTGGGAGCAGGTGATTTCCCCTCCCGTCTTTCAGCAGATCCTGGGAGATCCCGAAGGGACTTTGCACAACCTGGGAGAGAGAGAGAGTGAGCAACCGTCTTGGGCATCAATCAAGTTCCCTTCTTAACCGACACGTAGGTTTCTTCCAAAAACACGCTAAGCAGGACAATCGGATCTCTTTGGTACTTTGAGATGCTGTCCGTAGTCCGTGGTCTGGCTCTCGCGCTTCCTCACTAGGTGGAGGAAACCGGTAGCAGCGTGGTGCCACTTGAGGGAGCGGCAAAGCAAAGCTGCAACCGGCTTTGCGCCCGGCGGATGCATTCGGCCTTCAGGCTCAGGATTTCGTCCAGCTTCATCAGACAGTCGTCAAATTCCTACCGGAAAAAGAAGCGGTAAGAAATATAGTGAGTGTCAACTCCTAAAGCATTGCCATGTTGTTATAAGTTGCCATGGGGAGGAAAGCAGGGGGAGAGCGCATTCCACGCATACCTTCGGCTAGAGTTAGATCTCATTACTACAGCAGGCTTGTGAGGTGTGCACTTTGTTGGAGAATGTGATTAATGAAACAGACTGAAGGGAGGGAAGGAAGGAAGAGGGGTAAAATTCAGCCATAATTCAAATGAGGTTCGATCTGATTGCAATGAGGTATTGCCAAAATGGTGTTCCTAATAAATAACTGGTTTTCTTTTGAAACTTGGCTCGAGGCTCATGAATTAATTAGGGCATCTTTTGAAAACCTGACAGTGTGGTTGAAATAGGGCAAGACTCCCTTAGCACATGTCTCACTTAACAGCAGAAATATTGGGCTCAACTGTGGCCGTAACCCGAGGACTACCTGTACGATGATATTTTGTGATTGAGATTTCCATTTTTATTGTTTCAGAAATATCTGTGCTTTAGGACTTTTGTGTTTTCATGCTGGGAGCCGTTTTGAAACAAGATGGGTGGCAAATCAATGTAATGAACAAATCAATGAATTAAAGGCACCCAGGGAGGAAAACAGGAGAGGGGGATAATGCTGCTCTTCGGAGCCTTTTGGCAGAGGAGAGCTCCAGAGGTTTTGACAGCCTTCCTCTTATGGGTGTTGAGTTCAAGGTTTGGAAGAAATTCCCTTTGCAAACCCTTTGACCTGGGCTGTCTAAGTCGGAGGGCCCCAACCTTTCCGGTGGGGAAGGGGGGGGGATGCTTCCACGCTGTTGGCCAGTAAGTGAGCTTGCATACGGAGTTCCATTGCATGTAAATGTGCAGCCACCACTTGCGCCATGGCCCACTCCCACATTGAATGTCTAAGTCATCCAACGTGGGTCAGGTGGATTCACCTGTTATGAGCTGCCAGTGGAGCTGGTGGCAGAGGTTGGGGAGGAACCTGGGCCAGTCCTGGATTCTGGGGAAGACTCTAATGAGAGCTGTGGGTCGGAGGCAGAGAGGGGGCCAGGGTTATCAGCTGCCTTCGGAGTTGAAGATCAGCGGGGCAGAAGAACAGCTGGAGCCTGTTCTCAATGCACGCATGCGCAGACGTACCAGGAGGAGGGAACAGTTAAGGAGCAAGGGCTGACTCTGGAGTAAAGGCACAGGTGGACGGTGAATGGCCCCTCCCATAGGGAATAAAAGAGGAGCGAAAGGGGAGTGGAGTTTGCAGGAGACCCTGAGTTCCATTCATTCGGGTGAAGATCCGTTCCTGACTTCTGGCCAAGGAATTGCTGCTACAGCATGGAGTTTTGAGGATATCGGCCTGGCAGCTCTCCAAGCCTGATGGAGGCCTGTAGTTGTGAAATCTCTTGAAAGACTCTTGGCCGGGACTTTGCTGGAGAGGGATTCCCTTGAACCTAAATAGATGGGGTTTTATCGGGACGAGGAGTCGGCTTCGTGCTTTTGGGAAGCCTGGGTCAGAACACCACTGAGCAAAGCTGAGCTTTGAGAGGCCTGGGAGCCCATTCCGAAGACTCACCGCATCTGACATCATCCTGCCCATCAAGCGTTCCTCCCGAGAAGACAGGGCGGCCATTTCATCCAGCTGCTCCTGATGGGTTCGAAGAACCAGCTGCCTGCTGGAGACCAGGAAAGATGCACAAAACGCCTTACGACTTAACAACTGTTCATTTAGCAACCGTCCAAAGTTACGAGGGCGGTGAAAAAAAGTTACTTATAACGAGGGTTCCTTGAACTTAGGACCCTCACAGAGTCCCCACAATCGGACAATATCAAAATTTGGACCCTTGGCAACTGGCGTGGTTGCAGGGTCCCTGGGTCAAGGGGTCAACATTCAGCTGCTTGGCCTGGGCTTATGATGGTTATCCTATCCTATCCATCTATCTGTCTATCTATTTGACTATCATAACTTTCATCCATCTGTCCATCCATCTATCCTATGTATGTATGTATGTATGTATGTATGTATGTATGTATGTATGTATGTATGTATGTATCTGTCTCTCTGCCTGCCTGCCTATCATAACATCCATCCATCCATCCATCCAATCTATTTATGCATGTATGTATCTATCTGCCTGCCCGTCTATCATAACTATCATCCATCCATCCATCCATCCATCCATCCATCCATCCATCCATCTACCCTATCTATGTATCTATCTGTCTGCCTGCCTCTCTATCATCCTTCCATCCATCCATCCATTAATCCATCCACCCTATCTATGCATGTATGATCTATCTATCTGTCTCTCTGCCTGCCTGTCTATCATAACTATCATCCATCCATCCATCCATCCATCCATCCATCTATCCAATCCTATCCTATCTATGTATGTATCTGTCTGTCTCCCTGCCTGCCTGTCTATCTGTCTATCATAACTATCATCCCTCCCTCCTCTCTCCTCACCTTCCCAGCGTGTCCTTCTCCTTCAGGGCACCTTCAGCCAAATCCACCGTCCCACAAGCCTTCCGCACATTCTTTGCAGTCTCGGCCACCGTCTCCTTCGGTTCAGCCCGGCAGTCCTGCTCTGGGTCCTCACAACTGTGCATCTTCTGGGCTTCTTCCTCCGAATACCACAGCTCCCCTGTCCCATGGGACCAATCCGACTGGGGTGGGGGGCTTCGCTCCGAGAGCTGCTTGTTTCCTGCCTCATCAGGACCGGATAAAGCATTTGGAGCGGATGTTTTCCCTCCCTTATCGACCGGGGGGCTGGCCGGGGCCAAGAGCACGGGGGTCTCTTCCCCCCCCAGACCCAGATGATCCGAATAGCTCCATGAAAGGGCAATCTTCGCGGCTTCGGGATCGGAGTCGCAGGTGGTTGAATAGTCGCTTGTTTGCGGGTTTCCACGGAGCGAGGCCCTTTCCCCCGCGTGCCGAGGAAGGTGTTCGGCCAGAGGATCTTCCCTGGCGTAGCCACAAAGGCATTTACCCAACGCCGATGCGGCTTTCAAGATGCCAGCATCCCCCAGACAGCCACAGGACTGAGGGAGCCACTGGAATTTGGCGCCCGGAGAGAGATCCAGCTCGGTTTTTCTCCCCCAGTGATTGATCTCGTAGATGCTGGTGGACGCAGCGGCTTGCCTGCTTTCACCGACGTGCCCGGCGTCTTCCTCCCAGCACCTGCTGGGGCCAAGGGCGTCGCCTTCTCCGTCAGTCCTCTTCCTGCCTTGACTGTCTGAAGATCCCGAGTTAAGGAAGGACACGGACAAAGGAGCCGCTGAGTCATCGGCCAGCTCCATGGGGAAGTCTAACGCGCCGCGCAAGTCGGTAGCTTTGGGGAGGTCCCTTTTTTCCAAAAATGGGGGCTCCAGCAAGAGAGCAGCGAGAGGCGGGCTTGGTGTTCTCTTCCTTGGCGGGGAGAAGCCTCCATCGGGACCATCGTGAGATGGTTCACAGGATCTGGGCAGCTTCTGCTCAACGGGAAACCCCGGAGGATTTATCTCCTCGTCTTCCTTGGAGCAATAGGGTTTCTCCGGGATGCCCCCGTGGGGGGAAAACCCCACCGCCGATATTTCTCCCGCGCTCCAATCGCATAAACCTCTAGCGCCTTCCTCGTAGCTGCTGGACTCCTCCTCCTCGCTCGGTAAGGCTCTCCCTCCCGCCTCAAGCGCGTACCATTTGCAAAAGAGCTCCCGCTCGTCTCCTGCGTCCCGCTGGTCTCGAGCCCCGAAATCCCTTCGATGGAGGAAGAAGGAACTCTGGTGGCTTTGCGTTCCGGCTTCCCTCTCCGGCTTCTTCCGTCCGGGCCCGGGAGAGAAGGAGTCCTCGCTGAAGTCGCTGTCGTCCAGTTCCTCCAGCTGCATGGTTTCATCCCGCCCCTGTGGGGAGCTGGTGGAGTCAGGGCAGGGGCGCTCTGGCCTCACCTGGACCTCCTGGGACTTGTACCGAGCCAGAAACCTTTCCAAGGGCTGGTAGTCCAGTTTCTGCTGGAGGAGAGGAGGCTGCTGGAACTGCTGGTGATACAGCCGCAGGTGCTGCTCTCGGTCCTTCTGGCGGGAGGAAGCCCCCGCCCAGGCGGCCACGCACTGATCCGCAAAGAGCCTCCCGGGATCTTCTTCGGGATCTGACAGGCCGTCGGAGCCGGGATGGGAAAAATCAGCCCTGGAGACCAGTTGCTTCTGCACCGGTTCGACCTTCGGGCCCTTGAGCCGCTGCCTGTCCCCCTGGCCGCCTTCTCTCCTGGCCCCCGAGTCCTTCCGGGGCCGGCTTCTCTCCGAGGTTGCCGCGGGTTCCTCCGGCGGCTTCTTGGATGAGGGTTCTGCCTTCGGCATCCCTCTTTCCGCGCTGGGGCAACCGGCCCACGGAGCTCCCGAGGGTTCTTTGCGCCCCGGTCCTTTCGGTGTGGAGGAGAAAGGAAGGGCGGCTGGCGGAAAGAGCCACGGGGCCTTGGCCTTGGCCAAAGGGGTGGGCATCAGAGGGTGATGCAGGCCCAGCTTGACTTTTTTGGGAGAGCTCTTCCCGGCCCCTGGGACGCAAGGAGAGTTCTGGATGCGCTTGGGGGATGCGTGTCCTGTTGAGCGGGGTCTGCTGGCAATGGGGGTGCAGGATTTCATCCCCCTCTTCAGCTCTTTGACCCTGAGAACGACAAAAGCCAAGAAGGATGTTATTTCTTTGTGTATAAATATACAACAGTTGAATCAGAGGAGGAGGAAGAGGAGAGGGGGAAGGGGGGAGGAGGAGGAGGAAGAAGGAGGAAGGAGAGGGAGGAGGAGGGGGAGGAGAAGGAGGTGGGGAGGAGGAGAAGGAAGGAGAGGGAGGAGGGGGAGGAGGAGGAGGAGGGGAGGAGGAGGAGGAAGGAGAGGGAGGAGGAGGAGGGGGAGGAGGGGAGGAGGAGGAGGAAGGAGAGGGAGGAGGAGGAGGGGGAGGAGGAGGAGGAAGGGGAGAAGGAGGAGGGGGGAGAAGGAGGAAGAGGAGGAGGAGGGGAGGAGGAGGAGAAGAAGGGGGGGGGAGGAGAAGGAGGGGGAGGAGAAGGAGGGGGGGAGGAGGAATGGGAGTCTGTGTCAGCATCAGGGCAACCTGAGAGCTTCGAGGGGGAAGAGGGAAGGGAGGTGGCAGAGAGAGAGAGAGAGAGAGAGAGAGAGAGGCGGAGCCTCAGATGTCCGTCAGCCCTCAGATGGCGAGTCAACAGCCCCCAGGTCTGGAGATGGCTGATGAGGAAGAGGAGGAACAGCTGGGCCCAGTCCCTGAAGCGTAGCTGTGCAGAAGGCAGAGGAGAGGAGAGCAGGGGAAATCTATGGGCCGGTCCTTGGGACGGAAGAGCCCCTTCCCTTCCTTCAGAGGCTGCAGGGGAAGAGCATGGCCCACTTCCAAAGGCTCCAGAGGCTTCCATGACAAAGTCCCGCCATGACTGATTTAGACTCTTCTGTGGTTTTAACCCAGTCCTGCCACTTACCTGTCCGCATAGCGCAAGGTATTTAAGGTGTGCTCTGTGGCCACATGGCTGGGTGACACGTTGGCGATCATGCATGTCTTAGAGTTGCCCACAAAGGAGTCCTTCAGGACCTTGAGCAGGGAGAGAAGAGACACTGATTTTAAGCTCTTTGGTACCTTAACTATAGGTAGTAGCTCTTGACGCACGACCACAACTGAGCCCAAAGGTTCTGTTGCTATGTGAGGCACCGTTCTGCGGTGGTTCTCGTCCTACCTCTCTGGTCGGTCACAATATGTGTTGGCAGGGGGGCAGAGGTCGGTCTCGAGGCCCCTCGTATGTGGGGTTCCTCAAGGGTTGGTCCTCTCGCCCCTCCTATTCAACACATATATGAAGCCGCTGGGTGAGATCATCCGTGGTTTTGGGGTGGGATATCATCTGTACGCTGATGACACTCAGTTGTACATATCCACCCCAGACCACCCCAACGGTGCCGTCGAGGTTATGTCCCGGTGCTTGGAGGCCATACGGATCTCGATGGGTATTTATTTTTATTTATTTATTTAAATTTGTATCCCGCCCTTCTCCACAGAGGACCCAGGGCGGTGGACAGGAAATAGCAACAAACTCAAGCTCAACCCGTCCAAGACTGAGTGGCTGTGGCTTCCGGCACCCCGGTTCAGCCAGATTATCCCAACTCTGGCCATTGGGGGCGAAACACCGGCCCCCGTGGAGAGGGCGCGCAATTTGGGTGTCCTCCTGGACTCCCGGCTGTCTATGGAGGACCATGTGGCAGCCGTGGCTAGGGGGGCGTTCCATCAGGTACGCCTGATGCGCCAATTGTGCCCCTTACTGGACCGGGATGCCTTACACACAGTCACTCAAGCACTCGTCACCTCTCGACTCGACTACTGTAATGCTCTCTACATGGGGCTCCCCTTGAGGTGCACCCGAAAGCTGCAGCTAGTCCAGAATGCAGCCGCGCGGGTGATTACGGGAGCGCCTAGACACTCCCACATAACACCAATCCTGCGCGAGCTGCACTGGCTTCCTGTGGTCTTTCGGGTGCGCTTCAAGGTTTTAACGACCATCTTTAAAGCGCTCCATGGCTCGGGGCCTAGTTATATGCGAGACCGCCTCCTGCCCCATACATCCCTCAGACCGATACGCTCCCACAGAGAGGGCCTCCTCAGGGTGCCGTTGGCCGGACAATGCCGACTGGCGACACCCAGGGGAAGAGCCTTCTCTGTGGCGGGCCCTGCCCTTTGGAACGACTTACCCCCTGAACTTCGCACCATCTCCGACCTCCGCCTCTTCTGCAAGTGTCTATACCTGCGCATGCGCGACATGGCGGTCGCGTTCTGAGACTGGGGAGAAGCCCGGGGGCAGTTTCACCGCCAGGAAGATGTCGCCAGCCCTCCTTACCATCAGCGAGGGCTGGTTTTGAAAGTCCGAATTTCCCGTCGTCGCGCCAAGCCGCCCGGAGCTGAAGGGCGAGCCATATGGCGACGACGGAGAGCAAAAGAAGACAGCGGGAGAGGCGACTCGGCAGGTCGGCATGTCGGCGGCCTGGAGCGTACCAGCGCGGCCTAGAGCGTCCCAGCGCGGCCAGCCCTCTTTGCCATCAGTGAGGGCTGGCTTGGAGGCCCGAATCTCCCGTCGTCGCGCTGAGCCGCCCAGGGCTGAAGGGCGAGCTATGCGGCGACGACGGAGAGGTATCAACTACGGGAGAGGCGACTCGGCCTGTCGGTGGCCTAGAGCGTCCCGGCGCGGCCGGAAAGAAGGAAGGTAGGCCGCAAAGCCGGGACGCGGAAGAAGATCTGTCGGCTGCCAGATGGAGCCAGGCCAGGAGAGCTGCCATCAGGCCGCACGATCAGTGGCAGATCGTGCGGTCCTACCCTGGCCTGTGCCCAGATGACGAGGCTGCTCATAAGGGAGGTTGGTTGCTGTGAAAGAAGGTCTGGAGGTCTGGAAGATGGTGTTGGAGAAGTTGGAGGAAGAAGAAGGAGAGAGATGGAGAGAGGAGGAGAGAGGAGAAAGAAGAAAGAGAGAGAATGAGAAAGATGGAAGGAAGTTGAGAGCGATGGATTATGGAGATGTGATGGAGATGGGAAGGAGTTGGAGATGGTGGAACTGAAAGAAGGAGAAGGAGAACGATGATGAGATGGTGAGAGTGTTGAGATGGAGCTGAGTTGATAAATTGAAAGTTGAATTGAAAGAGAATGGAGAGTGGAGAAGATCAGGATACGTTGGATTGAGCAGCCAGACGTGGAACAGCATGGAACAGCTGCAGCCGGTTTGTAAAATGGAGGACTTGGCCGAGGACGACCCGGGAAGATCTGGAACATCTTGGAGTGAGTGCCCGGGACTGGAGGAGGTTAGCCGATAACATCTGTGCCATTAGAGGGCAGTATTTTCATCAGGCCGCATGATGGACTAATTAGCCATGCGGCACTAGATACGAACTAATCCCCTTTTGGCCGGGGAGACAGATGGATGGGGCCTGTAATGGGACTGAATTTCGATCTCCCCATCCATAAGATCCTGGATTATCTTGACTTTACCCCCCATCCGGAAAATATCTTTGCACTTAGCCACTTTATTTTGCTTTCGGACTTATGTTATGTTTTGCCTTCCTGGACTTGGGCTGCCTTAGGGAGCTTTTTACCATGTACTCTAGACGCGACCTCCTGAGCCTGCGGGAGTCTCCCCTCTCGCAGGCCTGGCCCTCCTGTTTAACACGGGCCCGCCTCGATGACGGACTGATTAATCCTGAGAGGTGGGCGAAGCGCAGGTTGAGGGGGTTTTTAGGGAGGTTTTTAATTAGGCTTTTAGGGGGTTCCAGGGAGGAGGGGAAAAATAGTCCAGGGAGGGGACAGCAAATGAGGCCGGCGGGCGGAAGTAGGGAAACGGAGGAAGGGAGGGGGGGGTCATTTCCACGGTAGCTCTTTCCATCGATTCGGTCTGGGGGAGGGGCAGGGGCGGAGGGAGACGAAATGGGTACCATCAGTTGGAAGACCGTGGCCGCTGGATCCAGGCGGTCACGTGCTCCAACTCTCCGTTCTCCCATCGCAGACTAGGTGGGCAGGAATCACAGGCCCAGGGCCCGAAGCTGATGTTATGCAACGCCAGGTCCGTGGTTCAAAAATCCCCCCTCATTCGTGACCTTGTGTCAGAGGGGGACCCGGACCTGGTGGGTATAACGGAAACCTGGTTGGGCCACGAGGGGGGTACGCCCCTCGTGGACATGTGCCCACCAGGTTACCGTGCTTTTCATCAGCCTAGGGCCCTAGGGAGGGGTGGGGGGGTGGCGATTATTGTAAAGGAAGGTCTTGAGCCAAAGGAGACCTCTGTCCCCCAGACAACCGGGTGTGAATCTCTCTATGTGAGATGGGGCCTAGGAAGGCAGTTGGGCATGTTAGTTGTATACCTGGCTCCTCGCTATGCAACAACAGCCCTGCCCGAGCTCCTAGAGGTGATAGCCGAGGCGGCAGTTGAGACCCCCAGACTGGTAGTCATGGGGGACTTTAACTTGCCGTCGGCGGGCGAAGCCTCTGGAGCAGCTCGGGAGTTCATGGCTTCCATGACGGCCATGGACCTGACCCAAGTAGTTTTAGGCCCCACTCACGAGGGGGGGAACACACTGGATCTCATCTTTGTCTCGGGACAGTGGAGCCGTGATCTTGGAATAGGGGATCTAGTCATTACTCCCTTGTCATGGACGGATCACGCTCTCCTTCGGCTGGACTTTCCAATCGCTGCACCCCACCGCGGGGAGGCGGAACCGGACACTCCTATATGGTTCCGCCCCAGGCTTCTAATGGACCCGGAAAGGTTCCAGAGGGAGCTTGGGCCAATTCCTGTGACCCTGCCCCGCGACTCGACTGAGGACTAGTGGCCGCATGGTTAAGTGCGGCCACGGGGGCCTTGGACCAAGTTGCGCCCTTGCGGCCTCTCTTGCGGCGACGAATCACCCGGGCTCCTTGGTTCACTGAGGAGCTC